>VZTF01003692.1:47703-318331 GCA_013397755.1 Cnemophilus loriae | reverse complement strand
ACCCCTGGACCCTACCACTCCTAGGGAAGGCAGGGGGGTCTCAGTACCCCTAGGGCGGGAGCCACGGTGGGAGACCACAGGTGTGTGGAGAAGCCTATGGGTCTTTGCTAAGACACGTCCTTTCTCATTGAATCCCACAGAGACTCCGGCCGAAGACTCATTCCTTCGTCCTTCCTCCCGGCTTATGCAACTTCATCCCCCCTGCCCTGGGCTGCGCACAGGCGCGCCCAAGATGGCGGGCGGCTCGAGGNGGTGGTGGTGGTGGTGGTTGGGGGTGGGGAGGTGATTGTTTCTGTGCTCGACTGGTTTGGTTAAAGTTACTTCTTCGACGTTACTGGAGTCAAAGCACAAGGCGTGATGTCTGGAGACATAACGCAGAGCAGTCCTCGGAGCGTTTGATTTAATTTTCTCTATTCCCGATTATATCTTACGTCCTTAATTTCTTTATGGTCTCTCACTGAATGTAATGGTGTTACTTCTAAGGGCGATACTTCTGGAGATTTATGGCATTTTTTTCCCACGTTGTTTAGTTACGGAAGTGATAAAGGGTATCTATGTTTCTATAGAGTATCAGCCACGTGATGTGATGTGATGGAATGGGATGTGATGTTACGTTACCTTATGTTGTTACGTTATGTTATGTTATGTTACGTTATTACAGCTATATTTTACGTCTTTTTTATACATATTGATTCAGAGCTGTATCTCAAGTTCTGGAAATGCTAGTTAGAACTAACAGTAGCTACCCGACACGTGTATCTCTCTTAGTAATATAACACATTCAGATGTATTTTTTAGGCAATTATATTCTTCGATCAGTGACTAAGTTACAATAAAACTGCATTTATCTGTATGTTTGTAGGTTTTGCTGAGAACTACAGCGGGAGAGATAGATATAGAATTATGGTCAAAAGAAGCACCAAAAGCATGCAGAAATTTCATCCAGCTTTGTATGGAAGGTAATGACTGAATGGGATTGGAGTTGCTGAAATTAATCCATATGTGATCTTGTTGCCTTTTCTGTGAAATAGCGGTCATAAGTGTGTTTTGACTTTAGTATGTCAATAAGTTTATTTCTGTTTAGAAATTATTAATTAACACTCAGACAATGTTTTTCAAGGTTACCAATGAAGCTGGTGGAGGAAAAAGAAGTAGAAGTTTTGGATGGTTTTCTCAAATTAAGCAGGTGGCACAGTATTGAAACATTGGCTTTCAGAGTCTTGAGAAGGCTTACTTTCAGCAAATGTCTACAAAGTATAACAACTTTAGTGTGTGTATGAAATCACAGTGATGCAATATTTGGACTACTTATTCTCCAAAATTCTCATTTCTGCATCACGATTTACACTGCCATTTCTTTTTTTTTTCGGTGAGTGCTCCTGATCTTTCAGTTGCTGTATTTTTTTGGATGTATTTTTGATGAAAGCTCTGTATAACTTTCCACTGAAGTAGTGGGTACCAGAATGAGAAGCTCCCTACTGAGAAAACTGTAACAAAAATCTGTGAAAGACTTGATGCATTTATATGTTTTCTAACTGCTGCTATTCTTCCATTTGAGCATTTATAGAATTGTTAAGAGTTCTTTTAGCCTTCGTCTGTTAAACAAAAATAGCAGTGTAGGCTTTGTGCTTCCAGCACAGATCCAGTATGTTTTGTGTTCTTTTCTCTAATGTTGAGACTTTTTGCGGTGGTAGAGGAATTTCTTAGCCCGTGATAAGGGTTCATGCATCTTCAGTTGGCTTTATTTCCTTTCTGATTTTTTTTTAACTGCTGTATAATATATATAGATATATATAGTGTCCTATGCTTTATATTTGCATTTGCACATGCTACCTTGTCTTGCTTCAGATTTATTTTTGTTCATCGTTATTATTATTATTACTATTATTATTATATCAACCAGGAGTATAGTTCAGGTAAAGTTATGTTTTCATTCCTTTTGTTTTCTTATAGTCTTGTAACCTCTATCAGATAGATAGATAGATAAAAGAAGATAGCTTAGTGAGCAAAAGGTACCACATACTTCATTCTGCAAAAATTATCAGTTTAAGTACGGTATAGGTGATGAAAGGTGTTCCATGCTGGCGAGTGAAAGTGCGGATCATCTGCTATATGGATATTGCTAATGTTGTATGTGAGATGTCATCCAGGATAGAGCACAGTATTTCTCGTTCTCCTTTTAAATTGGTGTATTTTGATAGTATCATTCCAGTAATAAAATGTAAAAGCTGAAAAGACAGTAATTCATCAAGATCATCTTGTCAGTGATGGGCAGGACTTTTTGCAAAAGAAACATACGACACCACAGAGTGTGATTTCATAAGACTGTGGAGAACAGAAAGGAACCAAATAGAAGGCAACACTGGAATCTAGTTACAGTATTTGCTTTCTGGAACTTCAGTCTATGGACATCACTGCATGATCTACACGAAAGTTTGAGTTTGAGACCACTTACATGTACTTAATATCTTCTTCTTTTTTCCTCTTTTTTTTTTTTTTTTTTAGAGTATTACAATAACACAATATTTCACAGAGTAGTGCCTGGCTTTATTGTGCAAGGGGGTGATCCCACTGGTACTGGATCAGGAGGAGAGTCAGTCTATGGAGCTCCTTTCAAGGTGTGTATCTATGTCTTATACACTGATTTTTTTGTTACTCTGTATCCATTGTTTTTTCTACCAGGTTGTGAAAAATCAAATCTTATATGAAATGCATACATGTGCAGTAGTTGCCTTCACGTGCTGCTTCAGTTTGTTTGAATATGCCCTTCTAAATTGAGAGTTCTTAAATATATCTACTCTGGTATGATGATAAGCTTGGGGCTCAGTTGCTGAGCGAAGCTGCACACGGGCTCAGCAGCTGTGTTCTGTTCTGCCTGATGGTTTTATTTCAGGTGGGGCAGGCACCTTTGACTTGCGACTGAAGCTGCAAAGCCTGTTTCTGAGCATTCCATCTTCTTGCTGCTAGACTTTTACATCTAGCACGAACCTGAAGTTTATGGGAGGGAACAGTACCTGAGCAGAGAACAAAACAAAAATTACCAGTATTGTAGTAGCATGCTGCTTTAAATTAGTGGTGTCTCAGTACTGCAGTGTTTAGCATCGTGATGTTACAATGGTATTCATCACTTTCTCCTTGCTTTGAAAGGAGTCATATTTTGTCTTTTTAAATCCGGAAGATGTTCTTCCTATGGATTTTTGCATTTGCTTTCAGTTACTTTGCATGAATTAGGATTTAAATGGATTTTTCACATAAATACAGTGATTGTCAGGAATAGTATTTTTGCAAGAAGTGTATGAAATGCAGTTACTTTTTTAAATGTTTTTGATGTTGTTAATGTTGGGGGGATAACAAATGCAAATAAAAATAATGAATAACGATTTTTAGGCAATCACTGGAAAAAGAAAATTAACAAGACAGAACTTAGAATTTTTTTGATTAGTAATGTGTCTTTCTGTTATTGATATTCTAGTTTCTAATTTTTTGTTTGATGTTTGTTTGTTGTGGGTTTATGGTTACTTTTGAAGGTTGTTCACTTGTTTGCATTGTTATAGGCACTAGGGATTAGAAATAATGACTAAAATTAATTTTAGTGCTCAGAGTAGAAGCTTTTAAATATAATTCTGGCATTGAGTTTCAAAATATTTGGGATTTATTACTGTCTGAATTCAAAAGAAAATTAGCGGCATATTTTTCTGTGTATGCATGTTGATGAAAATAATATCACTCCTAGCTCCTATCACGCTGTAGCTAAAGGAATGAAAAAATAGTTTTATACTGAAGACATTCTCTTTTCTGTCCTGCTTTTTACCAGGATGAGTTCCACTCACGATTGCGATTTAACCGAAGAGGACTTGTTGCTATGGCAAATGCTGGGCCCCATGATAACGGGAGTCAGTTTTTCTTTACATTGGGTCGTGCAGATGAACTTAACAACAAGCACACAATCTTTGGAAAGGTCCGTCACATGAACTAGGGTCCCAGTTTAACTCTGACAGAAGCTACTACATGTTTCTCTGAAAGCCAATTTAGTATTGTCTGCTGCTATGTGCATTTAAAATTTATTTCAGTGCTTTCTAGGCTCCCTCCGTTCTCTTTGTTTCTTATATCTTGTAGAAATGTTTCTGTGGGTTGTTCCTGTTATTATCTATTTTGCTGTTGTTATTCTTCTAAATTGTATTTTCATATTGTGCTGCCTTTAAATATTATTATTATTATTATTATGTCTCTGTTATTAATCAGTTCATCTAATACTAATGACATGCTAGAAAACCATGTTTGTAGATTCTAATTACCTAGGAAGGATCAGGAAAATGAAAAACATGAGATGAATTTATCACTCTCATGATTTACTTAAAAGAAAATAAAACAAGTTTTTTTTTTTACTTCAGTGTTTCTTTTTTTCCTGTTTCATAGCTCACAGTAAGACTTCAACATCTTCCTCTGCATATGTACTCAAAACTACCTGTATTTCTTCAACTTTTGCCATTAAATTTAAAAACCCAAACTTTTGTACATTGTACTTGCTGCTGTCTTTTAGAAGTCGTATGTGCATACAATATTTCCTATATCACTTGTACTTTCAAGATTTTTTACATAATAATTGCCTTATATTTTGGAGAATAGATAATACAAATTACAGTCAAGGACTTTCAAACCTTTTTTTGTAAATTTGCCAGGTTACAGGGGATACGATATATAATATGTTGCGCCTGGCTGAAGTAGAAGTTGACAAGGAAGAGAGACCTCTCAGTCCGCACAAAATTAGAAGTAGTGAGGTGAGTATGTTCTGTTTTGAAATGTGACGTTTTAAAATTCTTTTGTAAATAGTGTTCAGAAAATTTGGCTTGTCCTTTTGCATATTGTTTTAAAATATTGAATTGCTTAATTACAAAATCTTTACTAAAGATGTATCTAAAATACTGGGTTTTTTAACAGGTTTTGTTTAATCCTTTTGATGACATTGTCCCAAGACCAAATAGAAAACTGAAGAAGGACAAACCAGAAGAAGAAACTAAAAAGTCCAAAGTAAAAGGCACAAAGTAAATATATGTAACATAAGTGGTGGTTAATTTTCTTTCACCTTTAATTTGTAGCTTGGCAGTTTTTTATTTCCATTTCTGCCTTTGAAGCACTTCATTGTTTCAGGGGAGGATCATGCAAATCTAGTTTCACTGACTGAAATGTTTACTGTATATGTGCTGAGCTATAACTTCTTACATGCATGGTGATAGCTTGTTGAGAATAGTAAAAGGTAGTTTATCTTTCCCATATGCCACAATGTGCAATCATCTGACAGAGATGATGCTGCAGTTAAAACCTACTAGTAGGAGTAACTAGGTCACAGCTCAGTTGTTTGGGATTTTTGGAACTTACTTTGTCAGATACTACTTCTGCCCTGCTGAAGTACTTGGCAAGAGGTAGGCATTTTGACACGGGAAATTTTAGCTTCTGTGAGTGAAAATTCGTAGGCACAAACATGCAGTGAAAAGTAATAGGAACTCTAAAGTGGGCGTGCTGTCAGTTCTGCTGCATAAAAATAGAACTTGTTGCAACTGACTGATTCCAAAGGTATAAACTATTAACTCTTGAAAAAGACATTATAGATCATAATTTCTTTTATTGCATTCTGTGGGTGTGTACACATTTGATACCTTTCTGAGCCATCATATCTTGAAAATCTTGTGTCTTGAATGCTGCTCAGTTGAGGAAGAAATGCAACAGAATTGTCAGCATTCAAGAGTCTGAGAAAGACAAAATTTCTTAAACTGTATCTTAACTGATACTTCACTATCCTTATTTTATCTCAGGAATATAATACAACATACTTTTCTGAATATTTATGATTTATTGCAGAGCAAAATGCAGTAGTTGTTTGGAATTGGTACATTTTGCAGGACGAAAAGTTTTTTAAAAAATCATGTACAACGTCAATGTAATATATTTAAAGTTAATGGAATGTTACTAACACAGTATTTTAAATTTTACTAGAAATTTTCTTTTTTCTCTTGCAGAAACTTTAGCCTGCTTTCCTTTGGGGAAGAAGCTGAAGAAGAAGAGGAGGAAGTCAGTAGAGTTAGTCAGGTGTTGTACGAAATTATCCTTATTTTTCTTTTAAACCTAATTACCTTTTCTGCATATTTGTGGAAAGCTTTAAAGTTTTTAGTCTTCTTCTTATGTTTACGTTTTGAACAATAATACTAGGAATTGCTTCAATTTTTAGGATTCTGCTGTTACGGCATTTTCCAAAAACAGAAGTTTTTAATGTTTTTGACTTTGAAGCTGCCTTCAGTTACTGTGTGGAATTTTTACATTTACATGAACATAAAGTTTCATAGTATAGATCTATGTCTGCTGTTTAAAAGTCATGGAAGTGATAGGTACTTTATTCTCTTTCAAGTCCTTTATTTATGAGTGTGATTATATGGTAAAATACTTGAATTCTGAAGATCATCTTATGCATTTCCAGTGCATGCTTTTCTCCATTTTCCTACATATATCCGTCCATCTGTGAGCAAAACGAAATGTGGTTACTGGGGAGATAATAGTCCGTTATCGTAATTTAATAGTGCGCTGTGGTGAAATGTTCGCATTCACAGAACCAGGGTTGCACAGGTAATCTTTGATCTAACATTTCCTTCCCTGACTTGGCACTTAAATAAGGTTAGTTTAAAAATTTCTTAAATAAATTGTTGGTTTCATTTCTACTGCCGACCATGTTGTTTCACTAGACTCCTAGGCTTTCTGCAGTACCTCGCTGCTTCAGTTGGTGATCAGACAACGTGGTCCTGCGTCCTGTACCACATAAGTGAAAATATGGTTGTCAGTCCTCAGAAGTTAGCCAAAATACAATAGAAAAACAGTGAATAATGATGGACAATATTATAGTGGGATGATATCAGTCAGAATGATAGTAGAGATTTATTACAACAGCAGCTTGAACTATTTTTCTTTTCTTTTTTACAACTTACCAGTTAGACAAACTTTACTTGTTTACCTTAATATGCTCATCTGCTGTTTTGCCTTTACTATATATCTAGTTTGTAATACTGCATTTAACTCAGTTGCTTGGACTTTCTTTCTTTTCATGCCAGATACTTGTTTTCAGTTTAATAGAATGCCTCTTTCATGATAAGCCTAGTTTCAGTGTTTTCATGCTCTCTTTCAACTCAGCCTCAAAATCTCATCTGCCTATTTGTCGTGACTTAATTCTGGACTACCTGTAGCTGAATAAATAACCTCACCAACTCTTTACGAAGAATTCATCTTCATTCTTTGCAACAAAATCAAACCTTCCTTTTGAAACCTCGTTGTTTGTTCATAAGAGGTGTAGATCAGTGTCTCTGTAGTTCTGGATGTTATCTTAATCTGATTAAGTTGAAGTACATGAACATCAGCACTAACTTGCGTTCTCTGTTTTTGATAAGAAAAGTGGAAGGTCAAAGTTATTATTGAGTTGCTTTGGCAGCTACAAACTTAGAATCCTATGAGCTTTTTTTGGTTGCTAGATGCAGTAAGTCTAGCTTAGAGAAGGGCGGAGAAGCTCTGGGTCAAACCCCTCAAGGCTGTGAAGGCTGTTAGTGCAGTCAGGGATCTGGCTGTAGGGCCCCCACTGGTTGTTGATTAGTGTTCAAAATGTAGCTTTCAGTCCAAACTGCTTATTGTCTGTACTTGTTTGGAGCACTTTGCAATTCACAGCCCCACCACCACTCCAAACACACCACCCCCTTCCTTAATGAAGGAATTATCTTTTCATGTTGCTGAATGTGTTAGTCTTTGTTTTCTACATAATGAAAAATTGTAGTTGCATTTAAATGAGTAAGATTTTGTCCACATTTCTACTGTCTTCCCAAAAGCATTAGAAATGCATCTGCAGTGGAGACATTCACAATACAGGTCACAATACAGACTGTTCCTGTAGCAGAGATTTTCAGTCTGATTTCTCTCTGAAAATTAAGTATACTTTTTTTCAGATTAGCATGTTGAGTGCTTTCCAACTGCAGTCTTTCTGCCTGAAGACCTTATGTGTTATTAGATTTATTTGACTCCTTGTGTCAGTAGATGATTCCTGAATGATGTATTCCAGGTTGATGTATTGCAGTTTGTTAATTTCTTTTTTCTTCCTAGGGATCTAATTTGTGTTCTTCCAGTTAATAAGCACTGTTTTGTACATGGTGGTTCTTTTAGTTGTCGTGTGTCGTTATTGGAAAGTCAAGTTCTTCCCTCTTCGTTCGCTCAAGTGTATATGTGCTAGACCTGCCATCTTTATGATGTGTAGTGATTGTTATGACTAAACAGTATCTGGTTTTTTTTCTCTCTCTCTCTGTCCTTTAAAAGTAAGTGCACTGCTATTGCAAAAATAAATCCATGGAGTCAGTTTGATGCTTCTCTTTCTGGAACACTTTCTCTGTTCTTCTGTTCTTAAAAGTGTTCATGCTTAGTGGATAGGCTAAAGCTAAAAAGAAATAAGTTATATGTTTTTCTTACCATAATCCTTTTTCACTATCTAGCCTCTTAAACACTGAAATGAATAATACCTTTTATCTTTTTTTTTTTCTTTTAACAGAGCATGAAGGGAAAAAGTAAAAGTAGTCATGATCTCCTGAAGGATGATCCACATCTAAGCTCAGTTCCTGCTGTCAAAAGGTTAGTATGTGATTTCCAGTTTCCAGATCTACTTTCAATATATTATATCCAATTATCAGCATGCATACTTATTTAAGAAATGTTAATTCATGTTACTCTTTAAAAAATTAAAGAGTGCTAGTGCTAGATCAGACCAAATATTTCGTTAACCCACTAAGCTGTCAGCACCACTGTCCATCAGCGGATGCCCAGTAAAGAATAAAAGCAGGGCAAATGTAATGTTTATCTGAGTAGTCTCCCAGTGTCCATCAACTTTCACCTCAAAGGACTGTCAGAGTTTGATGTGGTTCATCTGTTTAATAACCCTCTCCTCAAAGTGCATATTAAGTCTCTTGTAATATTGTTTCCGTTCAAACCCTCTTGTCCACTACAGTAAGAAGTATCTCCCCTTTTTGTTCTGAACCTGGGTGCGGCTAGTGGCACTTCATAAATTCTCTCATTCTGGAAGAGACAGTGAGCAGTCAGTCCCTTTTATACCTCTCTTTACCATAATCTGTTCTTAGACCATCTCCTTCCTAGCCTAAACTTTTACAGTTACTTAAATTTTCTTCATGCAGAAGATGTTCTGAGCTCTGATTATTCTGGAGGGTTGCTTTTCCCACCCCTCTAACTCTGCTTATGCTTGAAAATATCTTTTTTTCCAAATCTAAAGAGCACACAAAAAATCAGGTTAATCATAAATCTGTATGCTTGAATAAAGTTGGTTTTCTTCTCTGTTTCTTTTTAGTACTTTATAAATTCTGATTTTAACCACAGTTGAGTATTAAGGTGAGAAAATTCCGTGACAATATGTTAACTCCAAGAATTTGCTTGTCTTAGAATCGTAGACTAGTAGGTTTGGCATGAACCATTAAAATTTATCACATCCAACCCCCGTGCAGTGAGCGGGGACATCTTCAACCACATGAAGTTGTGCAGAGCCCCTTTCAACCTGGCCTTGAATGTTTCCAGGGGTGGAGCATTTACCACCCCTCTGGGCAGCCTGCTGTAGTGTCTCACCACCCACATAAAAAACATCTTCCTTATGTCTAGTCTGAATTTATCCTCTGCTGGTTTAAAACCATTACCCCTTGTTCTTTTGCAACAGGCCCTGCTAAAAAGTCTGTCCCCATCTTTCTTATAGACCCACTTTAAGTATGGAAAGGCTGCATGCAATAAGGTGTCCCTGGAGTCTTCTCCAGGCTGAACAATCCTGCCTTTCCTCTTTGGAGGGGTGATCATCTGCGTGGCTCTCCTCCGCAGTCCCTTCATCAGGTTTCTGTCTTTTCTGTGCTGGGAGCCCAGAGCTGGATGCAGCACTGCAGGTGGGGTCTCACCAGAGCAGAGCAGAGCAGAGAGGCAGAATGCCCTCCCTGGCCCTGCTGCCCGCGCTGCTCTGGATGCAGCCCAGGACACAATTGGCTCTCTGGGCTTCAAGCGTACATTGTCAACTCGCGTCCAGCTCTTCATCCACCAGCACCCACAGGTCCTCCTTGCTGGGCTGCTCTCAGTCCATTCATCCCCCAGTCTCTATTGATATCAGCAGTTGCCCTGACCCAGGTGCAGCACTTTATTAAATTAATGTTATTGATTGCATCTAGAGTTTCTTTAATGATCTCGATTACTTATAGATTGCTTAGAGCACACTTGAAAGCCTTGACTTTTGTGACTTCTTTAATATTCATTGGTTTTTCTCTAATGTAACTTCTTTTTTTAAAATGTGGGCTAAAAAGGTTCAAGGGCCCTTAATATTAGTTTGTGATCATTAGCAGAGGGTGTGTTAGCCTTAATTATTCATATAGATTTCTTTTTTAGTTCACCAAACTGTAGCTGTATAACAAATTAAAATCTTGACGTTAAGCTTAATTATCAGTAAAACGATAAAATATAAACTTCCAAAATATAAACTAATTGCAATGAAATGCTACTAATTGTTTGATAAATGAGGTCAAAAACATCTCAACTAAGTTTTGGTGGTTTTAAACGTATACATTACTGTTTTGCTTGAATAGCTCAAGATATGGTTAGGATTTCTCCATTATATGAAATTCCTTGTTTTGAAGCATTTCTAATTAGAAAAGATTATGATAGTCAAATGATAGAAAATAATATTGATACTTTTAAAATAAATGTGTGGATGATATAAAGTAGTAAGTTTACTAAAATTTCAGGTGGCTAACAATTTTTATTATTTAAGAAATGGTGGGTTTTAAATATTATTTTGAATCTCCTCTAGCATTTCAAAGTAGTTACATTTTTTTTTCTTCTTTTAGTGAAGTGGCAAATGAAGAAAAGGATTTGGGTGAGGTAAATACCATTTTTTTACAAATAAGTCTTTGTTTTTTACTGTGTACAGGTTAGATTTTCTTTGGGGAATAAATGCTGCTTTGGAGATCTTTAAGAACTAGCTCAAGTCAGATTTCCAGCAGAAGCCTGAATGCTCTCTCCAAGCTCTAAGATTCGGCCGTTCACAGCAAGGTAGAATTAGCATACTACCTGCTACACTTTATAGAAACTGTTTATATTGTATTTCAGTCAGTAGATTAGTTACATAGAAGTATGGTATATGGGTTATGTACCACAGGGTGACAAACCATTAGAGTGACAAAAACCCTGAAACCACTTCTAAAAAAAATAATTAAAATCAAGTTTGTCATGAATAATTACATAATTGCAGTGTTTGAGGGTAAGCCTGCATATGAGTCAGAGTCCTGTTTGAAAGATTTCTTCAAGAGAACAAAAATTCAGTGAATTGTTAAATTGTAGCAGTGAAATTGTATTGATGAAGACTGTCTCCTCTGAAAGATGTGAAATCTGAATAATCAAGCAGTAACATTCAACTAAACATGGAGGCAATTTAAGTACAAGAAAATTGTCATACATGGTGCAGGTAAGCATAAGCTTGTTAGCTGAAGTATGTCTGTCTCCAGCCATAGATCATGGGAGTACCCCTTTGAATTGCTGTTTGAGGTAAGGATGTAATATTTGTCTAGGAATGTAATCTCCCATTCCACCAACTGAATCCTGGAAAGTGTTGTTTTCTGTATCTGTCCGTCATGCACAAGTATTAACTACACTGTGTGTTGACACACTGGAAGTAAGGGGAGAACGCAATCTGTCCCATTCGTGTGCCTAAAAAAAGCATCTGCTTACACCCTGTTCCTTTTTTCACAAGGCATACTATGAATTCAGGCTTTTTCACTCTTCTCCTTTGTAATTCCTGCTGTGAAGGAGCATTTTAATGTTAGAAGGGTTTGGAGAATGCTATTTAATAAACAGTTCTTCAGATGTTCAAATAGCCCTTTCTTAAGCAAACTAGATTTGGGGAGTATAGAACATGGATGTATTAGGCTGAAGAATAAAAATTTAAATAAATATGCCTAATTAAGCCAAAGTTGGAAATATGAAGGCTTTTTCTCTTTTTTTCCTGGAGAGGTGTTCTCTTTAGACTTCATTGCATTTAAGATTTTAGCTAAGATCTAACACTTCAGGCAGTTGCCTGGGTCTTGTAAAGTGGTACTAGTATTTTATCATCTCTGTTGGAGTTATTTTAGTTAACGCATCACAAGATCACTTTTGCATTTACAGGGCTGCAACATGTAGGTAGTTTTATGGCCAAACCTGGGAGCAAATAATTCTTCCAGATCTCCCTACTTCCTCCAGCTAACAAGCCCATAAGAGGAACTCTTGTTAGTATTCCTAAGTACCTGGCCTTGCAGTTCATTCTATTAAATACTGTCCTGTTTCTCTTACTGCAGTCCTCAAAGTTGTGCATTTAATTCTTTGAGAGAGCCTTTGTATTAGCAATACCTTGTAGCTATTTGTTAAGATCCTTTTTTGCCAAAGTCGTTAATGAAAACATTATATGAAATGTATTAACAAATTTTTTTTCCCAGCTGTGGCATCTCTTTTCTGTACAATTTCTTTTCCTCTTCCTATTTGTCAGTCAGTTGCTGAACAGTAAGTTTCATGCAGTACTATGTATAGATAAAATTAGATATCCACCCCTCAGTTCAAGAATCTTTTTAAATGGGAAAATAGTATTACATACTGTAGCCACTAGTCATTCTGTCGCAAAATGCCTCATTACATTTTTATTTCCATATTAAAGAGAACAATAGGGCAACTCCACCCAGCTAGTAACAGCAGCAAGAAGTAGTAGCTTTCAGGCAGGCAGTTTTCCATTTCTGTGTCGCATGGGGAACAACCATCAGCCAACAGAACAGCCTCTTCCCTTTTGAGGTGCCATGCAGTTCAGTCTGGGTTGTTGAATCTATTGTTAAATCTATTTTTTGAGATCAGATGGACTTAATGAGAGAGAAGAGGGATTGAAGGAGGAGATTGGGCAGGAGGAAAGAGTAGAGCTGCAGGAAGGAAAGCAATTGAGGAAGGGTATATCCTATTTTCTCAGTGCTTTTCTAGAAGAAAAATGATGAAATACTATGCAAACTGAGGGTAACGGACAGTTTGGGAAGTAGGGGATTTAGCCAAGTGGGACAAGTTGAACCATTTTGTCTCTCCAATTTTAACCCCCCTCCTGTTACTTAGATTTCTAATTTTTAACTAGCTTACTACTTAGCAATTGCAATTTGTCTAGAGTTGTACATTTTTATTCCAGAAGTTCTCGTGTCTCATTCCTTGTGTTTCAGTGAAATACTCTTACCTAAGCCCTAGCCAAATCTTCACCAGGAGTTTGTCATTATCCTTGGCTGTTAAAGACTTTGAACATAGTCCTGTCACTTTCTTCTTTGGACCTCTCTCTGCTATTGAGGTCTGTAGTCACCCATCTCTCTGATAATTTATCATGTAAGCAAATCCTTCAGAAAGTTTCATTATCTCCTCTGTCAAGCAATACCTTTCTGGTAGATTAACGGAAATGGTAAATTAAGGGACATGCTGATCCTGTTCCACTTTTCTCTTCCCCTATTAAAAAAAACCAGATGAAACCCCCCTCAGCAACCTTTCAGTCTTTTAATTGGCAAAATATTCAGCAATTTTACGGTGCTGAATATTCAGAGATTTCTTTTTTATCCCTCTCTGGTCTTGTCTTGTCAAAATCTAAGCATGGTAGTGTAAAGATTCCTAAACAGTGACTCCACTACAACTTCTGAAATCCAGCTCTTGATTTTTCTCGTCTATTCCCAGATATTGCCTCTTGCTGCTTTTACTTTTCTGTCCTCTCTCCCTCTATGGTTATGGACATGGTCTTCATGCTACTCTTCCTCCTACCTGTGCATCACACCCAGGACATGTACATGTTCTTCCTTCCCAAGTGCTTACATTTTGGCAGTCTTCTGGATACAGTAAAGTCCTCTGGATTACTGTTTCTAAGTGTCCCTTCTTTCTTTGGCTAAAATTAGAATCATGTGGCGTCTTACACTTTCCTTTTGCTAATTAGCATCACACCAAAGTAAATGTAAAAAGATGTACCATGCCATCTTCAAGCTGGCATTCTTCAATTAAGATTCATACAGACTTCCTTCTTCAATGAAGGAAGTAGTCAAACTTAGATCCCTTGGTCTAGTCAGGCCACTTCTTCATTCTCCAGTTATTTCTCCCTTCAAATGTCTTTGATCCAATGTGGTTTATCCCCTTTTGCCTACCTCTGCTAGGCATGGAGGCCTGAGGCCTCTCCTTGGACCTCTGTAGCGAGCTGGGATGATCGATTCCACAGGTTTTCGCAGCCTGTTATGATCAATTTAGTAGTTGTGAATTCCCTAACAGGAGCTGATGGGCTAACCTCTTGCATCCCATCATGACTGTAGTATAGCCATGTGGTAGGGAGTTAAGATTTTCTTTCAGTGGAGAATGAAGGAAAAGTTTAGTGTATTGTCTCAATCAAATTTTGGATTCATGAACAATGGTACGGGTAATATCACACTGCTGTGATGTCATCTATAGACCTGTGAGAGTTAATAGTGTAGAAAAGACTGTTTTAATTTTTTAACCGTACAGAAAATAAGTAATTTCTGTATGAAACAATCATATTTGTATTTTTTTTCCCTCTGAAGCAAATAAGGATATATTTGTTTGAAAAGTTTTCTTTTTTCTTGGAAGGGGTTATGTTTATAAGAAAAATATTTCCATATTCGTCATTCTGTACTAAAAAAAAAACTAAAGGAGTTTTATCATTTTAAATCAATAAAGGATGAAGAAGAACATGATGAAGATGCTGATGGTGTAGAAGATGAAGCTGCTAGTAATGAGAGATTTCAAATAAAGGAACGCATTGCCAAGAAATTGAAAATTGATACAAGTGAAAATACTAAACAGCAACTTCAAGAGGACGAAACCAAGACAGAAAGGAAAACAACTAGTCGCAGGTAAGGATTGTGTTGTTTGATTGTTTTTTTTCTTTAGATTGTTTACAGTTTTAAGATTTTCTGCTCAATTCCAATTTTGCAGTTACAGCGTTGATAGGTGAGTGTTACATTAAAAATACTCCCCCCTGCCCATCTCCAGCTGTGGAAGGTGAGATGGCCTATTGCTTTCATTCTTTCTCATTTCTTAGTTTTGTTTGGCAGTTTAAAGCCAACAGTTAACTTACATTTTGTTACACTCAGCATTTACTGATACTTTGTATGGGAGTTTTATTTTTCCCTGTGAGTTAGAAATTAAGTGTATTTATATGTATTTGTCACTCTTTCAGTTGTAGGATTGAGTTTTGCAGTTTCTTTATCTGTGTTAACACATAGTAGTTGTCCACTACTGAGACTCACAGAAAGGAAAGTCAGTCAGTGAAGGTTTAACGCACTACTCATCCTTGCAGTGTACCAGCTTTCCAGCACTGCAGTGGACACAGCAGTTTGTCTTTACAAAGATAAGAGCATGGATTCCTGTCATGTAATTTAGCTGTGCCAGTGTTTGTGAACATCCCTTCCAACTCAGAATATTCTGCGATTCTGTGATGTGTACTGATTAGCACTCAGTTTTCAGTGAGTTAATTTGTTTTCTTGGAACCTTGTGTTTTGACAGTTCTTATTGCAGTGTGAGTTTGAGGATAATATTGATATTGCATAAAAACACTTACCATATGTGCAAGTGATGAGCAGTGGGTCAGATGTCATACTTATTAGGAATTATTATCCAGCATTTCAGCAAATACAGACTCCAGAAGTTACTGAAGAATTAAGACTTTGCAGCTGAAAGGTTAAATGTGTAAGTTTACTTATTCAGTGAAACTTGCTAGGGGCTTGGCAGAGGAAACATCAGACAGCTAATTCAGATTTTGTACTCTTAACTCTGCACAACTGTCACAGATAACTGCCTGATTAAATAAGTCAGGCTTTGCCCATAGTAAATTCTGAATATGTAGTAGCTGTTTTGGATTCTCTCCCCTAACAGTTCCCGTTGAAGGGAACCATTCCGATTTCTTTTCCTGTTCTGGTTTCTTTCCCTGTTCATTTTCCTTGTTTTCCTGTTTCTTTTAATTGGTTTTCTTTAAGTTGGGGTTGTTTTTTTTTAGGTTTACCATCATTGCAGGTAAGATGTTGTAGGTGATGGCCAAAGCATAATGCTGACATGAAAGAATCTGGAACAGTCTGGATTTTGTCTGTGTTTGTGGCAAAAGAATACCTAATTCACCAGTTCCATAGCAATTACCATCTGTATTATACACCTGGGATACATCCCTGGGAAGTAAAGGTTTTGGATCAAAACCTGTGAAGATGAATTTGTTGTAGTAATAGACCTTGAGATGAAACATATTGAAACTTTGGTTAGAAAACAGAAGGAATAACTGAAGCAGAATCAGTTATTGGTTTACAGTCCTCAGAAATTCAGGTATCTGACTTCCACCTCTTGCAGGTTTTTATGATTTTATATGACTGTGTATAAATTCTAAAAATAAAACCAACCAAATGTTTTATTGAAAAAAAGGCTTTTGTTAGTTATGGTGAGTGTTCAGTCATTATCTTAATTGTAAAGCAAAACCGGTTTTGAGAAATGAGAAGAAACATTTCTCTTTATACCCTGATGTTTGCAACTTGATACATATCAATATAACTGTTTTTACTGGAAGAATTGGATATGATTTTAAAAACAAGATTAGTAAGTTTTGACCATTCCATGTTAGGTAGTATTTTTAACTCTGTGTGACCTTTATGTTTAGAAGCAGACCACAGTTTTAGAGGGGTAGGAACACTTGCATTATTTTGGATAATCTTTTAATACTGGTACATTAAAATATGCTGACTGTAAATGTGGCTGTTTGTCTGCCTTTCTCAGAGCAGTGAAAAGCCCAGTGACAACACTGGTAAGAAAGCAATTTATATTAACCACTTTAATAGGTTTGAAGAGCTCCAGAAGCTAAAATATTCATGGGATTTAAGAGGGAAATTCAGTGTCCTTTTCTACACCTTCTTCACTATTGATTTGAGTCTAAGAATCACACCAGGTACAGTACAGAAGCCTTTGCAATTTAAGCAAATCTGCTCAACTGACTGGTTCCAGTCAGTTCTTTCTCTGGCCTGGAAGATGTTACTTCTAAAGTTCCTCATAATTTTGAGTTTGCTGAAGAGAAGACCCAGTACACTTAATAGCCAGAGATACATAAGCAGAGCATTTGACATCAAAGACCCAGCACAATAACAAAAATAAAGAAACTGTGAACAAAATCTGTAATTTAAGTGGGCATTAGTTTTTCCTGTCATATGATTTACTTCTAGTTAGAGGCTAGGTAACTAACTTCCATGTTTTGTCAGATTTCATGTAGTCAACAAGATTTGTGTGGTCAGATCTGTAAACTGATGTTACTCCGTTTCTTTTGGAACCATGCATAAATCTGATCTCTTTGTGAAGTCATGTGTTGTGGTTTAACCCCAGCCAGCCACCAAGCCCCATACAGCCACTCGCTCACTGCCCCACTGGCAGGTTCTGGGAGAGAAAAAGAAGGGCAAAAGATAGAGAACTCAGCTGAGGTAAAGGCGGTTTGATAGGGAAAGCAAAAACTGCACATGCAGGTAAAGCAAAACAAGGAATGAATTCACTGCTTCCCATGGGCAGACAGGTGTTCAGCCATCTCTAGGAGAGCAGGGCCCTATCATGTGTAACAGTGACTTGGGAAGACAAACTCCATCCCTCCAAATGTCCCCTGTTTCTTCCTTCCTCCTCCCACTTTGTATACTGAATATGATGTCACATGGTCTGAAATACCTTTTGTCAGTTGGGGTCACCTGTCCTGGCTGTGTCTCCTCCCAGCCTCCCAGGCACTCCATTTCTCCTGCCAGTGTGGCAGTACAAAAAGCAGAAAAGGCCTTGGCTCTGTGTAAGCCCTGCTAAGCAATAACAAAAACATCTGTATATTAACAACTCTGTGTTCAGCACAGGTCCAAATCACAGCCGCATGCTAGATACTGCAAAGAAAATTAACTCTACCCCAGCTGAAACCAGCATGAAACTCTAATTCTGGGGAAGTGGTTTTCTGTTTTTCAGGGGTCCTTTCTCTCTGTAAGAGCATGTAAATTGCAGTGCATGAAATACAGTGTCATGGTTTTACGGCTATGTTAGATATAACTAGGTATTTTTTTAAAGAACATATACAAGGTATCTTGTAAAACAGATCCCCTGAGTTTTCTTTCTGTTATCTTTGAAGTTGTGCTGTGTGTTGCTTTGGGAATTGGTGGCTGTACTATCTCTGCTGTAGACAGATGGTCCACAGGAAGTATACTGAGATCAATGAGTATGATGGATAACTTCAATCCCAAAATCTGGTTACTAGTCCTATGGTTGAGGCTGACACAAGTTTAAGCTTCTCAGAGTCAATGAATTGTTCTTGGCTAGGGAGACTGAACAATTACAGTTTAGCATTAAATAGCTACATCCGGTAGTGGAGGCAAGGATTCAGAAATTTGGGAGGTCTCCAAGAAAATCTCTCTCTGAAAAAGAATCTTGAAGTATATGGCAGCCAAATAACATCTTTAGAACAGCAAAAGGCTTTGAAATCTGTACATATTTACTACCTACCTATCTGTCCAACTACCTGTCCACCAGTGTGTTTAGTTGTCCCTGGGGTTTTATAAGAATGGCTGCTGGAAACAAAATTGTCTGAGGTGTAATAGCAAGTTTGTAGCATGAAGAGAACACAAAGCTAGAGGATACCTTTAGGAATGAGGTACTCAACGCCCAAGCTTGCATCATGTTTTAGCTTATTTTCAGAGACATTTGTGTAGTCAGTCTGTAAGCTGCTGGCTGTGCATGTGGTCGGTCAATGTGCTCTGTGGTTATTCTGCTCTTTCAGGGTGGCAGTAGTAATAGTAGTATAGTCGAATGGGTTATCTTAACTCAGAACAGGGTTTTATTGGATGCATTTTTAGCAGTTGGGAGCCATAGCCTTGGGAGATACTGCTTAGTATCACAAGCAACATAAATTTCTAGACTAACTGTTTTCCAAATAATTGTCTGCCATCCTCTGGCATGAAAATCAAAGGCATATTGTTTGTTATAAATAACGTGTTTTTACATTTGAGGTCTGTTTAGATAAAGTAAGATAAACAATATTGAGTTTCATTATCTGAAATAGTGACTATTTTCTCAGTGTGCTGGAGATGTTTGATAATATACTCATGGGTGTTCACCACCCACTGTAATCGAAGCCTGTGTTGATCAGAGGCAGAGATGTGGGAAGTGTAAATATTAAAGAAAACGTTGGATGGACCATCCGTAGCTTGAGGGTAATGTCTCCTGCCGTATCAGAGGATGAAGAAACTTCTGAAATCTATCAAAATTTCGTCAGATACTTAAATGTGCTAATAGAATAATTGAACTTCTAACAATATTTGTTTCAGAGTACTGTCATTAACATTTTGCAAAATTGGACTTTTTCTGCAAAACTGTATTCATTTGTATCAGTTCTGTTTCTTTTAAATTAAATGCATTTTTGAGGTCTGAAGGTTGCACATCTGTTTCAGAGAAATAGTGTGGAAACAATAGACACCTTCTCAAATTTATGGTACTGAGATCCAATACCACTTCTAAATGCAACCATACTTGAAGTGCTCAAATGGTGAAGTTCATTTTAGTCATTTCAGTATGCATTTTAACCTCTCATATATTTTGAAAATAGCTTTATACACGTGACAACTTTGTATTAGTTAAGAAAACTTGAGAAAAAGAGCTTCCCACTCATTCTGACAAGTTATTAGAGAAATTCCATGGGTCTGGGTTTTTTATTGGAAAGCTTAAACTTAAACTTCACACTATAGAACAGCTGTTTACATGAAGGAATGTTTAGAGATAGAAGAAGTGTTTGCCATCACTGCATAAGTAATAAAATTTCTCAGCATCACATTGAGTTTGTAAAAGGCCAGTGGCTTGAGATGACCATGTGAAGGCTGTTAGTCCTTTTCTAGTCCAGTAATTAAAAATATTTCTTATACATTTCTTTTCATCCTGTAGGTGGAGCTCAGATGCTACGCATTTCTGCTTATCAGCTTTAAAAATTTTTGGTGCTTCTTGTTTGCAAGACGTGCAGTGTAGAGTGAAATACAGTAGACTGTATGGTTTTTCACTGTACAATCAAGTTCAGTTGCATCCTTGTAATGGATGTGGTATTAAATAGCAATATGAAATAACTGCTTAAAATCGCTAAACTATTGAGGAAGGAAAGCTGACTTTTTGAGTAGTTAACATCATTTGAATTTAATTCGGTGTTTCCTCATGTATAATTTTCTCTTAATAATCCTATAATTTGCAGTTGAACTAAGTAATCACATTTGGGTTTACAGACTATTGCTATCATAAGGAGGTGAATAGTAGTAGTAGTAGATACTATTAACTACTTGTAATTAATAGTAGTTATATTGCCACTCCTTTACATTCCTGTTTTTTTTGTATATCCATTTGCTTGCCATGGGTAAAATAAATCATATGTGAAGCTTTACATATTTTCTGTGCATATAAAAGTAATTATTTCTTTCATCCTCAAAGCAGAAACCTATAACAGATTTTAAAATGTAATTCCTCAGACTTAGTTTTTTATTGAAAGACAACATGAAATAACTTGGACAAATAACTTATATCCCCACGGTCCTTCTGTCATCTAGGCACAATTGTAATAAAAATAGTTAATAATGCTAGGCAGGGTTTCAAGTTCATGCTAAGTCCAATTCAGACCAGACAGTAAAAATTTAATATAGTCAAGACAAGTCAACATTTTCTTAATATTGACATGAATAAACATTGCCACACTGAGCACGCAAGTTTGCTTTTCTAAAGTGCTCGTATAGTACTGTGTTGTGGAAAAGCCAAAGGTAATTTTACATGATCACATGGCAATCTTTTTTAAAAGATCTTTAAATCAAAACTTTTCTCTCTTTTTAAATCTGCAGTTGTTATAAACAATGAGTTGGATATTTTGTATTTGTGAATTAATAATTTGTTAGAATATGTTGTTTTAAATGCATTTATTGTGCACTTGTTACCTTGTGCTTATCATGCAGGCATTACAGTGAAAAGTAGTAAAAATGTGTATTTGTATGCTTCTACTTATTTAGACTTAATCTAGTATCTCATCTTGTGTTCAGCAAGCTACTTTTTTGTTAATGTTGGCTGTTAATAAGTATAGCAATGTGATGTCAATACCATATATTTAGAGCTACTTATTTACTTTGGCATGTTAAGTTTTATCTGTTTCTATATAAACAGATATATTTCTTCACAAAATTACTATTTTAAATTTAATAACTGTACTTCTAATCCTACTAGCATTTTTTAAACTAAGTTTAACTTGCTATCAGGCTCTGTCCAACAATATAGTTTGTCTCCTGGTTTTTCAGTTTAGCACCAGAAAATATATATTATATGTTAATAAGACTGGCTTTTGAGGTTCTGAATAGAAATTCTTTTTGCAACTGACTTTGAACTTCACTGTACCTAGAGAACTGCTGCTGTTTTCGTACAGCAAATTCAGGTATTCTCGTAATAGTTTAAGCCAAAGGAGACAATTAGATAAACTTTGTATCTCATGCTGTAATTTACTGCCGGTTACCCTTGTATTGAACTCGCTATTTGGCTACAGCTGAACAGGAAAGGCATTCAAACATAATTTTTGTAGATATCAAGAGAGCGTAGTTTGCTCCATATTTAGTCAGTGAGTGTATTCTATTCCACTACTTAGGTACATGATTCCTAACAGTACTCCTTCCAGTTTTACGTTTTAACTTGTGTGAGTTCAGCTTGTAGACACTGAATTATTTTTTTCAATCATCACTCTCTGAGAATTAGTTTCTCATTTGCTCTGTTTTTTGATTCCTAGATTTTGGCAATCAGATCTTTGGCTTTTGTTTTATTCCGCCTGCCCAGGTTGCCTAGCAGTTCTGATATGGGAGTTTGCTACTGTGACAGTTTGTGCAATTTACTACTAATGGATTTATTAGAGTTCCCTGGAGTGAATATTTCTACTCAGTGATTAATGTGTCTCTGACAACTATTTTAAGCAATAACTTTGTAACCTAATTCTTGAAGATGGTCTTTTGGTCTGTTTTGTGTTGCTATTTTTTTTTAAGACTTCGTTACATGTACGTACTGGGAAGCACATTTTCAGGTTTTTTGTGTTGACTCTAAAATTAGCTGAGTTAGCAACCAGTCAGGAACTTTTGTTTAGTTCTACTAAGAAACTCCCTGATAGCATTTTGTCAGAATCTATATGCTACTCTGAAATCCAAAATTTCCCCTCTTTCAGTTTTTTCTCAAAATGAAACTCATTGTACTCTGAAGTTTAACAATGCCGAGTGCAAGCTGCTGTACGTGGATCAGAGCAATCCTAAGCACAAATATAGGGTGAGCATAAAATGGATTGAGAGCAGCCTTGAGGAGAAAACTTGGGGGTGTTGGTTGACAAGAAGCTTGACATGAGTTGGAAACATGCATTTGCAGCCCAGAAAGCCAGCTGGGCTGTATCAAAAGAAGTATGGCCAGCTGGGCAAGGGAGGTAAAACCTGTATGAAAGATGGGGATAAAGTTTTTAGCAGGGCCTTTTGCAATAGGAATAAGAGGCAATGGTTTTGACCAAAAAAAGAGGGTTGATTTAGATTAGATATAACAAAGATATATTTTACAATGATGGTGGTGAAACACTGAACTGGTTGCCTGGAGAGGTGGTGGATGCTCCACCCATGTGGTTCATTCAAGGTCTGGCAGGTCAGAGCTCTGAGCAACCTGATCTAGTTGGAGATGTTGCTGCACATTGTAGGGGCTTGGATGCAATAACTTTTAACCATCCCCTCCAACCCAAACTATTCTAAGATTCTCCTTCTTGAATCTCCTTCCGACCCAAACCGTTCCATTGTTCTGTATCTCTTGTTAAGGCTAGTGCTTGTGTTACGTGGGGAAATTGTAAATACTTTTATTTTTTTAAAAATGATTAATTCTGTATTTCAAAAAAGACTTGTTCACTCTGTGTTTATTATGCTCCATTTGTATTGGTGTTCTTTTAAAACTAGGAGCCATCATTAGTAATGAACTGGCAAAACAGCTTGTGTTATTTAATTTTAACTTAACTTGAAGCAGGCCATTTTGACACTAAAATAAGAGTCCAAAGTTTTAAACAATTTATATATTAAACTGATAAATTTCAACTTTATGCAAAAGTAGCTATTTAATTGTATACTGAAATAACATTAAATAATATTGAATAAAATTCTAACCAGTATTTCTGTTAAAAGTGCAAAAGCTCATACAATGCTGGATTTCAAGAGAGCAAGTAAGTAAATCTTTGCTACTTGTCCTGTTTTAGTTCAGGGTATTGAAATGTTTCTCTTAAATCCTAACTTTCAGTGGCCTTTATTACACTAAACATATTTAGGACTGTTTTTAGTGTTCTACTTGTTGTTTTTCAGTAGTTAATAGATTTATATATCTGTTCTTTCTTGGTTTGAATTGTCATTTGAAAAGCTCCTTGGAGAAGTACTAGGCATATGAAATATGCTGATACATATACAGAACAGTATGGCAGTATTTTAGTCTTTCTGTTTTTCTGTATCTTGATTGAACTGTTTCCAAGCAGAATTTCATTAGGTTAGTCATTTGCCTTAGATACAGTACATCAAGAACACTAGCTGAATTAGACAGTTTTTCTTGTTCATCATGTAAATTCTTGAGAACATGTTGATTCAAGCATGTGAACTTGGCTGTGAAGACCTGACAAGGAGGAGATAAAATTTGTAGGAGATAAAATTTCTGTTTTATGTAGGTAGTACCTAGCTAAATATTTTCAGTGTATATCAGGATAGTGCTCTTTCACTAGAGAAGCACTTTATGGATGTCTGGGCAGGACTCAGCCCCGGTAGAGAGGTAGAGTTTGGATTATTACCTGTGAGGAAGTAATGAAGTTATTCCATTATTTATGAATTGACTTTACAGCATAAGAATACAGAAAGCATCTGCCAGTTGTCAAGATCAACACATATTCCAGGTTTTATGCTGTAGTTACAGGTGCTCCGACATACAATCCTTGCCTCACATACGCCAAACTTGGCTTGTACTCAGAGCACAAGTGGGGCTCTACCTTTGAAGAATTTTGAAGTTCGTCAGAAATAAAGTAGACAAAATGACACATGCCTCCAGTGGTTTGCAGATGAGACTCTCCTGAATTCTAAATACATTTAAAATTGTTTTACCTGAGAGACTATGTCTTGTGTTTTATTGCCACAGCAATGATATGCAGATATGCATGAGCTGAACCTACCTGAAAACTTTCTTTTTCTCCTGTGGTGTTAAGAAGAAGCACAGGCACTAACTGGAGGGAATTCATTGGCTAGGTATCAAAAACAGTGGGAATGGAAGTAACAATAAAAAGGAACTTATTTTTATATATTCTTTTAAAACTCAGTTTGGTTGAGTGTGTTAATGCAGTAGCTGTTCTAAGCTTCTGCCTTTCAGAAAGTATAAACATTTAAACTTCCACATATTTGTAATTTATAAACTGAACTTTTTGTTTGTTTCTTTTTGGGGGCTGTTTGGCTTCTGTGAAGATGTCTTTATACACTAGATCCCCAGAAAAAGAATGTTAGACTTTTATGGTGCCTTGCTTGATCTTGACTCTGGCTAATGTTAGAATAGAAAATCACACACACACACACAAATTCACTATAGATGTAAAGAGAAAAAAGGAAGAGACTTAGTTCTATATATTTCAAGTGCCTGAAAGTACGGAAATGTTTTCAGAGTATTCTGGTTTGGTATTGCTATCCTAATTTTGTAATTACATCGTACACAGTCACCTACAGGTCATACATTCTTGCAGTCATACTTACCTACACGTCAGATGTTTATTTTGATAGGCTTCTACATTAATTCATGTGTATTTTGTATGCTTTGAGTGACCTGTCATAGCATATAAATTCAATAAGGATTTGAAATGAAATTGCTAATTGGTAAATTGCCATTTATCCAGAGTCATATGGAAGTTGCTCACTTCTGCAAATGTTTACATGACTCAATGATTGCAGTGAAACTGTTATTGTAAACAAAAATTCATAAATAAGCCTGAGAACCAATGAAGTTCCTTTGGACTGGAATTTGATAATCATTTTATGGTATGAGAATAAAGGAGAGCAAGGAATATTGTGGCTAAAATGACAGAAAAAGATCTTTACCCTTGGGATTGAGTAACTTTTTTTTTTTTTAAGACTGTCTCAAGAGATTATCATCTTCTGTTCCTGTCCACTTGGCCTCCTTTTCTTGCCATTTTTTACACAACTAAAGTGTTACAGTTGCTTGTGGAGTTCTCTATAAAACAGATTGCCTATACAACCTCAGTAAATGAAATTTTAAAAAGTCAGTTACAAAATCAAAACCAGAAGTAAGCTGTCATAGACAAGAGACTTCTAAGCGAGTTGTAGTGCTATGGGAGGTGGGCATGACCTTCTGTCCACAGCATGCTGCATAAAAGATATCAGTCTTACAGTGAAATGGGAACAGCCTCTTGCTGGGACTAGAACCTTGAATGATATTTACTCTTGTTTTAATCTTTCTATGTTTTATCAAGTCATTTTTTTATTAGTTTTTTTCTCATCTTCTCCACTAATGTCGTAGCATTAATGCTTTAAAAGTACACTTAATTGATATTTTCTTTTTCTTCACATACTTCTTTCCCTCAATGCATGAGGGATCACTGTCTTCTGTCTATTTTTTTGTAAGGATAGCAATAATATTTGGTTTAGCTAAGTGTAATGTTTCATATTTTAACCGTTTTTCTTTAATGTACTCCTAAGTTATTTTTTGACTGATGATACTGTCTGTGTAATTGTTTAAGAAACTGAAAACAATAATCTACTTTTCTTTTGGTAAAAATGAATTCTTCCGTTATCTGCAAGTTTAAGAAACTAGTGTGTTTCTTTCAATTTGTGTTTTTATATTTTGTTCTAGAAATGCAATATTTCAGACACGTATTACTGACACACAGAAAACAAAGGTTACTCCAGAATTGTTCTTAGAAATACATTTATGTTCTGAATAAGACTATTTTCTTAGTGCTGAGGATTGTATGGTCCGCTTATTTTTCTTTTCAAAATAATGTAAATTTTTGTGCCTTCTTTACCTTAATAACATTAATTGTAAAGAAAAAATAATCCCAGACATACTCTTTGTAGAGTTAATGATTGGCAGTAACTTAAAAGCAGACTATACTATATTAAACACAAGCCCAGGTTGTTTGGGCACAAAACCCAGAATCCCAGCACTGAGATTTTTCTTGGCTGAGCATCAAAGCGTGTTAATAGGTATAGAGTTAGGCTGGGACAAAGACGGGATTGTTACTGTGGTATATTTCATCCTGCTGCTACTTGGCAAGACTCAGTGTATTTTTAGGTGAAGTTTGTGTGTGCATTTGTCTAGTCACCTGGAAAAAAGGATGCGTATATGACCCGTGAAAATGCAGTTAGCATGACGGAAGGTGAGAACGTGTAATCCTTATTATACAGTGAATTGTTAGCACTATATAGTGGGTAAGATACCATTTCAAAGAGTTGGAGTGTTCTCAGTTGTTTAGCTGCACATGTGATTTTTTTTTTCTTGTAACATAACAAGATGGATTTAGCAGTGGTATAGCCATGTACTTTTTAATTGCTAAATGTTCATGCTCCATTTCCTGTCTTTGTTTCAACAAGGTTGAATAGCATGGGAAGAGACTTTTTGAGGGTTTTCTTTCTATCATAGAATATATTTTCTGTAAATATGAGCGGTATATCTTAAAGTGGTACTGCAGTGAAGGATGACTGGAGTATGTTCAAACATTTTCTTTAAACATCACATCTGCTGTTTAACTCTACAGAGTCAATCCATATTACAATTCAAAATTTTTATTATTTTTACATGCCTTTCTACAGAGCCAAGCAGGTAATAAGTATTTTTAATATAGTGTAGAACAAGTGATGTTGGTTATCAGATTCTGGTTGTGGAATCTTTATAATGAATAATGGTTTCTAAATAAAAAGAAGGGAATTCAGTTATTGCCTAAAAAGTTGTTGTGTTACTTTCCTGATAATTAGTAGTTAATAGTAGTTGATAATTTGATGATAGTGAAACAAAATAAATTACAAAACTTTCTGAGCTGCATCACAGAATGGGTAAGGTTGGAGGGGTTGAATAAAATCTGTGTCAACATGAATAGAGGAAATCCAGCTTGAGTCCTTATAAGGGTATATCTGCTTCTAATGAGAAGAAGCTGTTTATCTAATAAAAGTGGAAAACATCCAAAAAGCCTGAACCTTGAGAGGATAAGGCAGAAAAGGCTGCTAGGATCATTTCGTCCAGTGTTTTACCTAATACAGCGCACAAGACTCCTAAATTCTTTTATCTCATTCTTATCTTTTGGTGGAAAAAAATCCCATTTTAATGTAGAGAATATACTCCACAAAAATTTTCTTTGATGATTGCTTTTCTTATTAAGTAAATAAAAATGCCACTACTTTTCAGTCTGCCTTTGGGCTCCTCTTGGGCTGTTTTTCACTCATCTGCTAGCCTTCTGTTAGCATATCTTCATTTGCAAATTGTACCAAATCTCTCTTGGACTTTGATGCATCAAGTAAATTGAGCATTAACCTTCTTTTGTGGCCTTTTGCAGTTTTCCCCATCTTTTGTTATGTGTTAGCTTCCTCAGGGATTTTGCTGTGTTTTCTTCCTTCACACAAGATAGTTTGATAGTCTATCTTTTCTTCGTGTCCACAAGTAGTAGAAATAGTTTTTTCATGACTCTAAGCTACAATTCTGTTATTTTTGCTCAAGAACACTTTATCAATCTCAAGCATATAATTATCTGAGTTATATTTTCTCATTGTCAAGAATGATGTAATACTACTGTTTCCCATTCTTCTTTCACCCCCTGGTTCTCTAGATTTTTCCTCCCATTTTATTCACAGTCAGTGTTCCTCATGGCTCAAAAATCTTTTCAAGCATCTTTTAAAAAACACTTGGAAGCAAACTGCATGACCATGTTGCTTTTTTTTTCTCTGATACTTATTTTTAGTTGCTTTTCTTTCTGTTTTGGGATAATTCAAGAAGACAGAAAAATATGTCATCCTCAGATATCATATCTGGCTTTCTCTGATATATGAACAGAAAGAGCTATTGAATCTTTTTTTTTCCCCTGTCTACATTATAAGTCCTTTTCCTTTTTTTTTTTTAGGTTTTAATCCCTAACATAAAACAAGAATAATGTAGGGGGATTTCTGTGTATGCTCGAAGATGAGTGGCTTGTATATCTTCAGCTGTGTCTGTTGTCATAAATAAATGGACAATGGTTGTTTAACAATCAGTTTTCTATGTAAAAATATTTTTACCCTGTGAAATAACATCTGAGGCCAAGTTAAGACTTTTTTTTTCCTGTTTGGTACCATTTTTTGATTCGTACCTTTGGCAGCAAATTCTGAATAACCAGCTTCACCCTTCATTCTGTACAGTGGTTTATTCTTTGTATTTTCCTGGACCTTGAGTATAAAATTAAAGATACTGGTACAATCAAAGTATCGAGCCGAATATAATATGTTTATGGCATCTTTTTAAATAAAATTTTATTAGAAAGTAATGTGGGGGAGTTTTGTATTTTAGTATGTTAAAAGTTGTAAACATGTGTGTCTATGAATGAACACCCAACAGAAAACTGATTTGGTGAATTCTTGTATTTTCTCCTTGTTCTGCTGGATATTACTGTTGTCTTAAACACAAGATACCTTTACTAATAACTGGACCAGGTATTGCTTGTTTCTGTAGAGCATGGCATTTTGTAGAGACTGCCTTTGTTACCAGGAAGGTGTAAAAGGTTTAGCCAATGCTACAGAATGGCTGTTACTCTGAGGGGTTATTAGGATATCATAGGATATCTGGGGTGGTGGAATAACTCTGGTAATACAAGTAGCACTATGAGTGGCAGTGGGACCAGCAGTTCAAAATACACGATTTTATGGAGCTGGCTATAGGAATGTGAATTTTCATTTCAGAGTTTGCTACTTTCCCTGTGACATCTTTTCTAGTTCTCCTGTGTCTCAGAGCTCTGAGATTAGTGGCACTGCCCCTTCACTTTCCAGTTAATTAAGGAATGCTTTGAGGCATCAGAGAGATAGGGACTGTGAAAGTGAGCAGGAGAGAATAATGTAGAATGCTGCTATGCTGTATTATTCTCGTCCACTTGTTTCTGGCTAAGGGATATTGCAAAAGAAAGATATTACCGCAATAGTTAGTGAGGAGTCAGTCTGACTTCTAGTAGATTTTGTGCATTGCTACAGAAATGTGGCTTAACTGTCTGCAGAGAGAACTCAGTTTTAAAGGTGTATAAACCATGTTACTTTAATGTAAAATAAAAGTTTTAAAATCGTGCCCAGCCTATCAAATGACATGTAGACACACGCTGTGTGTTCTTGCACATGTTCTCAGAGCAGTGGAGTTAACTGTTTTGGACCACATGGTGGTATTTGGAGTCAGCGTGGCTTCTTGAGTCCTGCAAAATCTAGGCTGCACCCAGCTGTTTCTCCATAGTGTCTGTAAAACTCCAGAATGTGGAACGTACTGAGACAAACTCACCTGGGAGAAGTGGGGTGGGGAGGCAGTTAACAAAACCGACCAAACAAAAAAATGAATTCATTATTAAAAAACAAATAAGCAAAAAACTACAATAAACAGAACAATGTAATTCTTACCACTATTTCTATTAGTTCTTTTTTTGGCTCATTGTGCACCTGAAAATCTGTGATCCTCTTGGTAAAAAGGTTAATGCGCATTGTTTGACAACTTCCCAAGTTAAAAAACAGCAAAGCATACCACAGTCACAGTTGGATAATTTCACAATAAAATCACTTTTTAATGAGAAGTGTATCAGCAGTACAGAGCTTTTGAAGTTCTTCTTAAGTTTGGCTGATATGCAGCCACACTGAGCTCATTGATGGAAAAGCATTATTTGCTGAACAAGCCTCATGCTTAAGACTGGAAGTCATTGTTACGTCATTTCTTGGTTAATTGGCTGCACCTGTGATTTGTTAACAGCCCTAATCCAGTGGTCTCTGAACCACGTGTGGAAAGGTCAGCAGGAAAGAGTCTGGTGCACTGTGAAACATTGTTAGAGGTAGTCTTAGTTTGGCAACCTGTTGTGCTTGTTAAATCCAGATTGTCACTTTCTAGTTCATGACATGAGCATCTCAAAATGAGAATGGTGCAGATAACTAGAAAATAAAGTCTGTGGTTCTTTTCCTTTAAGGCAATGCTTTGTTAAGAACAGGGACTTTTTAAAGGATGTATTAATTTGTAGATTTTTCTTTTGTAATGAAAAATTCTTTTCAACTTTGTTCTTCTTAAAGTTGGAATTTGTTGTGTTCTTTAAAACAGAAGTGTAAAATTAGTATGAATCCAGTGAAATATGTCTAGATATCTATATGTACTCATACATGCAATTATATTTGTTGGTATTTCGTTCTCCTGTCCATGTCATGAGAGTTTGGGTCCTCAGCAGTCTCAGGTGCTTGTCCTTGTGCAGCCTTTTATCATGTAATTGTATCTGGGGAGACTGAATTTTCAGTAAGTTATTATATATGAGTAATTATGTTGGTGCTATTTATATACATAAACTGTCTTTTAACTCTAGTGTGCTTTTTCAGCTCATTAAGTAGTTTGACTCTTTCAATAAATCTGGAAAATACTTTTTACATATGTTGATACTGTACCTGAATTTTGAAAGTACATCTGAGTGTCTTGGGCAGTAGAATTTGCCTTTATCTTTTTTTGTACATTTTATAATAAGCAAGTTGCTAAATTTGTTTAAACTGTTTGAATAGGTTTGCTTGACTGAAACATCTCTTGTAACATTCTTTATTAAATAGGAATAATCTTGCTAAAAGTTATAATACCAGAGAACCATAAAATTATAGGGTAGGTTGGAAAGGATTTATAAAGGTCACCAAATCTAACATTCCTGAAGTGGACAGGGGTATCTTCCACCATATTATTTTGCTCAGAGCCCTGTCCAGCTTGACCTTGAATGAACCCCAGGGATGGGATATCCACCTCTTTTTTTGGCAGCCTGTTCCTGTGTTTTTCACCACTGCCATTGTAAAAAATAACTTCCTTACATCTATTGTGTAGCTACACCCTTTTAGTTTAAATCCGTTACCCCTATCCCAACAGGTCCTGCTGTAAAAAGACTATCTCCATCTTTCTTATAGACCTCTTCAGGTACTGAAAGGCCGCAATAAGGTTACCCCAGAGCCTTCTCTTCTCTAGGTTGAACAACCTCAACTCTTTAAGCCTTTTCTCATTGGATAGATGTTCCAATCCTCTGATCATTTTCATGGGTGTCTTCTGGACCTGCTCCAACAGGTCCATGTCCTTCCTGTGCTGGGAGCCCAGAGCTGGATGCAGCACTGCAGGTGGGGTCTCACCAGAGCAGAGCAGAGGAGCAGAATCCCCTCCCTGGCTCTGCTAGCCACGCTACTTTGGATGCAGCCCAGGATATGGTTGATTGTTTGGGCTGCAATCGCACATTGCTGGGTCATGCCCAGCATTTTATCCAGCAGAACTCCAAGTCGTTCTTATTGGGGCTGTTCTCATGATGTCTCGCAGCACGGGAATCATGTTTTTTCAGAGAAGGGTGTAAGTTGGTAGGGTTTTCATGATAAAATTAACATTTGAATATTGATTCTGAGATTGGAACATCTACTTTGGAAGTTGTTGGTTGTATATGGAATGCAGAGTATTTCTGAATGCATATGGATTAAGTACTAACCTAATACAGTGTTCATGTTTCATTATTTCCCAAATGATTCCTCAAGAAATAGTAGTGACTTTATGTCTAGCATGTCATTGTCACAGAAATGGCATTATGGTCGTATTCTCATTTTAAGTATATGCATACTGTGATTCACCATAGATGGGATAGATGATAGTGAGTGAAATATTTATGCCACTTTTGCTGTAGTAGAAAATAGGGTCCAAGCTAATTTTATGGATATAGTTTCACCCAGTAAGATAGCATTCTCAAACATGTAGGTTGTGTGGCTGTTTCAGTGACTAGAACACAAAATGGAAAAAATCAACTGTTAGTGTTAGTTGCATAATCACCTCCAGAAAAACAGGATGGATTTGTTGTGTTCAGCTTATTCTGAACTGCAATTTTGTATTTTTATTTTTTAAATTTTCATTTTTAATGCATATTATCTGTGAAACACTCAAACTCACAGCTTCTTCAAGACTTACTGGGATATTAATTACAATGTACTTTGGAGTATTCTGACAAAATATGTTATTTTTATAATGAAAATATGATGCAGGTTTCAGATTATTTCATAGATTCTTTATGTGCTCATTTTTTTCTTACAATTCAACACTGAGCAATTTATTGTTCATTCACAGTAGCCTAAGACAAAAAGTTACCAAACTATTTCTTAGATATCTTCAGGTACCTGAAACTAGCTACTTTGGTAAAATGTCCGAAGAAAAACTGATCACTTCAGCTATCTAAAATGTGAAATTTTGTATCAGCGTTATATGTTTGAAGTTAAAGTTACCGAGTTAAAGTTACCTTTCATCAATTAAGTATGTTTTTCTCATCTGAAAAATAAGTGCTTAAATTAAAAATAAATTTTCGTCTAGTCAAAATAGCTGTATGTTTATGTCATGGTATCCCTTCTATTGCGTAGTGAGGATAATATTTTCAGAATATTTGTTTTTAGTGAAAAAAGGAATTGAATTAAATTTGACAATAATTTTCAGTTTGTTTAAAAGTGTAAAAATTGAATTAAAAACATTTTTTTATTTTTAAAAACAAGTACACAATCCAGTGAAAACAATCCTTTTAACTGAAGCTGTTGGAATTTTTAATAACACCTATGCCCAGAAAAAGGAGTTGTAGTTGGTGGAATGTTAACAGATTTGAGGGTGTTATTAAGGCACTGTCTAATATCCTTCCTGTATAACTGAATGTAAGCCTCTTTGAAAAAAAATACTTACGCTACCAAGAAAACAGTATTTATATTGCTTTTTTGTATTAATCAAAAATCAGTGATACTTTTAAAGGGTTATTATCTGTTATAACCTGATTTTTGTTTGGCAAACCTTTAACAAAAATTGTCCAAATAATATGACCATCCTTAATCAGAGAAACTTTTTTATCGTGTAATCTATAGTCCTCTCCAGCTCAGTTTTAGGGGCTGTCCCTCAAATCCCGTCTGTAATTTGTATGGTTAGAAGTTTCTCCTGTGAAACTTCCAGTGGACAGACGAAAATAAATAGCTTAACTTGTTCAAAGGCATAAAAATACTTCTATTTTACATCTGCAAAATTTTATCTGCAGTCTGTCCCTGGAAGATGTATTATTATAAGGTTATAACAAGGCTTTAGAGTTGTAGTTGTAGCTATTTTCTGGTGGTAAGTTTAAAGGATTAAGCAGATCTTTTCAAAACTGTATAATCAGTAAGGTGGTAGAATATTGGTGAGGGAAAAGTGCATTCATGGGTGTCTGTTTTCATTCAAGCATTTCCTCCACAAATTTACTGCCCAGTAACCTTTAGGCTCATTGTTGGTTTTTTTTCATTGACTGATGAAATGGTAGTTGCAGGCTGTTGGCAGAAAAGGATGGTTTTGAATAGTGGCTATTGTTCTATTAACATTAGAACCCTCTGGCTAGAGGATCAGCAAGAATGCCTGCTAAGATTAAGTGACAATGTTGTCTCCTGTTCATGGAAATAACTTGCTGATAAACTATGACAGTACAAAAAGCCCTAAGGACACAGGGTGGGAAACGCTGTATTAAACTTCATATATTGCTCAGCAGAATTCTCACTTGCTAGCCAATTTGTCCACTAGTATCTTTTAGAAAGTAGGAATAAACCTTACTTATTTGTAGTGTTTTGATATTCTTGAAACAATTAAAAATCATGAGGTTCTATTTCTGTCTCTCTACTTTCATGTTACTTTTTTGATATTAGAACATTCAAGGCATTATCTAATCCTTATAAGGATTTATGTAATGTTTATTAAATAAAGGTATTTGCAGTGCTCTTACTGAAATTTGTATCCTAAAAGGCTAAATAATACGTTCGTGTTTCATACCTTCATATCTTTGAGTATTTCTTACATTTGGGCTAACTATAGATAAGCATTGGTGCTGTAATTGCTAGATCATATTCTGCTAGCCTACTCCAAAAGATATTCAGCTTTATTTAAATGCATTTGTGACAAGTATTATTTGTGATTCATGTAATGTTATACAAATGCATGCTCCAAAATTGGATTGTAAATGTTCTGTCTTTCTTGAAATATTTTAATGTGTGCAGAAGTTTGGAATTCTCAAAGAGAGTTCATCTTTACAGTCTTTCATATTTACAGCAATGTGTGCTTTTAGAAATTTTATAACAAATGTTGAAACTGTTAATTTAGAATTACTGAATTACTGAGATTGGAAAGACCATTACTGAAACTGGAAAAATCAGTAAGTCCAAAGACAAGCCTGACACTCTCAAGTCCACCACTAAACCGTGTCCCTAAGTGCCAGTTCTTCATGTCTTGTCCATAAATACAGTGATGCACAACACGGTGTGAAAAGCAAAATTCTTAGTAAGTAAGATTTAAATGTAGTTTTTAAAGAGATGTTTCTAGGATTCATATGTATTTGAAAAAGAAATTATGGGACATGTATTTTTATATTTTTTTCTATCTCCAGTGATGATTTTTATGTTTATCAAGTTTGTGAGGCTATCCCTTACTCTCAGATCCAAACAATGCAAATTGTAATCTATGTAAGTGGAATGAAATTATCTGTTTTAGAGCACTTGCAGATGAATTTGTTTTAGGGCTTCCATGGTCCTAAATGTTCTGGATAACTTACAGTATTACCAGAATATCAGGACCCAGTCTTAAAGTGTGGGATTGCATACATTTATTTTATTAAATAATAAGAATTGTTCAGACTTGCACCTGAAGTTTCAAGCCATTTTTTGTGGTTACTCTCACTCTAGTAAAATTACTTTTTCTGATTTAAGTTAAGCTCCTTGAAACTTATTTGAGCCTTATCAATTTTTTTTTAATTATTATTTCATTTTCTGAAAAATGTGTGCATCCTCATAGGGAATATACTTGGTTGTAATAGTGGTCAGTTGTAGGCTAAGTGTTTGTTCTGTGCATAATCTTTTCATTCACTTTAGCTGTGCACAAGGAAGCTCTTGATACAGTCTTGCTTTGACTTTTAAGACTAATCTGAATGCAGTACTGAAAAAACCACGATTTTCTCATTTATGTTACCAAAATGACATCACCCGTTCCTTCTTTCCCAAAGAGAGAAGAAGGTCTGTCCTGTGAGCCAAAGCTGAACACAGGATTTGAGGTGTGGCCTCACCAGTGCCCAGTACAGGGGGACAATCCCTGCCCTGGTCCTGCTGGCCACACTGTTGCTGATCTAGGCCAGGATGCCATTGGCCTTCTTGGCCACCTGGGCACACCCTGGATCATGTTCAGCTGCTGTCACCAGCACCCCCAGNATGTTCAGCTGCTGTCACCAGCACCCTCAGGTCCTTTCCAGCCACTCTGCCCCAGCCTGTGGCACTGCCTGGGGTTGTTGTGACCCAAGGGCAGGACCCAGCAATGAGCCTTGTTGAACCTCACACCACTGGCCTCAGCCCATGATCCAGTCTGCCCGGATCCCTCTGCAGAGCCTTCCTGCCCTCCAGCAGATCAGCACTCCCACCCAGCTTGGTCTTGTCTGCAAGCTTACTGAGGGTGCACTTGATAAAATCATAGAGTTGTTTTGGTTGGGAAAGGTCTTTAATATCCTTGGATCAAACTATAAAGTTAATACTGCCACATCCACCACTAAACCATGTCCCTAAGGGCCACATCCACCCCCAGTGTGAAGGAGCACAAGTCCTGTGAGAAGCAACTGAGGGAACTGGGGTTTTTTAGCCTGGAGAAAAGGAGGCTCAGGGGAGACTTTATTGCTCTCTACAACCACCTGAAAGGAAGTTGTAGTGAGGTGGGTGGCAGTCTTTTTTACCACATAACCAGAATAGAACAAGAAAAAATAGCCTCAAGTTGTACGAGGAGAGGTTTAGACTGGTTATTAGAAAAAATTCCTTCTCCGATACAGTTGTCAATCACTGGACCAGGCTGCCCAAGGAAGTGGTTGAGTCATTGTCCCTTGAAGATATTTTTAGGATATATGTAGATGTGGTGCTTAGGGACATGGTTTAGTGCTGAACTTGGCATTTGCTGGGTTAACAGTTGAACTCAATGATCTTGAAGGTCCACTGCAACCTAAACAATTCTAGAATTTTATTATCTGCTCAGAGAATAGCTCAAAAACTGCAATTATGGGTGCTCTAACCTGTTTTTGACAAATCTGTAGGTTCTTACATTGACAAACAAGATATAGAGTTATGAAAACCTTTGTGTATCAGCTGAGATTCTTCATATGAAGTATCACCTGCAAGGGCAGGGTCTGTCATTTTAAGCTTTGCTAAATAATGCAGGCTGTCCACACCAATCAAAATTTTTGTCATAGACAGGCTCCATTCCTCTCTAGGGCAAAAGATCTGGTGTCATACCATTCTGCACTAGACAAGAGATTTGGTCCTATTGTTTCTGAATCCTTTTCTCCCTTTTCTAAATATGCTCCTTTGCACTTTTTTTTCATGCTTAATTTCAGTCATGGTGATACTAGTTTGCTGTTTGAAGCCTTATATTTGTCAGGGAAAGAAAAAACCTGTATTTAAAATGGGTGCTTAAATGGAGTTATGAAGGACTGTTGCTCAAAGTGTGTGTTAAGGAACTCTCCTTAGTAAAAGTTTTAGCTTCTGGAGTTCATATTTCACAGTACAACAATGTATTTCACATCTTAAGGTCTTTTTCCTTGGTCTGTCCTTTTTCTCATAGATTAGCCAAGAAATATATATTTTGTAGTAGCATTGATGTAAAGAGTGAAAAAATCGTATTCTTGCATTCTTAGGCATCTACAATTAAAGGAAATAGGTGTTCTGTTGTTAAAGAAGTGCTTGGACAATACTCTTGGGTGCATGCTGTAATTTTTGGGGTTGTCCCGTGCAAGGCCAGGAGTTGGGACTTTGGTGATCCTTGTGGGTTCCTTCCAACTCAGGATATTCTGTGATTCTGTGATACTGTTGACAGGAATAGTCATTATATTTAATGAAAAAGAAAACAGAGGAGTTTTTTTAAAAGAAACCTTTTTTACCATTAAAATGAAGGTGTAAAAGATATCCAATTATGGGGACTTCCTAGTAGCACGAAGTCATTGCATTGAGTAATAATCACATGTATTTCTTTTCTCTGAGTCTTGTGGCTGTATGCTAAAGGGTATGTTCTATCAATGTGGATATACAGAAGCAGAACAGATAACAAACCCAGCAAATGCCATAAACTAGCTTAGTGAGTATGAGTATTTAAAGCATGACCTACAAACCTGAAAAATAGAGAGGTGATCAGATTACTTAACAAAAATAGCAAAAATTAAAATTTATTTGTTAATTCCAAATAATGATCAGCAGGTCTGCATGATTAATTTACCAATCTCTTGTCTATTACTCTCTTCCCCCTATAACCCCAGCTTGTGCATTTTTACTGCTTACCTTGCACACCTGTTCCAGCCCTTATCAGAGCAGCACTGGTTTATTTCACTTTCCTGTAAGAAAGTTACTTGAGCAAAAGCCATTAGAAGTATGGCTGCCTAAACTAGATGTCGTCGTAGATGAAGGAAGAGCAATTTAGGAGGGAACAGTAGTGCAATACCTTTTGTTTTCAATGTCAGCCAACTATTAAAACAGCTGGGCTGTTCATGAGAACTTCATCTGTGCATGCTGCTAAATCTCAAACGGTTTCTGTAGAATTTCAGTGTTAGTTTCCAACTCTCCAACTGTATTATAACACATTGAGTATTTTACTATATTTTGATCTTTTCCTGTCCATTAATTTATTCCATTTGTTAGTTACAGGTGGACTTGTTACTTAATTGTGAATGAGAAATATTGTGATGTTATGGTAGAAAATATTCTTTGAAAAAACATGAAATCTTGTGATTTATGTAGGATTGGTACTATTGCAGCACTCACTCTGGAAAAGAAAATCCAAGGTTTTTTGGTACAGGAACCCCCAACTTAAGATCATACGTAGTCTTCTCTCCCTACTATGTCTGCCAGTCTTGTAGTAGTAAGATACAATAGTGTTTCCTGGGAAAGGCAAGAGACCTCAGTGTCTCAAAGGAAAGAAAGTGTATGTGTGAATAATATATCTCAATTATTTTAAAAATTATGTCCTTATTACCTTTAGAATTTGAGGTACATACTTGTAAGAATCTGACTCCTTACACTCTTTTCCAGCATGTTGCCAATAACAGTTTTCTATACCAATATGAATGAAAGAGTGCATCAGTGATGCTTGTACAGACAATGTTTTACCTCTTTTTCCACTAGTACCATTCTCTCAATAGCGAGGAGAATAGCCTAATGCGGAACATCAAATTTCTTCCTACTATTGCCTTGGGAACTTATATGGTGAATTCAAATACATGATCAGTTTCTTTCTGTTCTTCAAATGTGTTTTCAAGGGCTTAAATAGTATTGTTTCTGCTTACATTGTTAGGTTCAGGTAGACTCAGCATACACTGAAAAAGAGCAACTTTTCTTAAATTTATTTCCTTCTCTCCCTGAAAGTTTCTGAAAGAAGGCTAGAGAAATTACTGATTATTTTAAAGTTACGTTTTCTTTTCTGTGGCATATGTACTGCTGTAGTAATCTGCCACTGTGAGATCTTGTTATTCTGTTTTTCAAATCTGCATAGTTTATTTCTCTCCTAGTATTTTCTCTTTCCTATTTCATTTTTCTGTCTGATCTACTTGACGTCATGTTGAACATTGTCACAAATTAAGTTTTTTTTTTTTTTTTCTTTCCTTGTGTCCTCTCCAGGTGTTGATAAGTTATTATCCATTGCTTGGACTGATTTGAGATTTCAGATGTATGCTACCACAAATTCTAAACATTTCCAGTGTTTTGATATCGAAACATACATATCCTTTATATTTTTTATAGGAGGAATTTTAAAACCTGATTTGTTTCATAATGATTTCTTGCAAAATATGCCAAAATGAAATTCATGTGCACCTGATGCTCTTTTCAGGCTTTAAGTGCTTCTAACTATATAAAACAGGAAAAAATTCCGTAATGTGAAATGAACCATAGAATGCCCTCTAACTCACTCTCCACGGAAGAGTCTAGGGTTACATAAACTTTTTGCCAACTCATCACTAAAACTGTATTTTTGTCATGGCTGTCATAAGAGTGATGGATTCCATGATTTTAATGTTTTTTAAAAAATATCTATGACTTTTGACATTATGGTTTTTTGCATGTGTGTGGGAGGATATGATGGTAAACAGTTTGAACCTTTTACAGTGAGAACTTTCAGAGCTGCCAAGTTAAGCTTTGAGCTCCATGGGAAGCAAGCGGGGAACAGGAGCTCAGCAGCAGTTCTGCAGTGACACGCAGGATTAGGCATGCAAACTCTCAGTGAGAACTTCTTCCAGAGTTAGTTAGGCATCCACTTCCTCAGGAGAGTGGGGTTTTTTTGTAGTGTTGCTTAGAAAGGTCAATAACTATAGTTATACAGTGATTGCTGTTTGAGATCATGCTGTGGTTCTCAGAGCAAACTCCACTCTGCTTTTTGAGGGTTTTTTGCCTTTTTTGGTGGAGTGGAGTATTTGAGCCTCTTGGTGTAAAAAAACATGGCTTATGACAATTTGCACTGCATTGCTTTAACTTCATCTCATGCTCTTAGCTTTTAAAAATACCCAAGGAAGAACTCCACACGTGGTTGTTGATTATAGACAAATGAATCAATTTCAATAAATGCTGTTTTATGTTTTGCTTTGAAAATATGATAAATTAGAATAGCAAAATCATTCAGTTTGTGGATTTTGTGGTTCCTGAATTTGGCTGAGACTAGGGACATAAATTAAAACTGCATTGGATTAAATAACAGTTTAGAAATTCAATCTATTTTTACCTTAAATGCCTCCGTATTTTCCACTTGTCTGTATACATGTTACAGTGCTTCATAACTTGATACCTAGCAGATTTTTGGACGACAGGTTGGCTTTCAAAAGGAAGCAAAAAAAAAAAGCTTAGGCAACTAAGCTTTGTACTACAGATTGGTCTTTTATCAAGAGAAGTATTTGACATTCATTAATGAAGTGCTCGTGTTAAATGCTGTTTGCTTATGATAACCTGTGGTACTTAGTGATCTGTCTCAGTTGATCTAAAGTTATGATTGAAAAGAGATGCAAGACCAGCTATGCTTAATCAAGAAGTATTTCAGCCCATGCATGCTTTCTCTTAATGAAAGGGTCCATTTTGAGGTTTTTGTCTGTTAGTCTAGGTAAACTGAGTTTTGCAGCTGTGTTGTACAGCAGAGTACAGGGACCTTAGGTCAGGCAAGCTCCTACTTAATAGACCCAATGTATTGAGGCATCATGTACTTTCAGAGATGTCCAGCAGTCCTCTTTGTCTCAGAGATATGATTACACACAGGAATATTTCTTCCATCAAATATGTCAGATTTGTGCAGAAGAGTATAGAAGGAGTTTTATCTGTTTATTAAAAAGATTGTATGGGTTTTCTAAAAAAAAGTTCACTATGCATTTATAAAATGTGTAGGTCAGGAATAAGATTGTAACCATTTGATCCTTCATAGATTATGCAAAGCCTGGAAGAGACTGGGAAGAGAGTATTTCCCTGTGTGTCTGCATGTTTCTGACATTAACTCAAGTAACCATGGTGTTTATTAAATTTGTCAGAATACTTGAACTTAAATAGTCTAATAATATTCTAGCTTTGGAAAGTACAGCATATTCAAAGAATTTTCACCATATTTTCCTTTTTAATTTTTTGTAGATAAATATCCAGAATTACAATGTTAGAGCAAACCATGCTCTCTCTATGTGACTGAGTAAATCCAGCTTGATTCTATCACCTTCATAGTAATGATTGTCCGAAGAGATAGTATGCGATGGAAACTTTGATCAGATATCTATGATTTGCTCATTTCTTTTTATATAAAAGTCTGTGTTCTGGTTTATAAATCTTAGTTAACTTTGGGCACTATAGATTTTTGAATGCTTGGCAAGGAGGTATGTTTATTTTGGCTAAAGATATGGAAATGTGAATATTTCCTTTTTCCCATCATGTAAACTAGTAATGGAAAAAAGCATGGATTTTTGGACCTATTAGATCATCTAGTCTGACCTTCATTATACTATGGTTTGTCCCGCTTACCCTTTTCTTAAGCCCAGTAATCCATGTTTTTTGAAGGCAGAAGTTGTGCTCAGTTCCAGAATGTGTTTTGAAGAAGCGGGTATCATGATATGAAGACAAGAAAATGTGGAGAATACACTTCTTTTGGCAATTCCTTTTAGTGAGTGGGTATACCTTCTGTGAAACATTTGTGCCCACTTTGCCACCAGAAACCATGTCTTTTTGCTTTTCTCTGCTAATGTTAGTCATCATGTCTCAGTATTATTTCCTCTTACTTCATTTGTACTCTTATACTGTCTGTCTTCTTAACTGTTTTTTCTTGGAAAGACAGAATAGACAGTGTTGTACTCTTTGAAGTTCCAGATAACTGGAAAAAGGGAAGTATAACCTCCTGTTTTAAAAGGGGAAGTGGAAGACCCAAGGAAGTATAGACCAGTCAGTCAGTCAGTTTCACCTCTGTACCAGGCAAGATCATGGAGCAGATTCTCTTGGAAACTCTGCTAAGGCACATGGAAACAAAGGAGTGATTAGTGACAGCCAACATGGCTTTACGAACGGCAAATCATGCCTGACAAATCTGGTGACCTTCTGTCACAGAGTGACAGCATTGGTGGACAGGGGCAGAGCTACTGATATCCCCTACTGGACTTACTCAAAGTGTTTGACACTGTCCCACAAGACATCTTTGTCTCTAAATTGGAGAGACGTGGATTTGAGGGATGGGCCACTGGGTGGATAAAGAACTGGCTGGATGGCCAGCCACAAAGAATTGTAGTCAAGGGCTCGTGGTCCATGTGGAGACCAGTGGTGAATGGTGTCCCTCAGGGGTCAGTGCTGGGGCCAATACTGCTCAACATCTTTGTCAGGGACATGGGCAGTGGGATCAAGGGCACCCTCAGCAAGTTCACTGACAACACCAGGCTGTGTGGGGCAGTCGACATGCTGGAGTGAAGGGATGGCATCCTGAGGGACCTGGACAGGCTTGAGAGCTGGGCCAGTGCAAACCTCATGCGGCTCAACAAAGCAAAGTGCAAGGTCCTACACCAGGGTCATTGCAATCCCAGACACACCAACAGCTTGGGCAGAGAAGTGACTGAGAGCAGCCCTGTGGTGAAAGATTTGGGGTGATGGTAGATAAAAAACTCAGCATTAACCAGCCCAGAAAGCCAAGGAAATCCTGGGCTGCATCAAAAGGAGCGTGGGCAGCAGGCAAGGGAGGTGATTCTGCCCCTCTGCTCTGATGAGACCCCAGCTGGAGTGCTGCATCCAGCTCTGGTGCTCCCAGAACAAGAAGGATAAGGAACTGCTGGAGCAAGTCCAGAGGAGTCCATGAAGCTGATAAGAAGACTGACACACCTCTCCTATGAAGACAGGCTGAGAAAGTTGGGGCTGTTGAACCTGGAGAAGAGAAGATTGCATGGAGACCTCACAGTAACCTTCCAGTATCTGAAAGTGGCCTACAGGGAAGCCTGAGGGGCTCTTCATCGGGAACTGTAATGACAGGACAAGGAGTAATGGGTACAAACTGCAAGAGAGGAAGTTTAGGTTGGGTTTTAGGAGAGTGTGAGGTTGGTGAGATACTGGACTGGGTTGCCCAGGGAAGTTGCGGATGCCCCAACCCTGGCAGTGTTCAGGGCCAGGTTGGCCAAGGCCTTGAGCAGCCTGGTCTAGTGGAAGCTGTCCCTTTCCATGGCAGGAATGATTGGGACTAGATGATTAATTTCAACTCCTTAGCATTCCATGATTCTATTATTCTTTATACAAAGTATTTTCTTCAGTAGCTGAGCAATTTTCTGGCTCTCTTCTGTGCTGTGTATGAAGTTGCACTTGTTAAATAAGACCTATTTTCCATACACATCTTTAATAATTGAAAAATTATCACTTACTTTTTACAAAACACCTTTTTTTTTCCTTCTCATTTTTTTCCTCAGATTTAGTAGTTTGTTGATGCCAAGGCAATTGGCCAGTAAAACTGCTGGGTAATCCTAAATCACTTCGCAAAGATTGGCGTATTCTCAGTCTTCTAATTTTCATGTGATAAATCAAAAGATGAGGACACACAGAGTCACTCAACTAATCTTGTTGGAAATTTAAATAGAAGTTGACAGATTAAAATGTATTTATTATTCCATTAGATGAATTCTAACAACTTCCTTTACAACTGATGGACTGAAAAACTGTGCACCATTTTTGTGTAGCATGATTCTGGTTTTTGCCAGACGCAGAGAGGTATTTATTTATTTATGTGTTTGTGTGCTTCATTGTTGTACATAGTGTTTTTCAATTCGAGTTGCTGCATTCACTTTCCTGTTGAACCGGTCTTGGGTTCCTACCAGTGTTGTCCTTTTTATGTGTTTCAGAATTGTGATTTGGGGCCAACTAACTTATGTCTTTAAGGATTTTCAAATGCACTCTCAATTTCTGTGCATTCTACAATCCTTCTATAAGTTTTATCAGTGTTGGAGAACCAGCTCAAATGTCACACCGTTTTCATATGCTTGTGAGCCAGTTTGCTCTTATTTTCTCTTTTATTTTAGTTTTTAATCAGTGGTCTTTAGGCAGTCGTTCTCAATTCAAAAACCGACTAACCTTCATCTCATAGTGAAGTCCAAAATACTTTGTGTTGGATGCAATATCAATGGTTAAAAGGTCATATAATACTCCTTAAGCTATTTTCATCAGAACTTCCACTATAATTTCTGATTTTTCTCTCAGTGCCTTATTAACAGATACTTTTAGAGTATTGTACTTTTTTTGTTTGGGGTTTTGTTTTGTAGACAACATCTCTAAATACTCTATTTTCAGGGTGTTCAGTTCTTCAAGTTATCGGGCTGGTCTGTGGGCCTGAAAAGCTCTTGAGCTACAAAAGTTTTTTAAAATAATTTCACTTTTCTGACTTTCTTTTACTCTACACTATGTTTCTTAACTAGAATTCTAGTCACTGAGTTCCTCCTAGAGTTTTCAGCACTCCATGTGTATTGATCCTGTAGGTTTCAGTAATGTCAATTATATCAGTTAGCCAATTATACCAATTATTGTCATATCACTTAATACTTGGAATGTGGGATCATTCTTACTAGAAGTAAGGACGTTGCAGTAAATTCGTGTAATCTAAATGCAGAAGGGATATATTAGGTCATCTAGTCTGTCATCTCACCAGAGGGGGATTATACTCTTTCATATTCTCTATAATCGTGTTGAGAACAAAATGTTTGGAGTAATGATACTTCCATCATGTCTCTTAATTACTCCACATAGAAATATGTTTTCCAGCAGCAAAATACCTTTGTGTGTGTATGTGTGTGTGTGTGTGTGTGTGTGTGTGTGTGTGTGTGTTTGTGTGGTTTTCCTACTGAATTATTAGGTAACTGAACTTTAAGGTACCTAGCAATTGTCTTGGTCAAACAGAGCTGTTTCAGCAATATATTTCTGTTTTTGCTAGTTTTGTGCCCTATTCTTTCAGATGGCAGTGCCCTTTCCTAAAATCCAGCTTATATGGATGCTTCTAAACAGGTATCTTTTGTGCAATTCTGATATCTTTTTCTATTTTTATGAGGACTGCTTCAGTAAGTGAGTTCATGTGTCTTAGCCCTCTATATTTTCCACTAGAATGTTGAACTGTTCTAATTTCATTGTCTCATTCACTGGAGATCCACTATTCTTCATGGTATACTGACTTTTTACATCAATATATAATCATGCTCTTGGAAAAGTAGAAGAGGGCCATCTGAAAGACCATTTCATTAAAAAGTTGGGATCTTAATGTGTTATGGCTCTGTTTAATTTTTTTTTTTAATCCCTCTATGTGTGTGGATAAAAGTAGTTTGGTATAGTCATCTTCGTAATGTTTGTTCTTCACCCTTTTCCTGAGGTCAAATAACAATTCCTTCATTTAGTTGTTGATCCAAATATTTTCATCTATATAAAATACCTTAACAATTACTTCTTTTGTTGTTATTAAAAATTATTATGGGTTAATCATGAATGGTTCAGTGCAAATCCTTTACATCACATAATGAGAAGTTACATAGTTGGCCACTATCCGTTTATCTCCTTTGGTGCTAGGCGCTGGCTCTGCTTGAAGTTGGCAGTTTCTGTGCATGGTTTATCACTAGCTTATGTACCGGCAGCAAGTAAAAAAATTGCAACAGTACAGCTGTAGTAGTGTGAGTTCTAAAACTTAGAACAAGATTCATAAAATTGCTTTAACTATTTAGTGAGCTTAAATGGAAGTAGGTAATGGCTCTATTTGCCTCTTTCTGTAAATTTTGATAGTTGTTTCTGCATGCAGTGCATACAGTTCACCTTTTGGTGGAGACATAGCATGCTCTGCAAACATTCCGGTGGAAGGTAAAAGCTGCTGACTCATTGAATTCAAAAGGCTAGGCTCTGGGTTGTGTGGTAAGAGGAGAGGCTTGTTAAGACTGAAATGGGAGACAGACAAAACACTGTCCAAGTCTTAGAACTTCTTAAGGAATACATAAACATGTAGCACAGAATGGAGGTGAAAGAAGGAGTTTGAAGGTATCTTAAGGAAATGAAGTTAGAGGAAAAGGATGCATTTTAATGAAAACTCACTATGTGTGCTGGAAATGTCTTTTCTATGCCCCCCAAGCAGATGAAAGGGTGCTTTTTTCTTTTCATGAATTGAGACTAAAACATAACATCACTACTCCGCTGGAGACTCCTGTGGGACAGGTGTGGTCAGAAAAAGACTGCTAACACTGTCTGAAGAGAGTGAGTCTGAGTGAGCAATGCCTTGAGGCGGTTAACATTCACTGTTTTGTCACATGTTTTTGCACTCATTTCCAGACCAGCATTTTTAGAAAGCTTAGCTTGCTGTGTTTTAGGTCATTGACTTGAAGTTCTTTGCATATAATTCCTGCTCATCTGTATTGAAAGATAGGATGAAAAAGCTGCGGGATATTCACTTAATCTAACAGTCATTAAAAGAAACATAGACCGGCCAGAAGTTTCCACTTTCAGGAACAACAGAAGAGCAAGTTATTTATTTTGTTGTTTCTGTACTGGAAAATATTAAATATGTAATGCCAGTTTAACTCAGTCTAAGTTTTAGTTTTTGAATTCAGAGCAGATAAGACACCAAGAGTAAAACTCATCTGCAAGTGGTATCATGAATTGTGAATTTTTCAAGAACAAATATATGATACCAATACCCACTCAAGAATAAAACAATGCAAAACCCACCCAAACAAAGGCCTGAAACATGAGTAAAAATGCATGTGTAGCAATAATCTCAAAATACTTTATGGAATCTGTGCATCTTCAATACTAACAACTATTCAATTAAGAAGTACTGTTTAATGAATTACTACTTTTGTCCTTTATTTCCCTTGGCCCATCACTTAATATGTACACTGTGCAGGTTTTGGGTATATATGAGAGAACATATATGTTCCATTTATTCTCCCGGCTACTAGCCTGTCTGAAGAGCTATCAAGCTGTTAGCTAACTATTGCAACTGATAGTTTCACAAACAAAATTATTACTGCATTTCCCAGCATAGCAAGTGGGTCTCCACTCCTACTGCAGCTTAGACATATTGTGTATGTATTTACCAATCTCTAAAATGCAGTGTCTTCATTCTTAAAACTAATGTTTAGTAGTCTGCTGTGCAGATTTTTTCAAAATCTCTTTTTTTCCCCCTCAATCAGATTAAGTTTTTGTCCTAAAGAACTCCTAAAGCCATTCCTTGCCTGCATAAACCAGTTTGGTTTGCACTGGCAATGAATGCAAGATTGCCAGTTGTCCCAGAAGTAGCTTCATCCAGACTAACACCGTGAGCTGTATTCAGTTATTGTTCCAGCATTAACTTTTTAAAATATGATGTAGACACTGCACTGAATTTGGTCCCTGAAATATTCTTTCATGATGTGCATTTGAACTGCAGGGTTGTTTTTTTCCATTTACATAATCTACTCTGTATAAATAAGTCTTTTTATTCGTTTGGTTATTGTATTCGTATTTAAAGGCATTTGGCAATTAAAACTGGAGAGAAAAAAAAGTTACTTTTTGTATGTGTGTCTCTATAAATCCAACCTAGTGGTAGATCATACTTATTTTTAACAAAATAAGCATGTAAAAATTGTAAATGGCTGTTCTTTTGTTGTTGCTACTTGATGGTGTTGCCCTTTTGGAAGATGGTCTCTTGATAATGATTTTTAAAATTATGCTTAATATTCCTGCTGATCTTGAAGCACTCAGCAAAGTTGTATTTTTAAAAAAGAAAAGTGGTTTATTCTCCATCACTCTTGATAGTCTTGAGGATTATTGACTGTGAGGCTATCAGTGCCACCATATGCAAATGGCTTTATGCCATGTCAAGCTGGATCCTATGTTAGCATGGAAAGGATACAGTCTTTGCTAGTGTATTTCTAAGCTATAAGCAATCAGAAATGTGGGGGTGGGGTATAGATGCCACATACAAATACTGAGCACAAAATCACAAGGTTGTCTTTAGAAATTAATGTCATTTTGCTCTTCTTGTTTACTGTTTTGCTAAGTGGGAGTAGGAAAGACAGTGGGAAAAATAAAGAGGACAGAAGGGGTTACAGACTGACATCTGCTTATGCATGGTATCAGTTGGGGGTTTGTGGATATTATGGTAGAGGATGAGTAACACAAGAGGATGTTAACATTTTGAGGATGAAGTTTTAGTTTCTGTCTGGATTTTATCACAGAATTTCAATCCAGACAAAAGGGGCAGGAAAATAGGAAGCAAAATAGTGTATGGAAGAGGAGCTGAGAAGTATTTATGTACAAAGCTAGACTATTATGGGAATGCAGTGACTTACCCTTTTACCCTTTTACACCACAGCAGATGCATGAAAGGCAATTGCCTGAAGTCTTTTTACTTGTCTGTAGTAAACCAAATTTTCATATTCCTTGTGCTCATAGAGTCTGATTGGAGTCGAAACACACAGTCTTACACAGTTGTGTGAGAATGATCTCCTGTTGCACAAGTGTAATCAACAGCGAACATGTGGTGTTGCCATGTTTGATTTACTGAATGCCAGGGTAGCATTTGGAGCTAGTCGTTTCTATTACCTATACCCAAGGCAGACTCTGTATGTTTCTGTAATACCAATTCACACATTCTTTTGAAGGAAAAAAGCGAGAACTGACATTATTTTCTTCTTTCTTATGTTGTCATTTCTAATGCAAAGGAAGACAAGACTTTATCATCACTTTATCATCAGGGTCAATTTCATTTTGTATTTCTTTTTCTTCTCTCAAATCTAATACATTTCTGTTATATTTCTGTAACTTCAAGGCATCAGTCCTCTCAAGAACCAGTAAATTCCATTACCTTAAAAATACAATTGTAATCAGTTTTCTGTTTTAAGGAGATATCTCTGAAACTTAGGTTTAAAAACTCTGTATCTACTCATTTTTTCTTTCCTAAATGCTCTAGAATGTGTTTCTGGACAGTTGTGAACCTAAGCCGTATTTCTGCAGTCTACTTAGCCTGAAGGTAACACCTTACCATATACTGCCAGGGGTGTGGATGCAGCTCATACTTATGCCTCTCTCCAAATGAATTATTTTTCGAGTTTGTTTGGTTTTTTGATAGATCTGATGCTGTATTTTAGTGGTATTTATATGACATCTGTTACTGGCTAAGCCCTCACTACCTTGCTTCACTTTCTAGAGAAACTTACCACCACAATTTTTAAGATAGTGTTTGTTCTCTGTTAGTAGGAAATCCTTTGTGTAGAAAATTCTGAATATCATTAGGTACAGGAAAATGAAGTAATTAGAAGACTACTTCTTTTTCTAATGATACACTTTGTGAAATGTAGCTAAGAAGTTATATATTCCTTTATATGAAGACTTTATTAATTTTGCTCTACCTACTTGAGCAGTTTTACTGCTTTCTTAGGAATGTTAAAGAAATTACTTTGATTTGTCGTGGGGTTCTGACATATGTGCTTAGTGTCAGGGGTGGGTACGAAGGGCAGACGTGAACCCTGGAAAGTGAAAGACATGGCTGGACTTTAGTAGGACTCACTTCTGCTGCTGCTGGTTTCAATCTTTTGCATACTTTAAATTAGTTGTGGAAAAACTTGTTCTCCATGAATTAACCCTTCTTTTTAACTTTTAAAGTAGTTTTAGTAAAGATGTTGATAAAAGTATACATAGTGTGGCTTTAAACTATCTCATATACCACTCAGAAAAGTTAAATGAATCTGTTTTCTTTTTTTTCTTATGTTTTATACCGGATCAAGAATTGTGCAATAAAATGTAATTTGAAGGCTGCTGCAATTCTTTGTAACAAGTGCTTACTCTTTTGCAAGAATGATAATGCGAATATACAAAAGACAGTATTTGGCAATAGTTTAGATAAGGGTGAATTGTTAAAAGGAAAAAGAAGACGGTAGAACAGTCTGAAAAGAAAAATAAGTGGTAGAAAGGCAGGAAAAACTGTTGCAAGAGTATCTACTGGAAAACTCATGAGCCATGAGCCAAAACTGATGTCAAACAGATTAATGTCTCACTATGATGAATAACCAAGTAAGTACCAAAGACTTTTGTACCTAAAATAAATGCTTACACTAGATTTACTGGATATTTAATTTTGCATGTATTTTTTAGTTTTAATGTCAGAAATCATCTGGTTGGTGTTTTTCTTATCTAGTAACACAGTGAAACAGAAGAGTTTGGTGGATTCTTGCAGTTGCACGGACACAGGAGAGATGCTGTTAAGGACAAGACAAATCAATGTTACTCTTGTGAGGGAAAAAGGGTAGTCCTTTTCCTGCATCCAAGTTAATGCAAAGTTAAGTACCCTGCAGGAAGAGTGTGTGAAAGAGCTGGCTAGCCACCAGCCTCTTGCAGGTTTCATTATCAGGAAAAAATAGATTTTTGAGGAAAGAAAGCCTGCAAAAGAAGGTGTGAACAAGCTTTAAAAAAAAAAACCCTGAGTGCAGGTGGAGGTAACCTGCATGAATGATATATTTATGTAGCTGTGAGACATAAACACTTGAGCACAGCAGCTTTCATATAAATGTGGAGTTCAATTTTTCTTTATTTGCAATGTGGACTTTTTAAATGGAATGTACTTTAAAAATGTTCTGAGCATGTAATTAATAGTTCCATGTTTTCATGGTTTAGGGAACACTTTGATCATGCTATGCCAACCAAAATCCAATAAACTGTTGCTGGTTTTTAAGGGCTTGTGTTATGTACACAGTTTTAAAAAAAACTGCTTGCCAGGTTTTAACTTGATGATTTCCTCCTAGTGCTTTCTTATATAGTAATTGCTTCAGTGGATAACCTAAGAAATGTATTGACTGTTATTGAAATCCCGTGTTGAGAAAGATTCTGAAGTAGGGAAATTCTTTGGAAAGTAATGAGTTACAAGAAAGTTTCTTCATGTATTACTTGCTTTGCTATTAAAGCTTTGTTTAACTGAGTTTGGTTTTACTAATTGTGAAATGTTCTGCAATATATGTCAGTAGTAGAAATCATTATTTATCTTTTCTTTCTATGTTTTGTTCTTCTAAGACTTATTTTAAACAAAATGTGCAATGGTTCATGACTGCTTGATCATTTCTGAGAATAAATATGCAAAGGAGATTATTTTATACAGGGCACTTAAAAATTATGTATAATATTTTGCTGGAGAAACATTTATAGGCTTGTAGTCTACTTATTAATATATTATTACTTCGTAATACAATGCACACTGTTTTTCTCACTTAAATTATGTGAAATATGAACAGCAGCCTTGTCTTGGAAGTCAGAATTTTAAGGATGTGATGGTCTAAATAGTAAACTCATTTGGGAGTATGTTTTGGAAGGCATTTATATAAAATATTAATCAGCTACTCGCAGAGTACCAGACTTAAAAGAAACATAAATCTGCTTTGGTACTGGGTTTGTCTTCCAATGGCCACAACCCCCAAAAATTGTAGAATTGTGGATTAAGAAATTTCTGGTTTTGTTTACTAGAAATATTAATAGATTTGTAAGATCATGAAAATAGCTCTCTAGCTTTTTCTTTACAAATTACTTTTTTACTGTACCTACTAAAGGATAAGGAAACTTTGAAAGAAGCCAGTTATCCATTTTATTTTTTTAATGTATTTTGAGTACTAAACTTGACAGAAAATCTGTTTCTAAAGTATCCATGCTACTTTCATTATTTCTTGAATTCCATTCAGTTTAGAAATACAACTGAATATAGTCTTAACCAAGTGCCTTCTGGCTTGGCTTACCAAAAATCTTAACACTTGAATTGACATGGTGCAATTGCCTTGAGCAGCTGTAATTGACATTTTAATTTAATGTTAAGCTAGTATGCTTTATTTTGTATTTGTGATTGCCTGAGTGTATATACAATTATGACTGGTCAGTGGACACAAGGTCATTTCTAAGGCTTTAGTGTCTACTCATGTCTGAGGATGTACAATAACATATTTCTTATGGCAGTTTTCAAAGAACAAAACCAGAGAAGTTCCAAGGTGCTGAAAGGAAGGGAGAATCAGAATATTTGAACTGGATATCAGAAATATTTTCCAAATTATGAAACATAAGGAAATGATTGTTTCAGATATTTATACTAAGAGTACCAAAAAGTGGTACGTGTCTTATAGAAATGAGGAAGCAGATAAACTGAGTAACCTAGTAGATCTGCATTTTCTTCATCCAGAAAAATCATTTGCTACAAATTTTGAACTATCCATTTTTAGCTGTTCCAAAAATCAGTTTAACATTTGTCATGTCATTTTTGCAGTGGAACTTCAGCCAGGACTGGTATGACCAGAATATTAGTTCCACAAAATTTTTTAAAAAGAACTGTGAATATAGCCACAATGCTGTCTTTAATTAGTTTTGTTTGCATTGTCTGTGGATTTCATGTTACTACTTGGTTCTTCCTATTGACTAACTGTACGTTTAACAATCTTTCCTAGATTTTTTTCTTGAACTTTTCAAGACAGAGTTCATTTCTGCCCATATTTTAATTTTTATAAGTCTGTTAATGCATTTGTGTTTTCTTACTGCAGATAACAATTATTTAGTGTCTGCAGATTTTTATTAATGTACTGTTTACTGTCAGATTCGTAATTTGGCCAAGTCACTTCACCCATAATAGCTAGTGAAGAAACACAGAGTTATGAGAAATACCAACAAATTCACAACACAAATCATCACTGAAAGGTAAGATTTATGGTACCGAATGAATGATGACTGTGTCATCAAAAAAATATCAAAATAGCAAGAGAAAATATTTCTGAATAATCTGGTTACATATAACATGCCTATCTTGCGTGTGTTGCGTCAATATAACTGCCAACTCAGTCATTATGTGAAATGAAACACTTTTTACATGAATAGTATTTAGTTTGAGCATAAATGTAATTCTGCTTTTGTGGAAGTGCAGTGCATCTGTATTAGCAGACACACAATGATTAAAAAAAAAAAATCTGCTAGCAGATGGTGTTCAACAAAGACTACTATTGTTTCAGTATGAGATGCTTCAAATGTTCTGGGCATTTAGCCCAGACAGAGCCATTTTTCCTATAGTATGTGATCAGGCAATAACAAAAAGAATGAAAATAGAGGTGTCAGTCCATATAAAAATATTTTTATAACTTAATATATCTAACAAGTCAGTGGCAATTATTAAACCAAGTTAAATTAACAAAACTGATAAGATCATTCTTTTTACATTTTCATGTCTCTCCAAACAGTTATTTGGCATTCTACCTTCTAGGAAAAATGAGTTTGGAAAGTTAAGCTACCTGCTGGTACTGTTTAAATGCCCACAGATAACATAACTCAAGCTGCCTGGTGCCTGAAAGTGAGTGTTGGGGCAATCAACAGGAACAATAAAAATCTGTTCAAACAGAAAATCCACAAATCCCAAGGATTTGGAGCTTCCCTGTGGATTTTCCACAAATTTTGCTGTTTTCAGCAGAATCTAAGATTTTATTTTAAAGGTGAACTGCAAAGCTGAAAATAAAATTGAGTTAATAAAATATGTGCTGAATCCCCTACTCTGCTTTTGCAGCTTCCTAACTGAGGCTGTGTGCCACATATGTTTCAAGTTTTCATTAAAAAAAAAATCAACAAACTCTTGTTTAAATATCCTCTAATGCTTATTTGTTGACCTCAAGAATAAACCTCATCTCAATAATCTGTTAACACTGAAGAATTTCTTAAATCCGTTATTTTATTTTCTTCCAGTGAAGTGTTTGCCATCCCTCAGTTTAGTCTTACTTTCTTTTTTCTGCGTTTAACCCATTAGAATATGAACTTTTGAGCATACAGCTGTAGCCTTCTATTTATAAGGATATGACAGATATAAAATACTTCTAGAATAGAATGTGATACAGCTGGCTTGAATGAGGAGCGACTACTGATTTTAGTTTACAAGCATTTTTCCAAGTATTTTCAGATTTAAATTGTAAAAATCAGATGGACTCTCACAAAAAATTTGAATCATGGTAACTTAAGTGGCATGAGAGAGTTTTATATTAAAAATTTCAAGTGACATTCCTTACTTGAGAATATTTAGTGATGATCTTTAGTAGCTCAGTGAAACAGGAATAGGATTTTACTGACTAATCAGCAAATGAAAACCAGATCGCAAAATGCTGATAATGATAAAAGAGAAGTAACTAATACTCTTTACATTATAATACTATATATAGTATACTGTAGTATGTATATTCTATGTATTATAATACTATAAATTTTGAAGTAAAAACCCTAAATTACTGTAAATTTATTATTTTTATGTTGTTATGCATAGACTTCATGATAGAAAGGAAATTTTTTAATAAAAGGAAAAAGTAACGTTGAAGATCATGAGACACATTATCTGTGTCCAGTGATCTTTATTGTTTTAGCACTGAATAACAGGTGCAATGAAGAAATTAAACATAAGATGAAAAGTAAAAAGAATATTGGCAACTTTTTTACTTTACATTGTTGTAGTAAGACTACTTCTTGGTATGATCTTTTTCTCTTTTTCTGTTAATACTCTTTTTCTTTATTAACTGTCAATAAATGTTCTTTGCCAGTAATTTTAGTAAGAAAATTTAAAAGGAAGGGGCATCCTTTGATTTCTAAGTGCAGATATCATTGTTATTTTAACTGTCTACCTGACTTTTTAAGCACTGAGTTTTATTGGTTTATTGGTAGACTTTAGAATTTTTAGCTGCACTCTATGATTCTAAATTCAAAGCAGCTTAGAGATAACACACTATTTAATGCTGAGAGTTTGGGACAAATAGACTCTTGTAAAAACAGAGTTCACCCTTAATGTTTCTGTACTTAATTAAAACCCGTGTTGCAAGCATTGTTGTGATGCCACATGCCTATTTTGTTTCCAAAGCAGAGATGAACCAGTTACTAACTTTTTGTTCCTTAACCCAAATGAGCACTGTCTTCAGCAGGTCATAGAAGTATTTCTGTGTGTTACAGCTTGTTTTCTTGTCTGTTTAATGGAACTTGTCTATACCAAGAGTAATTTGCATTACTTCATAGAGTGTAAAAAACTGTATGGTTATAGTATATGAGTTATACTATGTCGTATATTATTTAAGCAATAGTAAAGCAGTTGCATGTTTATTAAATCAAGTACTATATTTACATGTTAAAAATATTACTTATGTGACAGTGTGTTTATGTTTGACAAATAAATGCCCTCTATAGCCCTCTACTGATCAAATAATTGTCAGTGGTGGCATTGTAACAAGAATCGAACTGTTCTTGTGATATGACCTGTGCAAATGTTACCCATGTCAGCTTAAATATAAAATTTAGTCAACTGTTTTATAATAAATTCAACTAGTAAGGACAAAAACTTAATTGACTGAAGCCTAAAAGGATGAAACTTGCAGGATATTTCCTGATTGAAGCAGTTATTCATGAGATAAAATGCATGCTAACTAGCAGCTGTCTTACAAATGCTCAGATATAAGGTTAGTTTTCCTTGTATGCTTACAGCTAGTTGCTTGGAAATGTTTTGGCCTCAACATTCTAAGCCTATGTAATACAATTAATAGATGTGTCCGGTTTTTTTGTTTGGTTGGTTTTTTGCATTTTATTTCATTTTGAGATAGGTATGATACATTAAACTATGCTTAAAATAACCCAGTAGAATTATTTACATATAAAGCAGTGTATAAAACTGGAGGATTGGAGACTGCACTTACAATACAAATAATTAACATGGTTGCATATGCCAATCTGTTATTTCTAATGTGCTATGGCTACTAGAATAAAACATCCTGTTGAGCATCCTTAAATGGGTTTGATACAAATAATGTTCATTATTAGTCAATTACAAATCTTTTCAATCACACCTGAGGGTGAGATGATCATCTGAAGTAGACTTTTATTGCAACATAATAATTCAGGTCCAGTTTCAGATCTACTGCAAAAATAAAACATCTTTGCTATTTGATTTCATTTTTGAGACGTGCTTTAGCTCAATTTAGAAATTCTTTTCATTCAGCCTAAAGTGGTATCAAAATATTTTTTCTGGCTCACATATAGTCCGTGCTTAATTGATGTACAGATGTGGGATAATAGAGTGAGAGGCATTTTGGAGCCATTCTTTCTTCACATGAGCAGGGAATGGGTAATGGGAAGAGATTAGAAATGAAACTACTTCATAAGAATGTGAAATTCATCTGGAGTATGAAGCAGATCAGCTCAGATATTCTTCTGTAAAATAACATAAAGCTGAGATGGTGCTTGTAGAACTCTAAGATAACGGACCTTACTTTTGGTTATTCACAGACTTCACAGATTATAAAAATTGTTATAGAAACTATGACTTTAATTTTAGTAATTCTTTTGTAGTAGTCTTACTATGATGCTAATTGGTTACTGGTTTTTTGTGACTCATGTAGCTGAAATAAAAAAATTAATGTACAGAATATACCAAGCACTGAAATACATGCTTTGATAACACTGTGGGAAGCTGGGAGAGTTTTTCTGATTGTGTATACATTGGTGAAATTAATTCTATGTTCTTTAGGCATTCTTCAGATAACTCTATGTCAGATGTGGCATGATGGTTGTGCATTAAGTGTTTAATATGGAGGAAGTTCACACAGGTCCTAAATACTGAGTCAGGCTTTGATTGTATTTCAAAATCAATCTATTGATTAGTAATCTACTTCCTTATTTAACCATTGATGCATTACATAAAATTGGAATGCTTTTCCTTTTTGTTTTACCATTGCATATCTCACAGTTGTTGCTTTCAAAGTTATATCAAGCTTTTCTTGTTACATAAAATAAGATGATCGTTCTTGGAGCTGCAAAAAAACGTAGTTTCCCTCCATTCAGAAATAGAAAATGACAGATCATTTTCACTGAGGAATATTTTTACATGAGAGATACTTAATTCCTAAAATCAATTTAAAAAATAAATACATTTATACACCTTCAGACATGGAGCTCTACAGTATGGCAGATATCACTCCAAGCTTGTATACTACTAAGTCGAAATAATAAATGTCAGGTTTTAGAAATCATAACTAATTTAAGAATAAATTATGCCAAATTAGATCAAAGATCTATTTAGCCAAATGTCTTGTCTCTGATGGTGGACAGAAGCAGCATAGTGCTGAGATACTACTGGGCAACTTTTCCTTTTTCCATCAATGTGAAGTTCAAGGCTTATTTTGTCAGGAAGTTCATTTGGCCTTTTCTGTTTAATGTTCTGTGGTATATTTTTTTTCTGTGGCTAGACCTAGCTGCTTTGAACATGTTCATGCTGTTGGTCTGTTTGGTGTCTTGTGGCAATACATTCCTCAATTTAACTGTAAGCAGTGTGGACAATATTTCCTTTTACTTCTTTTAAATCTGCTGTTTTGCTGTTTCATTTTATAGCCTCAAGTCCTTGTCATATGAAAAATAGCAAATAACACCTGTAGCTTACATTCTGTTGAAGATATTTCTGTCCTATGTTTGTTTGGATATATTTTTCAGGCTCATTCAGATCTCCATTTATAGTGTAATTCACATTCCATATGAAGTGTCTGTACCCAGTATCTCTAATCGCATCCTGTCTCTGATGTCTGGAATTTGATTTATGAACAAACTTTGACATGAGGATCTCGTCTTTTACTGGACAGCTGGAAGGACTTGATGGCCCATTCTCACTGAAATCCCAGTTGAAACTGATCTGCTCCCTCTGTCAGCTTATTTAGATAGAGGGGATCATAAAATTAAGGCAAGGGGTTTTTAAAAGGTCCTCTTAACCAGCTTGTGTTCTGTTACAGAAGCAGGTGTAGACTGAGTGAGCTACGTAATTTTTCCAGAGACAGAGAATTCACAATATATTACTTGGCTTATTTTGATTGCATCTGTTGTGCAACTCTAGAGGGTAATTCCCTGAAGTGCCATGTTTACTGTGTATGTCTCTGTTTTCTGCGTTAAACAGGAAAAGGGAAACAATGGGCAAGATGCTGCTATCAGAGCATCTCATCCAGCCTGTACCTAGCAATCTCTGTCTTCAGGAGTCCCTCAGAAGAAGTATGATGTAAATTGTTCTGACAGTGGAAATCCTGGCTTTTGACTTTCCCATAGTGTCCTACATCTCTATCCTGTCACGTCATGTACATGTGGTTCCTTCATGTGACAAAAGAGGGCTTGGGAAAAGCAGTTGCTGCAGCTAGGTTCTTTTCTTGCTGCCAGAAAAATTCTTTCCAGTCTGCTCTCTCTTGTCTGGATCAGAAGAGCCCCTAGAAGAGGGGGCAGCCAGGGAGGATCCTCAGGCTGGATGAATCACCCTGTTGGATCCTTTGAGGCTCAAATAGTACTACTGAGAGAAGGAGGGTTTTTTTTGTTTTGAGTGAAGCTCAGTGATTGTTTCTAGACTTGAAACATTCTGCAGACAGTCTCTAAACTGGCATTAAGTTAATGACATTTTTATGTATAAAAAAGCAATTTTATGTAAAGTTGACATTTGAGAAAAATTAAATTATTTTCTCTTCAGAGATCTACTAATTTCAAGTCGTAGTAAAAAAAGAAAGTCTGCAGTTGCTTGTGGAGGAATACATTAGGTAGATTCTGTAGAATGTTTAGCTGATATTTCAGACATTTTACCATTGATCCTGAAAGCACCTCAAGACATACTTAACTTCAAGCCTTTTTTACATTATTAGAATTACTAGCTACTAGTGTCCTCAGAGTTCCCAGTTGTAGTCTGCAGTAGGAAATCATTTTAATATGGCTTGGTTTTTTAAAATACCTGTTACATAGAGACTGCAGAACAGACTCACTCAGGAATAATGTTGCCATTCTGTAAAAGGGAAGAATGTTAAAATCTATAAATGTCTAGGCCAGCTAACTCTATGAAAGATTTTTGGCAAAATTCTTTTTTTGATATGGTTCTTCAATGTTATTGCAAATAAAATTTGTTTATTTAATGTTGCTGCTATGATACAATTTACTATTTTGTATGGACAGGTAATATGGCAGATCAGAAAATAACTCTGTATGTCTGTAGTGACTGTATTTTACAGTGTCTGATAAGTTTTTATGGAAGCCATTTGGTGATCTCATCAGCAACAAGTCTATTGTGTCATTACTATCAGATTCAGTGGGTTTGTGATTAAATCAGCAGAATGGAGAACATGAAGGGAGTGCTGTTCACTTTGCAATCATTTCCATCTGTTAAAGTTTTTATCAGATGTTGGGAAACAGCAGGCAAAACTCAGAGCAAGTGTCTTATCCAGTTTCCAAGAAATGGTGGTATATAATTGGCATATATTATGTTCTTAGTTTAATCTGTCCAGTTAGATGTTTAAAATAATCTTTGGTATACCACTATTAGTAGACTATATAGAAAGCTATTTCCATTATTCCTCGTATTATATTCTTTTGAAGACTGGTGCTGATACAAATGCCTTGGTACTTAGAAATTGTGAGCACTGATGACACTTTTTATTAAATGGAGAGTTAGACTTGTAGAGAAAAATTTCCATTAGGCATATGCTGCGGTCTGAAGTGTCTTTGCTTCCGTTGATGATGTAGGAATCTGCAAGTGGAATTGTCTTGCCAGTAGCCAGTACCATTGGCCTCAGAGAAGTGGGAAGGGAATCCATCAGCAGTACCCATAAGCTGATTTGTAATTGGATGGTCCCAAGGCATGGAGTAGTCTATTTCTTCTGAAATTCGTTTTTAGCATTAACTGTTCTAAATAGATGTTCCTGGTTCTCATGTAAATGTCTGACATACTTTTAATAATGTGAAGGTTTTTTACCCTGAAGGAACTGTGTGGTCTCATCTGAAAAGTGAAAAATATTTTATCTTTTCTAAATTACTGAGATATTACTGGGTGCCTCCTTGCCTAGATATTAAAAGTCTGCCATAGTTGTGGTTTTACTACACTTTTTCGTGTTTCCTCTGTCTCATCTTCTGAAATAATTCCTTTTTTCTTCATCTTCATGTCGGGTGATTTTTCATGATGGGAATAATCTTTGTCATCTTTTCTGGAGTTTCCTGTGTTACTGTGTAGGCCATTTTAGCATGGAATATTCAGTTTCACTTATAGTATTCTAAATGGATTAATATTGGCTGTCTCTTGTAGAGCCACTATAATAATTCTTGGTTTATTCCCCTTAAGAAATGTGCATTTTCTGTTATTGTTTTCCACAACTATGAATTGGTAGAGATCTTCATTGTGCTGTTACTAGTAAAGTTCACAGGCTATTTTCATGAACTTGTTCTGTTACTTTAGAGTAACAGAGTCATTGTGAAGAGTAGAAGGGCTTTACTCTGCAGGATCTTCTTCAGTTTTGTAAGATAATTTAATTAGAGTTTCCGAGAACCTGTTTGTTCCATTTTCCTTTCCTGAGCTAAAACCATGAGAAATCACCATATTTTGTCTGGGATTGACTGAGTTCCTGATTTTGGATCTTCTGGAAATGGATCTCATTCCATTTATTCAGGGTATTTAACCCGAAGTATTAACTTAGTTGTACTGAAAGGTAATTGCTTATTCTCATCATAGTTTGGCTATTTTTTTTTCACTCTGTGCTTTATTTTCCATCCACTTCTCACCCTTTTCTCTCTTTTTCAAAGGCTCACTGTATAGGCTTTTTGAATATCTAAAACTGTTCGCCTTGTTGTCCGTCGCTTTGTTCATCCACACCTTCATCAATACGTTTGAATGAAACTACTGGATTAGTGAGAAAACTTAGAGACTCACTGTTCAAGATGATTTTTATCTTATTAATTACTTAAAACTTATAATTTTATCTTATTAGTTACTTACTAGTTCACCAGAAGCTGTCATGACGTTCACTGGGCTGTCCTTGGTTATCCCTTTTGTTCTAGAGGTACAGTGTTTGTTACTACCTGGTCATCTGGTACAAAACTGGTTTTAAGGTGAGTTAGTGGAACAGTCATTTCTGATTTCCTTCCTGAGGATGTACTCTGGAGCTTTATCACACTTTAGCTGGCTGAAGTTCACTCTTCTGACACCTCTCTCTGTGGTCTTGTCTCATCTTTATGTCCAAATAAGATCAGGTCCTTGGAGAGTTATCTCCCTAGAATCTTCTTTTGAGGAACCTGACACAAATCAATCATTTATCCAATCAGCAGTGATTTTGTTTTACTTCATTATTCCCTTTAATCCCATGTGACCCAGTGACCTCTTGCTTCTTTTATATTTTCTTGTTTTAATTCATTCAATCATTTTAGCATTAAACTTTCAGCTGTTTCCTCTAAAACTCATCATAGCCCCTTAAGTACACCTTCCAACGTATGACGTTTTACAATCTATTCTGACAGCTCTAGCTTTAGGTTTACAAAATTCTTCTAAAAGTTATTTTACAACTTACTAGTCACACTATTTAATTGCTTGTCTTTCTGGTCCATTTTTTTGTGAGCTTTGCATTGCAGCTAATACTTCTGGGATTTTTTGGTTTACACTCTTGCTACTTCTAAAGCATTTATTACTTTTATCTAAGATACTAGAACCTGTTTGACTTTTCTGGTGAAACCACACTTCTAAGCTTTCATATCACGGTACAGATTTGGTTTGCTTCCCCTGAGACAGTAGAACAATATAAGACAATGATCTAGATATGAAAATAAGAATATTAAAGATGTTTATTAGTGGCTAATAGAAAAAACATGCTAAATTGGTTTACTAAAAAAGATTCTGATACATTAAGCTGCCTGTAGGTATTTCCTGAGCAACAGTAAGCTTTTTTTCTAGGCTAAGTGTTCATGATAAAATTTATTTGGGATTAATTGGGAGGAGATGGTTAAAATTAAAGAGAAGGAAATACAGAAAAAGAACAAGAACTGTAAAATAAGTAAGAAGTTGGTTAGAAGAGAACATAAAGTATGTTGAAAGCTATTGTTTTGGGTCAAATTTGTAGGCTAGTTCTAATTCCAGGTTTTCAGTAATACTTTAAATACTAAAAGAAATCCCACCACAGTTTGTTGAAAGAATCTTGTAAATACTGTAAGGTTGGAAAGTAATGTTAATGAGATAGGAATATCCTAATGCAAAATTGTATTATCTCAAAAGCTTGAATGATAGAAATAGGGTGAAATTTAAGAGTCATAGAATCATACAGTAAAGAACAAAACCAAGAATTCCTCCTGCAGGCCATCATTCAGAAGTGACAGAGTAAGAGGAAAACCTCTTAATTGCAACAGCTCTGTTGGTCTGCAATGTGGTGTGTTACAGAAAAAAAAAAAAAAAGCAAACTTCTATCAAGCATTAAGCTAGGCATTTGCAATCCAGATATAGTATTGGTCTGGATGAGAGATGCTGTCAGTCTCCACTTTTTCTGGTTTTCTTTAACAGTTGTTAACTATCTTACATTGGGCAAAGTTAGGTTTTCGTTTTTAAACTGAGAAAATTTAGGGTCTCCTATCTATTCCAGGATCTGCTGTGAACATAGAAGGTCCAGATAGTGCATAAAATGAGCTTTAATATATGATATGTGATATATGATACATGCTTCTATACATGCCCTAATGCATACATCTGCATTTTCTGGCAGTGTAACTGGTGGCTGAACAATGTAAGCAAAGAAAGTTTGTAGTGAAAGCTAATACCTTTTATTAAGCAAACTGTGGAAGAAAAATAAACTAGCTGAAGAAGAGCTCATGTGCCCTGAAACCTGTGGGGTTTTTTCCTTCTACATCTGTCTTAGTAACCATAATAAATTATATGTCCTCTCCTTTAGTGTCTTTCTTGTGCAAGTTTATACTTCATGCTCAGTTTATGAGGCCTGTTGTTTGCTGAGTTTCTCCCAGTAGAGTAAAATGGTAACATTCTTCATCAGTTGCAGCCTGTGAGAATTCATTGCACAATGCTGGGACTGCTGACATACCATGTATCTTACAGTACAGTATGCATAATTGTATTAAAATAGAGTGCCAGTTCTCTGAAGTGTTAATGATGTGATGCATCTATTTGCACTCAGGTTTATGGTAATGAGAAGACAGTAACAGTTGCCCATGTAGTCTTTAATAAATATGCCTGTCCTTTTAGATTTCATCATTGAAATCTTTCCTAGGTAAAATATATAAATACTGGAAATTCATCTATAAATTCATTCAGTGCAGAAGTTTTTAACATTTTATTTTTTAAACACAGAGTTGCAGTACTAATTGCAAACTGTAGTATACCAGATACTGCTAAAGTCAAACACAGCATTAACTGTCAGCCTTTCTGTTAATGCAGGTGGCCATACACAGCCCAGCAGCTATATTAAAATATTTCATCTACAGGTTTCTGATGTCAAGGCTGCAGAATATGTCTGCCACCATTTTTATAACATCATCTTATTGGAGATACAGCTGCAATACACCATTTGCAGAAAACAGACAGATATGTGTCAGACTTCTACAGCAAAACTAGGCTGGCAAAGAGACACAGTGCATATTCCAAATCCATAATTTTTATTCTCATATTTACAGCTGTAAAATTCTTGCAGTACCAGAGATGAACAGTAATGCAATCCAGACAAAAATAAGATTCTTGAACCCTAGAAAAGTCTTAGATGTACGTGCCAGATGGGGAATCTGATATCCATTCCAAGAATTGCATGTTCGCAGATACCTCAAGGAGCAGAAGGGGGAATATCAGAAAAGCCTTCAAAACTGACAGTGTAGAGCAAACATTCACCTTGGTTCTTCCACACATTCTGCAAATCAGTTAGTTGTGCAAACACAACGTTTTATATTGTTCTGTTTTACCATTGGGGTTCTCTGTTTGAAAATACTATTTGTATTTTAAGTTATAATTGGAACTGTCTAAGAGAATGTGATGCATTTTTCAAGAGTGTCTAGCAGAAAACAAAGCTATTGTCTGAACAGAGATTCTTCTTCATTGCCTCTGGTATTATTAAGGTGCCTGCTTGTCAGTTCTACAATGAGCTTTCTATATAAATCATGGGCATTGAAAATTATCATTAATAAATATAAGAAAGAGAACATGAAATGTGCTTTTAATGGAATTAATATGTTTGGGGAAAGATGTGACTGCCTGTAACAGGAGGGGATTGAATCCAGGAGTTCATTCCAGGCTATTAGCTTACATGATGAAAGGATAATATTGTACCATAGCTTGATTTTTATTTGGTTTATCTAAACTGAATTAAAATCATCTCTTGTCCTATGAAATTAACAGGAGCAGTGTTGAAGTACTTCAGTATTCAGTTTATTTTATTAAGATGTTATTGGATGCTGCTCATGTAAAAATTAAACTTATGTAACAATCTTGACATACTTTTATTATTTATAACATTCTAAAATTACTTTTCAAATTGATAAGAGTATTTTGGGTTGTTTTCCTTGTTCTCATATGCTTACTTGGAACAACACTTACTAAATAATGTTACTGTTTAAGGATAATCAGTTAGTAATCTTCTTTTGATGTTACTGAATGAGAAGACAGCAAAAGCAAATGAAAAGAATTTGTCATTAAAAAAATATAAGAAATGTAATTATAATACTAAAAATGGAGAAGGAAAAATAATATGCTATGCCATCAAAAATAATAATTTAATCATTACTACAGCACTTCCCTGAATTAATGCTTGTTTCAACCATGACTTGCGTTTTAGAAAAACTCCAGGCCCAGTGATGAAGACACCGTGATCTTTCAGTTGTTCAGTCTCTGAATAGTTCCTCCATTATAAATTTACATTTATCTCAGTAAATCCTCTAGCTGCGAGGCTATCTGTATTGTTTTGCCACCACCTAAATACTTCAGTTTTGAAAGAATGTGGTCTCGCTTAATATTGTTGGTACCAGCATCAGTGAATGACTGTGTGCTAGGGTAACCTCAAGGAGTTTGAGCCTCTCTAGGGTCTTACGTGGAGTTTATAGGGGGCGTAGTGAATATTCTAAACTGTAGTGAAGTTTAGACTGGAGTTGGGGTAAATGTGGAAATGCATAGAATGCAAAGTTTTCCGGCACTTTGTGATTGGAATATGGCATCAAATGAATGTTAGCATCTTCTGAGATTTGTCATCACTGGATGGGAATAGCTGAATTACAGTTTTGAATACATGCAGCCATTTTTTTCCCTAAATCACAGTTGAATAAGATACTGTGCCTCTCTAGGTGTTATTTGTGTCTGTATATAATACATATTTTATTTGTTAGAGACTTGGTATGCTTAAATAAATACAGGCAGTTATGGTTTATATACATGTATGCAGAAGCCTAGAAATACAAAGAGGCTTATATACATATGTAAAGAAGGAGGAGTGCTTTTGGACTTGTGCATAGCAAGTATGATCCTATGGTCACTTACACCAAAGTCACAAATACTGTTTATTTCTGTAATCAGTTCTCTTTTCTTTTTCCAAAATGAAGCCAAATACAGAACTTCTCTTTTTTGAATTAAATTACTTTGTAAATTCAGAAGACCCTTAATTACTTTCAGAAAAACACCTTCATTACATGGCTCTTAGAAACAATTTTATCCATTTAACTTAAAATATTTGGCTAAATTTCTAACTGATTTTATTTCTTTTTAACTGAGTATTATTCTGACCTGAAATACAAAAGAAAAGTAATGTATATACATCTTAGAAAGCTGAAGCATGGAATATGCGTTGTTAAGAAGATAACTGCAGAAAAAGCCTCCATCTCTCTGCTGGCCACGCTGCTTTTGATGCAGCCCAGGGCACAGTTGGCTTTCTGGGCTCTGAGTGCACACTGATGGGTCATGTCCGTGTTCTCATCCATGAGCACACCCCAGCCTTTCTCAGTAGGGCTGTTCTCAAACCCTTCCTCACCCATCTTTTAAGATTAAACATTTTTAGATAACAGGGTTAGCTAAGAACTTTGGTGAAAATGTAGTGCTTTCTGCTCTACTAGTGTTCATTTTAATAAAAGTTAGAAGACTGCGAGAATTCAAAGAACATGACTACTATTTCATAGTCCAATCTTGTATGATACAGAGAAATGAAGGCAAGTTAGCCTTCCTTCACTCCTAACCAGGTATAACAGAATGGTTTGGTACACTCTTCAGAAAAGAAAGAAATTACCAAAGTTGAAATTAATGTTAGTGTGATTTTGTAGGTAGTAGATAACTATTGCCTTTTGGGAAAACTGGAGGCAGGGAATTATATGATACAGGTTCAGAAAGTGTTGACTTTTTGATTTAGAGAAATAACTGAGCTTCTGCAGTGTTTATAGTACAGGTAGATTTGTATCAAGCATTTATTTGAAAGCCAGTGACATTTTTATTTTTTAAAAGTCCTCATAAGAAATTAATAGAGTACATGTGAATAGAATATTACAAATAATTTGAATTTAATACCTAAGTTGGCACAATACAATAAAAATATCCTTGTAATATAACTAAATGCTATGTTTTACAGCTGGAAATCAAAAATGCAGATTGTAGCTGCAGGACAGTACAACTGCTGAATGACATTTTGGAAAGAAGTGACCGAGAGGTGAATTGAGAATCATTGTGGAAAATCAATGCTCGGTGCAGTGATGACCTTAAGTTCTTTTTTGAGTTAGGAACCGAGTACACCACCAGCAGAGACCTGGGCGAAAGCTGAAACCCATCAGTGTATCTGATCCCGAATTCCATCTTCAGAAGGGCTGACGAAATACTGCAGGGAATTCTGCAGGTAGTAGACAGAAGTGATTAAAGTGAATGTTAGGAGAACATTCTTTTAAAAGAGCTCTTTAAAAGTATGAATTAATCTGCTAAAGAGAAGCCAGAGTCATGACTATAATTAATAATGTAGAGTTTTTGTTTCTTGATCATGCATTCAAATAGTTTACTAGGAAAGCTGATGCCTTCACCATATATGGTGTCTTTAGGGTGTAATGGGATTTCAGCACGAAGTGACCTAAGTACTTATAGTTCTTAACTTCTGGAGTTCCTATCAGTTCTCTCTTCACAGTCCTATCAAACCAAACCACAGCTGAACCAGAAATTCAAATGGAATCTTAGTCTTATTTCACTATAAATTTTCTCGATAAAATCATTTTATTGCTCTGAGTAGAATCTGAAAATTCTGGAATTACAAACCATTTGGCTAGATCCTTTTCAGTCTTCTGCAGAGGAAGGTTACATCTGCTCTGGCAGTACCTCTTCTTGTAGAGAGTTGAGTTTCCAGGCTGCAGGAACTTGGAAAAAGATGAAGAAGCAGGAAGCAAGAGGAAGAGGAGAGCCTGCAGTGTAGCTGTGGAATCAAGGGAGCAATGAGACAAGGATGGAGCAGAGAGACATGTGATTTTATAGCAATAGAAACTTTCCAGGGATAGCAGGCACTTACATAATTGATTAGAAACTAACAGCCATGTTATATGAAACCTGAATGCAAATTTACTGCATTCAAAGACCTAGGCTTCAAAAGATGAAAGGGACAGGTGCAGACTGTAGTCCCTTTCTTTGATTCTGCTCTGCCTTATCAGTTTGACATTTTACTATTTACAAAGTCAGGAGTCACTTCTACTTCTGTTCCAGTGAATGTGGTTTGTGAATGTAGTCTGGCTTTCCTATCAGCCAGTTCTGGTGACTTCCTCTTTAGCACAAAGCCTTTTTGGATTGCCTTTCTCACCAACCTAATTTGGCAAAGTGAGCCTAGGAATAAATAACCCGAAGTGTGGAGTCTGTAAAGAGCCAAGTATCAAAATTGTTTATTGACCTAGTACTGATCATAGAAAGGGCTTGAAAAAACATTTTGGAGTTAGACTTTCTAAGAATTAAGATTTTCTGTGTTCTGTACGAAAACCTCTTTCCACTGGGGAAAAAGGGGGGTGGAGAATCTGAATAGTTGTCACTAGCTAGTTCATTGTTCATGCTGCAATAGTGTTTAGCTAACTAAGAGAAAGAGTAAGTGGGTCCCCCTTACAGGAAACTTCTAATGTGCTAGGCTCTGTTATTCCAAAGTGCCATTTGTAACCCACTCTCTCTGTTTTGTTGTCACTGTCTGGTACTCTAAATATTTTAAACATATGACCTTTTATTGACATGTATTGTTCCTGCTGTGCAACTTCAGTAAGAAAATGTTGCAGTATACTATATTAGTAATGCAGCTTGTTTACAGTGCTATCCACAGTTTATAGAAAAGGAGTGGAGATGGTTGGATTAAAAATATATCTTTATCTCTTTTTCCCCTATGATTTTCTTTTCAGGTAGAAAAGTAGAACTGTAGTTTTTTGTAAAAGCTGTTAATCTTGGTTAGTGTAGTTTCTGCCATGCTGTTGAAAATAAAGACATCCTGCTGTGGTTGGCTGAATAACTTTACAGCGACAGCCTTCTTTGCTAGTGCTTTTTGCAAGCTCTGTATTTGTGCACGCATACAAATGACAGTGAAAATCAAAAGTAGTCATCACCCAACGGTTCCAAGTCTTTTGCTTAGAAAAGGCAGTAGTCAGTAATGGTATTACAGATGAAAATTAAGGTACATAAAACAACTGCAGGGAAATGCTTGCATCTCATGTTCCTGCATTGTAATAATTTCTGCAGTTCATTGATGAAATTTAAATCAATCAAAACTAATTTAAAATTTAAATAAAAATTCAAAGTGCAAAATACACATTCTAACATCAGAAAAATTTGAATTGATTATCAGTTCTTTTCCACAGGTAACCATTAGATGGACAAATAGGCATGAGCTAAAATAAAATTTAAATTCAATTTACAGAAGAGCTTTTTTTGCACTGAGAGAGGTTAAGAGGTAGTTGCTGAGAGACATTTTGGAGTCTCCATTTTTGGATATTCAAAACCTGACTGGACAGTGCTCTCAGCAGCTTCCTGTATTTGGCCCTCATTTGAACAAGGAACCTGAACTGTCTGGTCTTCAGAGGTCCCCTACAAACTGTGATTCTGTGAAGACAAGTATTTCATTTGATATTGGCACAATGATTTTCAAATTTTAGTTTCTTCTTTCTAGTGTTATCACATGAGGTTTTTTTAAAATTTGTAGAATGAAATAAATTTTCATATCTAATAATATATGCTTACATACATTTCATGTCTTTGTCACTGAACAACTGCATTGCTTGTCCAACTGAAAAATCCAGGATACTAAGATTTGTTACTTGAGTAAACTGAATTTTATAACACGTGCACTATTTATTTGGCAATACCTCTGTTGCAGATTCTCTTTGTGTGGTTCTCATGGCTAATTAGAATGTTAAAGTAAAATTCAAATGGGGATTCCTTGTTTTATTATTCATTTCCTTAACATATTTCTAACAGGGTCTTAAAGTAAGACGTCTGCTAATGTTCGTTATCCCTGCTAATGAAAATATGGACTTTCTGAGGTCTTAATTGATTTTTAAGCCATGTTCTTAGCATCAGTGAGTCCATACCTTCCTTTTGTTTGTATCAAAAATCTGCTCCCCGTTAACTTTGATTCTGTTTCTTCTGAGCGGTTGTACATCTCAGAAGATTATATTCTTGTAAATATTTCTCTTTGCAGTGAGGAGCTACGGAAGGAGGCCCGACAGCTGAAACGCGAACTGCTGGAAGCAAAGCAGAAAAAAGAAGAAAGAGCTTTAAAACCCAAAGAGAAAGAAGGTAAGAGATTTTGTGTAGATCTCCAGTTAACATTCTGGTTTTAAAGGTTTATTTGGTTTTATGTTTTATGTACGTAAACGTGGGCTGTTGTTGAAATGTACTTTTTGTTTTCTTTCTCTAAGAATAGTAGTAATGTAATGATGCCAGTATGTAAGGAAATAGTACAGGTAGCATTTGTTCTCAAATCAAGTAGTATTTCTGTTTTTGAGTGTTCTTTAGTTACATTCGTGCTGTGACGTCTTGACTTGCAAGATCTTCTTGACTTTCTGACTTGGAAAGGTTCTTAAATGCAGATGGTTAACTTGGAACTCAAAGCTACTGACTTCAGACTTTCATGTATCGTAAGACAGCAGTGGAACCCGAATTCAGAAAGTCACTACCATATTTATTTTCCTTAAACTTTAGCAAAATGGGATCTTCAGCTGCCCACTTCTTTGTCAGACAGTTTTTATATTCTGTTTCTTTTTAAATGTGTATAAATTGCTAAGGTTATAATAGTATGCAAGGTGCACAGTTTAGTCCAGATGGAAGTAACACCCTTTATTACCCACACTGAAGAAACAAAAAAGTATCTTTAAACACTCTGGAGTTGCAAGACACATTTTTAGAGTGGATTCTTAGTTCAGTTCTCAATACCATAGAAATCTGAAAGAAAATATAAAGTTATTTATAAAAAAATTCAGATAACACACAATTTACAAGAGTGGTAGAAAGTATAACATAATTTTTAGAAAAATTTGTGGACTCTCTTGAATAACAGGTGAGCTTGATCAGCAGCATTTTGACAAAATAAAAAATATAGTACAATGAATTTGTATATGAAATCTGGCACCAAATGTTAAAAATGACTGACTCTGAAAATGTTCTAGGAATCACTGAGTTAATATAAGCTCTCACTGGCAAAATAATGAATGCTGTCACTAGCCATGTAAAAAAAGAGCTGTGAGTGGAGGTATAGAAAAGGTAAAGTGTAGTCCTTATGTATATATGGGATAAATTATCTTGGATAGTGCCATGTATGGCAGTTCTTATGCTATTGCTTAAACTTATCCCTGTTCTGGTGCCAGTTAAGTCAGTGGACTTTGTAATTTGAGGAAATTCACCTTTACAGTGACAGACTAAATACTTGGGCAATAGTTACTACTATGGTACAGTTTGGAAGGATACCTTTTATTCAAGCCAAGGGAGCTTATATACCAGTGTTGGTGGGGGGCTTCTATTTTCTTTGAAATAAATAGCAGGCAGGCCATAAATCAGTTGAAAATCTGCAAGTAACAGCTAACGGTAAAAATAATCTTGAATAATCTTGGTTTTCCTTTTTGTGATGGGAAGGAGTCTGTTCCAGTACCTGTTGAGAAAGATGGATGGCAGGAAAGAACCTACTGAACTAGTTAGTGGAGTACTTAACTAAAAATCTTAAAAATAGGCTTGTTCTAAAATTTAAGGCAAAATTAAAAGAATGCTTTAATGAGATGCAAGTAGTGAAGGATAAAATTATTAATGAAAATGTAGTGAAAGATTTCAGGTTTGTACTAGAAAACAAACTGAACATGAATTTACACTGTGATGTGACTGTCGCTGTGTTGTGTCACTGGGTTGTTGCTACAAATGCAGTAACTGTAAGAGTGCAGTTGTATTGTTGCACTCAGTTCCAAGTATAGTACCACCAAAAAGGATAATGAACAATTCTATAAAAATGGACAAAACCAACCAAAACTAGCGGAACACTATTTGGACAAGTTTATTAGGAGATTCTTGAAGATATGTGTAATTTATGTAGAGAGAGAGATGCAAGGGTGGACTCTTAAGTCAAAGGAATGAAGCATGCCTTTATTGTGAAACAGAATTTACAAATGAGGACTAACAGAATAGACTTCAGAAGGACTTTATCTTGAATATAATGAACTCTAACAGAAGTAGAAGTGTTGTACTGAATAAGTAATTTTGCCCCGAGGTTAAAATCACTTAGTCATTTTATATTTATTGACCTGAATTTTCATCAGTAGAATAGAGCTATCAAATGGAAGACCGTCTCCTAAATGTGTAATAGTTTACCTATTCCACATTAGTTTACATATAAGAAACTGTATATGTTTAAGAAATACTTCTATCAGGAAATTGATGTGTAAGTAGCAGGAGATTTTTCCATTGTTCTCTGCCTATCCTCTTGGGGAGTGTGGGATGGAGTGAGTTGTGTCATGCTGTATCAGGTGTGTCTGTGCAGATGGTGCAGACACTTGCAGTGTGTCTGCCTATGCTTTGAGCTGGATGCATTAGGAAAAAATGTTAGTTCACAGGCTATGTAACCACGTTAATGTGATTCTGTGCTTGATTAATAAACACTACATCTCAGCCAAAACTTGCAACCATAGTGGGAGAAATTCACTGAAGATCACAGAAAAGTGAGAATAAGGCTTATGTCATACTGGGACAGGATTGGGTCTAATTCTGAGGGAATGCTAAGGAAGGGGTGGCAGCATGACACATCTGTTTTAAGTCCACTGCACAGATCTTTATTAGTATTGGCATCATATTTAGTATCACTTCTTCGAATTGTTCGTGTTATGTTTGCCTAATATTTTTCTGTATTCAGAGATTAGATTAATTAAGAAAGACTGGATAGTGAAAATTTAAGTGTTTACATTGTTTCAAGAGGTCAGAGAAAAATAATAATTCCCTCCATACATGTGTGATTATAACCAGTCTTCCAATGTGTGAATAGTATTGTTGACTATGCCAGACTGCTGTCAAGACCTTACTTTCAATAAGATGTTTTTCTTTTATGTGACATTTGTTCTAGTGATGCCAGAAATTACATCAAACACTATAATTTGTGTGCTGAATTACTTCAGCATTTTGAAGTACTTGGTCAAATATTCAAAAAAGATATACTTCTCAAAGTTCTGTAGAGTAAACCTGGGAGTGTACTTCAGTGAAATCTGCGTCAGACATACAGCATCTGTCCAGTTAATTATATGTTGGCTTTAAGTAGTAGTAGTATTTAGGAAGTACTAGTTTAGTTTTTCTTGTTAAAACATTTTTGTCAACTGTCAAATAATCTGTGGACGGTGAAATTTAATTGTTGTACATGCAAAAACAGAAAATCAGTAAAATACTGTCTGAGCAGGGAAACCTAACAACCCAACCTAAAACCCAACATTCAAGGTGAGAATTCTACCAAGGCATGCAGTAATTTCTGCTTTGTTTTTAATTGTGATATGGTAATCAAATGATTGAAATGTTTAGAAAATTCTCAAAATCAAGTGAGGATGCTAGTGTAAGAATATGTTTTATTTCTGTTTTATTATAAAGTTTGGGTAATGTCAGGGGCATTCAAAGAATTAAGCCCCATCTTACATGGAAAGGTGCTTTCTTGAAGTCTGTGACTTTAATAGAAATTTGCACCCTTTAGAAGACTCTGAAAATAATAAAATCGAAATTTTGATGGTTTGGGAACTTTACAGCATAAATGCATTAAGTATGAAGATTTTTTCGATATATACAGTAGAGCTGCTTTGTATCAAAGTATCCATCTTGAATGTGTCATCTTTGCAAAACTTTGTTTTCTTCCACTATTTACATGGTTTTTTATATTTAATCTCTTAATACCCAGCATCCCTATGTAGTCCCCTTCCTGCTAATGTGGATGCTTTTTTCCTCTTGTCTGTCTGCAGAAGAAAAGAGGACAAAACCTCACTGTAAGCCAGCTTTGATTTCAGTAGTAATCTTAAGTATGTAATCAAAATCCGCAAACATTTGAAAATTAACCATATTTTAGGCTGGGACCATGTGCCTAAAAGATACCAAAGTTCAGAAAGCATTTAGTAGAAACTTGGAGTTCATACTGTTTTGCAAATCTGCTCTGGTCTTTCAAATAAGTGTTTTGAAGCTCTAGGAATTGCTTGTAAGACTTTATTATTTGAGTTGGCTAAATGAACGAGTAAGTTTGTTCTAGAACTGTTGTTTTTTTCACTGTAGCAAACTGAAAATCTAGTAATCAGTCCAACCCTGGAAGCTCATTCTGTAAGCAAATCTATTCAGTTGTTCACAGTTGCTAAATATTTCCTGACTCTTACCTAACTTCTTGGCAAACAGTGGCTCTTAAGGATCTTAGGCAGGCCAGTGCTATAGCAACAGTAACTGAACAGTTCTTGAAGATGCAAAGAAAACCACAAGTAGAGCTAGTCCTAAGCAAAAATATACAGGAGAGGATGTTACTAATTCTTTCAAGCATAAAATTATTTCATATTGTTTTTCTGGTACATTAATTTTTACACTACTTTACACTAAACTATGTTTTAAGTTTCAGATACATAGTATTTAAAGCTGTAATAAATTTTTTTCCTAACTCTGGAAGAAGTGAGTTATTTGTCTTGGTTATTAATTATCCAAAGTGTCTCAAAGGTCTGTGTTTGTAACTTGTGATGGGAATTACATTTTAATTCCTAGAATATTACAGCATATTAGAATTTCTTTTGTCATTTGCAAAGATTTTATTTGGTTTGGAGCAAAAACTACTTCTCTTTTTAAGATTTCAATCTCAGTAAGATTTTTTAAATCAGTACTGCATACCTTTAGAATTCCAGAAGAATGCGATATAAACTGAATATTGATGAGCTGAAAGTGGAATATACTGAACTAATACAGGAATGTGTTTTAGGCCTCTTATTTTAATTCACCACAACATTCAATCATAATTTCTTTCTTTTCTAAACAAGAAGTTTTTGAGGTTTTTCCCCTTTGGTATTTAGTCTAGCTATGCCATGCATTTCTTAAAATTTCTGTCCATTAGGTGTTTTATCATATGAAATGTGTCATCTGAGTTGCTAAAGAATACATTTTGGATACTGAAGAAATTTATGGGCCCACCACATTTAAAATACACAAACCCTGCTAAATAAACTGGGATGCCTTTTAATATAGGTATCTTTATACATTCTCCTTGTTATCTTACCTCAGTTCTGCTTAAACTCATGATTACATATGAAAATTGCATTACAATAGTTAATGGGATTACTTTAGCCTATCAGGAATGTTTTGTAATGTAAGATACTTTGTGTAAAAATCTTCATGCTAGCTGTATCTCATCAAAGAAAAATCATAAGTCTTTCATTGATCCTTTTCAATGCTATAGGCTCTTTCTTTTTTATGGTGACATTAAACCTTCAGAATCAGCATGTGCTTTTCTCTGTCACAATATGTTCACGTGTGTTTCTAGTAATACTTTCGCCAAACCGGATTCCCTTCTTTTTCCAGCTAGTGTTTTATGCACAGCTTCATAATGTCTTTCTTAAAAAGGAAATAAAATCTGTAGAATTTTATACAGATTCTAATTACAAGAACAGTAATTACTACAAGGTTTGTTAAAAAAAGTTTATACTGTGGCAAATTGTATGCATACTCTCTCACCTGCATTTGTGTGAAATTGTACCTTATGTGTGCCCCAGCTGGTGGACTTGTTAAGGCAAAGTTAGCCTACCTGCAGTGCTAGAAATGGAGCCCAGTCTTTAAGGGCAATATCTGTGTGCACATGAGCAGTGATCGTGCTGTTCTGATCTACCACAGGCAGCTGAATTAGAATTCATATTTCTTGGTTTCTGTAAAGTGGAAGATAAAATTGCAGTTTCGAAAACAGAGCACTTCTGATACATCTTCTGTTGAGTGTTTATGTTGTTAAATTTACCAGATGCTTTAGAAATTAAGCTTAAAATTATCAAGCTTTCTCTTCTGCTTCACTTCTATTAGTAATTGATCCATCCTGAAACCATCCACTCATTTCAGTTCAATGCCCTTGGATCAAGTCTTGTCTTCATTATACTTCTGCCATTTTGTAGTTAAAAACTGACATCATTTGAACTGTTCCTTATTTAAGTGTGAGCAAAATAAGGTCTTCCATATTTTTTTAAAATCAATGTCTTCTTTCTGGTTTACAGACTTCAGAATTTCCTCCTCAGTTTCAGACCATCATTGTAAACCGTGTCCCAAACCCAAAGTTTTAGGTTAGATTACACCATCATGTTGGCATGTGTTGGCTATAAATTCAGGATAGAAGAATCTGTCTGAAAGAAAATAAATTACTTAAATGATAAAGTGTTTGCCACAGTAAGATGAAGACTTTCGTGGTAGTAACTCAAGCTATCTTACGTAAATAGCAATGTACTTACAAATTCTTTTGAAAGTAGGATGAAATGTATTTTCAATAAGGAAGGTTATCTGGTCTTTTTGGAGTTTTTTTTTTCCCCTCACCTTCCTTACTGACAGAATATACACAACAACTTGTTCAAACTAAAGAAGAAATTCTTTGCTTCATGCTATTTATACTTTATGGTGAGATCCTCCTACAGAACAAGTCTGCAAGATTCCTGTAACTTAAATTATCTTCTGCATCTTGCTATACCTAAATTGAATTTAATTGTTATTTCACTTCTGCGTATCCATGTCATTTTTCATTAATTTTTGTCTGAATAAATCCTCTTAGATTAGGGAGATTAATACCAAAGTCACGATCCTTGTACTTTTGCTGACTCAGCAAGCTGGACCTGAATTTTTCAAGTTTGATACGAAGGTCAAGTCCATCATACAGTGCTGTTGTTCCTCTTATTTTCAATTCAGCTGCAAAAGACTTTCAGGGAATCTGGGTTGCGGACTGGGAGGTATGAAGTAGTAGGCAGTAATCTACTTTTACATTTTAAAAGGTTCCTTCCCACCAAGTCTCTCTTCTAGACTTTTTTCCTTGCTTGCTAATTACCAGTCAGACACAAAGTAACTTCATCAAATAATTCCAGCTTATCAAAGACAGAATATATAATTTATATTAAAAAGTACTCTGTGGTTTTGTAATTATTGGAGTTTTCAAGTTTTAAAATGTTAATAATCCATTGACTTAGGGGGTCTTGAAAATCCTTCCTGTTTTGTTGCTTGCTTTAAATGTTGAGTGATAGGTTGTAAGACTTCATGAAGAAATACAAGCATGTTTTTAAGTCATTGTAATGAAAGATGCAAAAATTTGATGAATACAAGTGCACAGCTCTTTTGGTTGACTCACTCTGAAGTTAGTTCAAGTGGATCTGATTATCTTTTGTCTGAGTTATGAAAAGGCTTTCCTAGGAGGCAGAGAGCATGAAGTTGAGGATTAGAAAACCTCTGACAGGCAAAGACCCAAGAAACAATAATCTTAAAAGAAGGCTTTAACTGAAACTTAAATTACTTACATTAACAGTAAGTGGCACACATATGAGTGTGATAAAAATACACAAACACTCAACTTCAGGGGAATTTTACTCTTTTTGTATAAGAATTGTGTTTGAGCTGCACTACATTAAACTAAATTTTAGTCAAAAGACCTATATGACTAAGGATCACATCTTTAAGTTCAGCATATGTATATCAAAGGGTGGATTCCAGGTTTAAATGTTTGCAGCCAGTTTGAGACTGGCACTTTTGTACATATTCAAGAACACTCTTCTCGGTTCTTTTGCTTGTCATAGATGGGCAATTTTATTGATCATGGGGTAAAGGTTTTTCCCTTCAAAGCACTCATTTAGATAAATGTCACCTGAAAGGTTGTTTTTTATAAGGAAGCAAATGGTTTAGTACTTCAGATTATTTATCCAGGGGCTAAATGTTAGTAAAAGAAGACGTTATGTTGTTTCCAGATAGTCAACACTTTGGATACATGCATTTATGCAAAAGCTGATGCATTATTTTGACAAGGGGTTGGTCTTGAATTAAGAATAGGATTTTCAATTAGTAGAAGAAATTGATGTTATAGGAAGGAATACTGAGCTTTGTCATTATGTGTGGTAGCTTTTACCTGAACTTCTGTTCGCCTCAGTTCATCTGATATTATAAACTTCATAAGATTTTATGGCTGATTTGATGTCATTCATGCAGCTGTTTAATCATCCCTAAGTGTGTGTGCGTATGCATTTATCTATTTTTGGCATTCTGGGAGAAGGATTTTTCTTTCTTTATCTTGCTGGTACCTGTCATACTCTGTTCATCATTATATCTGACATACCAACTGGAAAACAGCAAAAAAACCCAGCTCTGAATGGTATTATGTATGTTTGATTCTTTTCCCTGCTACCCTTTAAATACAATGTATAAAGAGTTTAAATTTTGTTTAAATGCGACGTAGAAATCAAGATAAAAAGGAAATAAGATACTTTATTTGTATAAATATGTCAACAAATATTTTATATGTAGATATATCATTACGAACTTATTTCCTTTTATTACGAAGTGCTGTGTTTATAAACTTCATAGAAACCTTCAGTTGCTAGAGAAATTTAGTTTGGAATCAGAAACTTTATCTGTATAGCTGTCAGCAGTCATTTAAAAAACCTGATAACAACAAATTCATTTAGATTTACAGTTCATCAGGCAATATATCCTAAAATTTGTTGAAACAGTTTTCTCCAAAAATGTTTTCTGTTCATCATTTGCAATGGACATCCAGGGGGTTTATTCTTCTGTTTGTTACCAGGAATAACAATTGTGTAAATATGTGTACATAAATTTTAAGTATACTAAATCAATATGTACAATGTCTTAATACTATTCAAGAAGAAAATGTGAAAGTATGGTGTTAATCAATTTTCCAGTTGAGTTTTTGTCCCATTAATTTATTAATGAATAATTTAATGGGACAGTGAATACTCTGCAGTGAAGACACTGTTAAAAAAACACAAAGAAGAGTGGCTCTTGACTCATCCGTATATCACTTTGTTATATAAAAAAGAGTTTTTTCTGATTGGCAAGATGGACTCTGTTTGAAGTTTAGATGTTACTGGGTTGTTTCCCTATTGCAAGATCAAGGACTTGATTTGTGTCTACTTCAGCCTACAAAAGAGGAAAACTGAATTTTTCTATAGATTGTATTTGTCGACTTCGTAACAAATAGTCACAGAATATTAATACACATAACCGTTCAACTGCTTACAAGAAATCTCTTCAGAAATGAAGGTCAACTGGTTAAAGGAATTTCAACAGTTTTCATCAGAGGTTTTATTTCTGTTATCTTGCTTTCCCTGGCTCCATAGTAAAATATAATTGAAACAAAAATCTTTTGACTCATTCCCTGCCCAGTACAGTGTTGTGTTTTTCATTTCAGCTAGTAGCAAATCATTCTACTGCTGAGAAAGCAGTACAACTGAAATGTTTTATGAGAGTGTTTTGCTTGGTATTTTATCTCCAAAGAGACACTAAATCATGAAACCAAATTAAATTTGTTTAACCAAGTATGTTTCCTTATTCAGAGGAGGAACCTGTTCCAAACAGTGTTGTTGAAGAATACCTTCAGGAGAAGAGAAAATATGAAGACAAGCGAAAGCAGCAGCCAAAGAAAGGAGTTTCCCGTGAAGATCAGGTAATGGTTTGATAGCCTGGGCAACAAAAATTCAGAAAAAAGTTCTGAGTATGTTTATCTCTTCATTTGTATAAAAGCAAAGTTTTAAAATCTGTTGTTTCATTTTCCATTAAAAGAAAGGTATTATTCGTAAAAATAAATATTTTAATTTCCCAGGTAGACAGGTAAGTGAGTTTTCAATGCATGTTTGAAAGGGCTCCCAGGTTAGTTACTAAAATCTTCTGAAATGAAATGCTAGTCATGAAGAGGTGTCCTTGATTACATTTGTGAGAGTTTGCATTTCTTCACCTTATGCTTTCCTTGCCATAAGATAACACTGGGATAGAAGTTTACATACTTGGCATTTGTTCTAGCTAGGGTTTTTAACATTTTAAATTACGGTTTAAAAAGATTAAATTCATCAGTACTTCTTGGTATTGCGAAATGAACAAAATAATTTATAAGTACTGTAAAAAGAGAAGCTGTCTTAAATACAATGAAAATTATTATTCAAAATTAGTTAGGATATCTGTAGACTTCCATAGACAAATATGAGCAAAGTAAGGTTTGCTTTACAAAAGTACTTGTTTTTTCTAAAATAGGAAAGTCTGAAACAGTTTAATATATGAAACTGCCTATGAAGTGGAAATACCATCAACTTAAAATCTGTGCAGTACATCAAACGCATTGGTTTGTAAGTGCATGTCAGTTCAGCTACAAAGATGTTCCTGTTCACATGTTGAATCTAGAAGAGATTTCAAACTTGAGGCTTAGTAACTTCAAAGCAGCATTTGGCAAACCTTTATATATGCGGCAAGCTGATTTAGCTCTAAACTAAGAAGTTTATGGAAACTTTGTACAATCAAAATCCCATTATCTTTGAATCAAAGAGTACTCAAGCTCTGTTGGCAGTGTGGATCAAGGGACTTAAAACCACGTCTAATGAATTTATCTCAGCCCTGTCCTGGACATCACAGGGAAACAAGATGAGATGATAGGGATATATATTCTAGTGGATCTTAATTTTTATTTACGTAACCCTGTTGGCAACTATTCAATGATAATTAATCAAGTTCTTTGTAATCCATTTCACTTGTGGAGAACCTCTTCTAGTCTCGCACCCCTTGTAACTGATTCTACAGCACAATACCATTTTCCATCCTCAGTGCAATAGTTAAGGAAGAGGGAGAAAAGGTATGTATCCCTAAGGAAAACAAAGTAGGTAATGGAAGTCCTAGCCCTCCTATTCTACAAGGGTCAAATTATAAAGTTATTTGAAGCACAGTATAGCATCTAGTGACTCACTGCAAAAATGCCTACTAAGACATTTCAAAAGTATTTCTGTCATCAGGTTTATTCACAGGAATGCTGTCACCAGAGAAAATTACACAAGACACAAGGAACGTGGCTTTTTTTGGTCACAATTTCATGTTAAAAGGGTCACTTTGTTTCCTTCTGATGGCCTAGGCAAAGATTTGCTGTCTCAGGTGTTGCAAGTACAGTGTTTGTTTGCAATAATATAGAAAGCTAAAGAACTAGAATGATTTGCAGGCGCAGATATCCTCAAAACTTTCCTCTCTCTCATCTTAAACAGAAGATTAGACAGAAAATAAAGAAAGTAAATGCAAAAAAAAAGTCCTCCAAAATCTGGCCTTGGCAGTGCTAAAATATGTTTTTGAAAGAATTCAAAAGCCAGGAAACTCCTCAAGTAAAGATTGCTCCCAGAAGGAAATTTGATTCCAGTGAACACTTCTGGTATTTCCTATTTCTGTTTTCTATTCTTGTTTAGTTTCTATTCTTTTAAATTTAAAAAACTTGACCAAACAAAACTACACAGCCATACAGAGGTGTTTTACAACATAGGTTGCCAACCTATCACCTACAAATCAAATGTAGCCTGCCACATAAATTCAGTTAGGCACTTATTCCTTGATGGTGTAGTTTTCAGGAATGTCTCAAATATCAGCAAAAAAAAAAGCTGTGGGCTGTGCAAATTATTCATATGCTCTGCGCTTTTTTTGAAGAGCCCCCTCTCCCATCTCAAGGCTCAGGCATACAACTTTTGTATAATCAAACTCCCATTTGGGTTGATCAGAAACAAGAACTATGGTATGATCTTCAGGTGTCATCTGAGATTTGGTGACTTCATTGCCTCTGAAAGATCAGGCAATGTCAGTTTGAGAATAAAATAGCAGATTTAAATGAGTGTGAGCTTTATGTGTGCAGCATAAGAACCAGTGTCTGCAGAATTAGTTAAGCTGGTTCATTTTATTTGAGGCAAAAACTGATTTTTTTCATTATCCACACATAATTTAAAAGATCATCAGCATAAAGTATATAAATATCAGTTAAAATGGGTCTTCAAAGCTTGAATGGTTTGTAATTTATACAGTGGATTGCTTTAAAAGAGGACAATAGCAGGTCCGAAAAGTGAAATTCATTGTCAGCAGTGTTATTTAATCAGCTGTTTTATTCTGTAAGTAGCTACAAGTATTTTTTCCTTAAATATGCATTTTTATTTCACTAGATGGTGAGAGAAGTGCTTTTTCACACCTGACAGGCCCCTTCCTGGTTGCTCTTGTTGCCTCAGCATTGCCTGCCCACTCACTCCATGCGTGCTCTCCCTGCAGTCTCGCTCTCACACCCACCGCCGCCTCTTGCTCTCTCACTTGCCTCTCTAAAGTGTTTCTTCCGAATTCATATGAAAGATCACTCTCATTGTACTTTTTCTCAAAATAATAAAATGTTGTATATGCCTGTTGGTGTGTAGAAATATACAACTTTTCTAAAACCATGCATTTAATTTCAGACACTGGCATTGTTGGACCGATTTAAAACAAAGTTAACCCAGGCAATTGAAGAAACTCCTGAAAATGAGCTTTCTGAACCTGACATAGATAATGATGAAGGATGGTGAGTTTTTTTTGTTTGGGTTTCTGTATTTAACAATGGAAATCTTGCTGTACTAACATAGTCTCACTGGTAAGCATAAATTTGAGTACAGAAAACACCAAATATAAAGGCAGCTGCTGCATTAGGAGTCAGCTAAAATGTACTGGTTTAGCACTCTGAAAAATAAGGCATGACAGTAGATGACATCTAGCTTTCTGTAGTTTTAAGTCTTTCTAAAACTGTGTGTTGGGGGTGGTAAGTATTTTTAAATGATGGATGAGATGAAGATAGACTGACTGATCTGAAGTGTAGGGTGACCCCAAGGAAGTGAGATATTACTGAAGTTGATAAAGCACTGCAGAAGTTATTGCCTCAATGCCTCCCAGTCAAGGAATCAGTTTGTACCCTGTTGTCTCATGTTCATCTTTTGCACAAACTACCCACCTTAGGCAAGCAAGGGGATAAAAATCTGTATGATTTTGAGGTGTGATCTTGGAGCTCTAGGCTGCATACTGTTAGATGCTCATAAAAGTATGCATAATGCAAAAATGCATAAAATGCTTGAAAAAAAGAAAAGAAATCCTAGCAAAAAAGTTTTGTAGGGATAGGTCATCTCCATTTATAAGGTGAACACTACAGCTGGTTCAACAATATAGGTTGTCTCTGCCTACATTTTTTTCCATAGTTGTATGCATAAGCCATCGCAGCTACAGCAAAACTACCAGTAAAATAGAAACTTTAACAAAGTTCTTGGCAAGTGTTTTAAGACAACCAATATTTCTGTATCTCAGATGACTTAAAATTATTTTGTTGCTTTTTCAAACCGTGTTTTCTTCCTTCATTATGTCTTTTCCTACCTCAGGCTCTTAGAGGATGAGAGATAACATACAATATAAATTTAGAGATCCTTGGATTTCACTGATATTTTGAGATCCTTCTGAGCTACCAAAGTGCTTCTAAGTCCTCCGAGAATTATAGAGCAACTATTTCAGTTGGAGGGGGCCTACAGTGATCATCCAGTCCAACTGCCTGACCGCTTCAGGGCTGGCCAAAAGCTATAGCATGTTGTTAAGGACATTGCCCAAATGCCCCTTGAACACTGACAGGCTGGGGGCATTGATCTCCTCTCTAGGAAGCGTGGTCCAGTGTTTGACCACCCTCTTGGTAAATAAATACTTCCAAATATCTGGTCTAAACCTCTCATGTCCAGTATAAGATTCTCTTATCTGCTCTTTTTATGAACTTTTTGTGAACTTGATCTTCATGTCAAATATTTTCTTGTCACAGTAATACAGCCAGTCTTTTAAATACTTTCATAGAGTTCAAACATATCTTTCCTATTTCTTTCTGAGTAACTACTGATATCTAATTGTCAGTAATGCTATCCACTGTAAGTCCTACTGAATGAAGAAGTGCTGTAATTTCAGATTATACAGTTGTATTTTTGTTCAGAAAACAATATTACATTCAGAATTGCACTAAAACAGATACTTAGAATAATATGAAACTACATAATAGATTAATAATTAATATCATATTAATTTTGCAGGTCAGTAAGTGTTTGTGTTAACTTTACAGACAGATGAGACAGTCTGTTTTCAAATAATTTATCTCGAGGCCAAGTAAATTGTAAAATGTACGTTACACAAATTGGCTATAAACACAACATTAACAAAGCAATGAAAAGCTATCAACTATTGTCTGAAGCACTTGGAAAGTTAAATTGCATATTTTGGATTAAGTGTTTACATTTTCAGTACCTTTGTTGTATAGGAATATTTGAGATAACTATAGTGACTTTGCATTTTAAATTTTTTTCCTAATTTGAATCTACTTCTCAAAAGACAGTAATTTTACTTTATTTGATTTTTATTAAATACGATTAGTGTATGGCATATGCATATATGATACACACAAACCATGTGATTCCTCCAGGCCATTTTATAGGTCATGGTTGCTGGTTTTACGGGAAGGGAAAGCCTGCCAGTATGCTTTGCTCTACTGTCAGGGTGTGTTATCTGAGGTAAAATGATTGCCTCTAAGACATTTTTATGTGTCCATGAGTGGCCACACATTGAGGTATAATTTTCATTCTCTGTCAAGATAGAAACCATTACCAATTTGTTATGTTTTCTTTTGTTTGGCAAACTTCTCTCTGCGTATTTGGCTGAGCTGCTGTATTGGCATGGTGCATAGCAGACGTTTGGGCACTTTTCAGCAGCATTCTACTTTTTATGCAATAAAAAATGAAGAAATATGACTCTATTGTAAACAGTGTGTATGGTGTTTGATAATTATTACCAGATTTTACTGTCTAAGAACACATCTGAGGAAATGTTGTGAGGAGTGCTGAAGAGAAATGCATAATACTAAGTTTTAATGTGGAATATCAGAATCATTACTGAGACATTTTATTGCAGCCTCTACTGCTGTGTGAGTGATTATCTATATTTGTCTGAAGCAATCAAAATACAATTTCCCTTACCGAATTCCAAAATATCATAATAAACATGGTATCTGCTCAAAGAAGCGGTCAAAGAATAAAAATGTCTGACAATAAGTAAGTGGACACAATTTTACAGCATCTGTGTACCTTAGAAAGACATTCTTGATCTGAGTTCTTCCAGTCATTATTTTCCTTGTGGCTTCATGTTGAGAACTAGTGCTTGTGCTTTCCTCTTAATGATTTGTTAGATGTCCTCAGTACTATTTGATCACTAGTTGTTCTTTATTTGCTTACAATCCAAATAAGAAAGAGTCAGATGCATTACTTGATTCTTCTCTTTCTTAAAGGTTGTATGGAGTGCTGCAGAGGTAGGCAGAGGTTATCTGGCAGAACTCAGTTACATTCTCAGCTTAAAATCTTAACTGAGAAGACTTTTCCCCAAAATGTAGGTGAGGTCAATCACAGTGGCAGTGAGGTGTCATTTGCTTAGAGACTCATATTATGAAAACCAAATATGTCACAACAGAGGACCCAGCTGGAATAGTTTATCTGCTTGATACTTGCAACTTGGATTACTCTATAGGCCTGAATTTGAAAGTGAAAACACTGCACAGGCTACACTTATTCAGAACGCTGCTGCTACTCATCTTGTTTGCAACATATAGTTGCATGCATGTGATACCCATTCAGGTAGTAGTGACACTTCAGGGTTCTGATGATAATGTCAAATAGTTACAACTGTAGTCAAACATAGATTTCATTCCAGAAGGTGTTACAGCAACTGCAGATAATGAAACCAGAATGATGCCTAATGATGCAGATCCTGTGAAAGTGACAAAATATTTTTCATAGAGAGAATCCAGCAATAGGATAAAAAAAATTCTGATGCAATCAAGTGCATTCAAAAATTGATTGTTTCAGTTAATCTGTGCAAAATATTCCTCTTCAAATAGGATAAGAGTGATACTTAGTACTCTAAAACACCCTTCCATCAAGTAATTCTGAGAGTTCCAAGTGCTTCTTTCAAAACGTGAAATCTGAGACTAGATACAGCACTCAGCTAAGTCTTTGCCTGTGTTGAGTGGAAGGATTACTTCTTTTGTTCCTGGTTTTTTCATGCCTGGTTTCCAACCCTTTCTAAGCCACAAATCCTTTCCTATTGAATGGTTGCATAACTTAGTTCTGTCCTGTACCCATGTTGTTGATCACTCTTATTGGAATTTAGCCATTGCACTTTTTAAATTGTATCCCATTTTTCATACTGCTACTCCTGTTCACGAAAATCACATGAGTTCTAAATACTCCAAAAAACATTCAAACCTTCGTATTATACATATGTTCTGTAATGATATTCTTCTCCAGTATAGTCATAAGTGGAAATTAACTAACCAACCATTACCACATTAAGCTTTTCACTTTGACATTAAACTGTGGCTATCTACTCCTAAAAACAGAGTTCTCCAGCTGAATTTTTAGGAAACTTACATGCTTGTGAAATGTAAGAAATATATGTACACTTTTCCATGTGGAATACTGGTTTTTGTAGAAGGAATAGATGGTCTGCTATAAAAATCCACATGTCATGTCCTTAATCAAAATTCTGGACTGTCTTACACTCGTCTCTCTCTGATCTTTTAAAACATGTGGAGGCTTCCTGAAATGGCAAGATTTATTGACATACTGAAGTATATCTATGATAGCTTTTGAGTTGGTGGAATTTTCTGTAGTAAAGAAGCCACCGCATTCCTTTTTGAAAACTCACCTGGTTGCCAAGTCAGTTTAGCATATATCTATGTAGGATCTCCATTATTTATACAGTCTCACAGAGAAAATGCACAAAAAGGTTCAGGAATCAACTCCAGTACCATTCTTGAATTTAAAACTTAATTGTCCTTATCAAGTAACTGAAAACTCAAAATTATCATCACTCCATACCACTAAAATACCGTACATCGCACACAAAACCATTCAAGTCTACAGAACCTTATAAGACATGGAAGACACTTAGATTAGGAAATCATGATGGGTTATTTTTTGGATTGATTGAAAAGACATGCCCGTTCATTCACTTCTTGGGACTGATGATCTTTAGTCTCTTTATCAGTGACAGAGGCAGTGGGACTGAGGGCACCCTCAGTACATTCGCGGGTGACAGGAAGCTGAGCAGTGCAGGTGACACTACCAAAAGATGGGATGCCATCCCAGGGCGCCTGGAAAAGCTTGAGGAGCAATTTCATGTGAACCTCATAACGTTCAACAAGGCCAATTGCAAGATGCTGCACCTAGGCCAGGGCAATCCCAGACAAGAGCACAGACTGGGAGATGATGTCACTGAGAGTAGCTGTGCTGAGAACAACTTGGGGGTGCTGGTAGGTGAGAGGCTGGACACGACCCAGCAATGTGCACTCACAGCCCAGAGAGCCAAATGTGTCCTGGGCTGCATCCAAAGCAGTGTGGGCAGCAGGGCCAGGGAGGGGATTCTGCCCCTCTGCTCTGCTCTGGTGAGACCCCACCTGCAGTGCTGCATCCAGCTCTGGGCTCCCAGCACAGGAAGGACATGGACTTGTTTGAGCTGGTCCAGAGAAGGAACACAAAAATGATCAGGGGGCTGGAATACCTCTCCTGTGAGAAAAGGCTGAGAGAGCTGGGATTGTTCAGGCTAGGTAAGAGAAGGCTCTAGAGAGACCTTATTGTGGTAGATATTTCAGTAATTAAAGGGTGATTAAAAGAAGGAGGGAGAGTGACGTTTTACTTGCGTAGATAGGGACAGGATGAGGGATGATGACTTTAAATTAAAAGAGGAGAGATTTAGATTAGATGCTAGGAAGAAGTTCTTTTTTCAGAGGGTAGAGGCACTAGAACAGGTTGCCCAGACGGGTGGCAGATGACCCATGGCAGTGGGGTTGGACTGGGTGACCTTTAAAGGTCCATTCCAACCCACACCATTCTATGATTCTATAATATGAGCATTGCATTGAGGCAATATTCTGTTCCTGCTTGAAAACTATTTCCATAGTGGTAATCTGCGTTCTGATAGATATGGTTTTACATTCTTACTTCTTCAATTTGGATTTACTTGAATATGCCAAATTCATCATGCTGGACCTTCAATCTTCAGTGTAGAAACTGAAATATTAACATGTGAAAGTTGTTCCTTACCAGATGAACATGATTATGTAAAGTGCATTAAAATTGTTGCCACCAGGGAATCAGCCAAAATCTGTATCATCCTCAGTAGAAGGATTTGGTCTGTTATTAATCCCATCAGTTCACAAGTTAGGGCTGCAAGCAGACACCCAGTTGATTTTAGAGTTTGTGTTACAGTGAAGCCCAGTAATTTTTCCTTCATTCTGCACCTGGCTAGAAGTTTAGGATTTCTTCTTCAGGATTCAGATCTCATCACTGGCCTTTATCTGCTCTCAGTAATGCACTCTGCAGCCTTTTAAAATTTGACTAAGACTGCCAGCATCCTACATAGTTCATTTAATTAATAGCACATGATGCCAGTGCTTCATAATTGAACCACTGCAGTGTTTCCTGGGTGGAATGTAAGGTGTTACATGTGAAATGTAAAGCTTCTTAATCTTTAGAAGAGATCAGCTTTTTCCTTCCCCGTGGAGTGCTGTCACAGCTGTAACTAAGAGACAAATGTAAATAAGTCACTTAAGTATTTTTGGAAGTATGTCTAGACTCTGAAACTTAGTCTTTCTTTTTATTTGAAATAACATAAATCCGTTCAGCTTTCAGATATACTGTAGGACAAGAAAGAATGAGTAAAATGGGAATTTGGAATGAGGTGGTAGTTTTTCGGTCTAAAATTCTTCTGGTTACTTACCTTTCTTTAGTCTAAGCTATTCGAAATGTTGGTTAATTTGAGATATAGGAAAAATAGGCATTTTTTTCTATTCGAAGTGAGAAAGTCAATACCTGAAAATACCTTCCAATCTGCACAAAAGGTTGCTGTGAAAACTGTGTGACAGTAAAGGTCTTCTATTTTACACAAAAAGTTGTTTCATGTCTTGCTTAATGGATGGTTTCATGTCCATGTTGTGTAATTACTAGTGTTGTCAGAACTATTGTCCTCTAAGTTATTTGTAAAAAACCTTGTGTAAGATAATGAGGATTAAAACCAATTCAAGTGAACTTAATGACACTGCTTATTTTAATGCACTGTTTAAAATTTCATGTGTCTTAGAAAGCTTTTAAACATATCTTCTTCTTCGTCACAAAATATTTTGATTTGCACAGTGATGCTTTACATAGATCAGATCACCTGATTATAGCATAAATTGAAGGGAATAGGTCTGGTTTCATTAATTTATTGGTTCTGTGGACAAAGAAATCGCAGAAGTTCAGTGCTAACCATTTAAAGCGCAGCTTGGTTTATAGAAGTCAGATACTGTAACCTGTCCCCAGTTCTGAATTTCAGAAAGCTGTCTCTGAGGCCACTTAAATATTGTGGGAACGTTGGGTGCTAATGCTAAGCTCTTTTTACCAGGACATTAATTGCAGTTTGACTGTACAATTTTTTACCCAGTTTGTAGAGATAGTTTTCTTTTACTCCAGAACAAACAAAAAATAAATCTGTATATTGGATGAACGTATTCTCTAACCAGCATCAATAGTTATGCCTTCCATCTTCTTTAAGAAATGTTTTTGTTCATAATACAAGGAAGACTCCTTTCAGAATATTTATGGTTGGTTTCATGAGAAGAGTGGAAGCACACAATATTTCACTTACCTTGTATTCTCACAGTAAAATGCTTTGTAACAGAGAGAGATTTGGGTCTTAAAACAGTATCAGGGCGTCACTTTTCAGTATCTGCTTTAGAGTATAGGCTAGAATTGGTTTGGGCTTGGGTCTGTTTTAATTGAAATAGCAGTTTCAGAATCAGGTAAATGTTGAAGTTAGCCAGACTGTTTTTATATCACAATATTTAATTTCTATTAAGAACTAAATCACAATGCACACTGTTAGTATTTACTCCATGTGCATTTGATAATGTGTTCCATTTTATTTCCAGTATTTCCTATTTACTGCAGCATAAACTATTGAAATTTGCAGGGTGAAGTTCTTCGGGATAGACACCTAAAAATATTGGTTATATTTCTTTTATAAACCTTGCTTTATATACATTTTATAAAATGCAGTTTTTTCTTTACTACAAAACCTCAGATTTAGTATTATGAAATATGGCTTCCTCAAGATTAGCACCAGTCTTTGCAGCATCAGTTGTAGAAGCTTAACTGTGACAAACACAGTAAACCCCTGAAAGCTGTAGTCTTTTTTACATGCTGATGCTAGTTTGGGGAATGACAGAAAAAGTGCTGCTGTAATTTATGCCAGTGAGGCACAAAGATGGATTAAAGCCATGTTTGCTCCCCTCCTCCCATCCAGACTTGAGCCAGCGTTCCTTCAGTAATCTGGAAAAACTGGCTCTATATTAGGTCTCTCCTGCTAAGGCCATTGATTTACTCAACTACATTTTTTTTAAAGTTGACAAAATACTTACTTGATTGTTACAAAGGATAAATGAGTGCCAGAGGTCTGTATTAGAAACACATTGGAAAGAGAGGTTTCTTTTCTATTTGGCAAAAAAATAAGCGTTTGTTTGGGTTTTAGTACTGCCACTAACCTTTAAAGGAAGAAAGAAAAAAACCCATCTGCTGTAAATCTTTCTTTTTTTCCTCCAGTTTTGTTTCCACCTTCACCCCTGTACTGCTAGAATATGGTCAGACCTTGCTTGATCTGTAAATGCCAACCCCTATCCCACTGCTTCAGTCAGTAATTCATATTAACAAATGGTTCTTCTGCTGACATTGTGTATTGATTGCCTCTAGCTGTTCAGCATGTCTGAGAAACTCAGAGCATTTGGAGTGGGGCTTTTTGCTTGTTTATTTTTTGTTAATTCCTCTATATCTGAGCTTATTTGGACTAGGCATCTGAGCTTTGACTACTGTTTGACTTAAATTCAGAGATGATCCATGCTTTAGTCGAGGGATATCTAGCATTAGATTTACTGTCTGGAAATCTGACATTTTTTTTTATTGCCAGCAAGTCTAGTGAAGAATGAAGAAATAATCTTCTAAATCTTTATTAGCCTGGCTTAAGATGCCTACTTATTTACACACCTTTTTAAACACCCCAACTTCATCTCATTGGATGACATATTTAAGAAGTAAGGATTTGGATATATTCAGAATGAGAGAGGGAGGGGCAAAAGAGAAGAGAGGGTGTCCCGAAAAAGCTGAATGTTTTGAAAATCTGAGTATTTTTGTGCTAGAAATACTTTCTTTTCACTGCAGTTCTGTGCTGTGGTGATACAATAATGCCTGACTTCTTCTGTTAACCTAGGGAGGTGATCTGCTGACTGACTTCAGAGTATCACATGTTGTACAAGCTATTACCAGAGACAGCATGCTAGACTGGATGAATCACTGGTCTATTCCAGTATGGTGGTTCCCATGTCCTTGTAGTAAATGCTGTGTAGAGTTTTTCTATACTGGAGCGCTGTCTGGAGCATCTGGAATTTGCATTTTAGTCTTCCTTACCAATCTACTCTACCAGGAGCAGTTGTCTATTTAAAGCACCTGTCTTCTTGCATCAAACTACTAAACATTTTTGTGAAGGGATGAAGGATGTAGTGTAAGTATACTATATGTGTGAATTGTTATAGAACAGAAGCAATATCAAGATAGGATAACTGAATTTCTATATAGAAAAAGATTTATTGCTTGAAAAAGTAAGTCATCACAGTTTTACATATTTCTCCTGATACTGTGAGAACTCATCACATTTTGCCACAGATTATCATTGAATAAGGTGAGCTTTTTCGTAGTTAAGGTGATTTCCCCTTCTCTTAAAAGGTCACGTACAATTAAATGTTCTTTCAAGAGAAAAAGATTCTTAGTACTATCTTGAACAATCCAAGGATACAATACTATATTAGTCTTCACCAAGATTAGGTTACTTTGTTGTTAGCTTTGCAAAAACTGGTATCTTTGGGGTTCTTTTTAAGCTGGAGGTCCCATGGTTAGTGAAACTATTAGTTTCTTCTTATAATTTTTGCAGTGATTATTTTATGGTAAAACTAAGCATATAACATTCATATAAACTATCTCAAAAAGTATTATTTTGGAGATATCTGCAGAAGTTCTGTTCTGATTATTTTATGCTGTAGGCCAACACAAAGAGAAAATGCAAACAATTAGTTCTTTGGTCTGTGGAGGACCCAAAACTTTCTGGTTATTCTGAAGAGGTTAAGCCAATTTTCGGTCCTCCGGTAACTGTAATATACAAGTTCAAAGGGCTAGTCAAAGTTAACAGAAGTGTACAGGCTGACTTTGTATAATATTTTTAAAGCATGTTTTCATCAGTTTTACTTTCTTAACATTGATGACATTTTTGCTTTGTGCAAGAGCAGCAGTAATACCTCCATTGTTGTCATGGTTTAACCCAGCCATCAGCCAAGCCCCAGGCAGCTGCTCGCTGGCTGCTCCACCAGCAGGGTCCAAGAGAGAATCAGAAGGGTAAAACCTGAAAAACTCGTGAGTTGAGATAATGGCAGTTTAATAGGGAAAGCAAAAGCCCCACACACAAGCAAAGTGAAGCAAGGAAATAATTCAGTGCTTCCCATGGGCCAGCAGGTGTTCAGCCATCTCCGGGAGAGCAGGACCCCATCCTACATGACAGTAACTTGGGAAGACAAGCACCACCGCTCCAAACATCCCCCCTTCCTCCTTCTTCCCCCCACATTGTATACTGAGCTTGATGCTGCATGGTCTGGAATATCCCTTTGGTCAGTTGGGGTCACCTGTCCTGGCTGTGTCTCCTCCCAGCCTCCCAGGCACCCCCAGTCACCTCACCACCATGGCAATATGAAAAGCAGAAAAGGCCTTGGCTCTGTGTGAGCCTCGTTCAGCAATAACAAAAGCATCTCTATATTATCAACCCTGCCTTCTGCACAAATCCAAAACACAGCCCCACACCAGCCACTGTGAACAAAGTTGACTCTGCCCCAGCCAAAACCAGCACAAACGGCTGAAAGCTGAAATATTGTAAGCTAGTAGACTCTTTTGGGTCTTGAAATTAACCTCAAGGGGAGGAGGGGGGCTGTATTTATAGCAATAGTAAAATTTAAATTTTTTGTATAAAATCTGTTTGTTTTATCACAATCATTAACATGGATTGAAACAATATTATTTTGATGTGAATACTTAACGTTTTAAGTGAACTGCAATGTGGCTCATAGCTGTATTTATAACTATTTTGTCACTACTCTTCTAAGCATTTTTTTAACATTTAAAATTTCTGTGGAATAACTAATTACTTGGATTTTTCTAGATCTGAATAGCAAATCTTATTTCTGTTTTTAAATATTAAGTCAATAAACCTAAAAAATACAGGGTGTTATGAAAGCATTAAAAAAAGGGACAAGATATCGGATCATTAGGAAGGGAAATGATGAAAGAGAAACAAGGAATGTGGAATGGTGAAAACAAGTACTGAAAAAAAGAAAGAGTGAAATCTCTTAGTGGTATCAATCACAGCAGAAACCTATGATCAGAAATTATTACTAGAAAGTATTGTGTGAGTCAGTCTCTCTTCTCCCAGTTAACAAGTGATAGGACAAGAGCATGTGGCCTTAAGTTCTGCCAGGGGAGGTTTAGATTGGATATTGGGGAAAATTTTCTTCACTGGAAAGGTTGTCAGGCATAGGAACAGGCTGGCCAGGGAAGTGGCTGGAGATATTTAAAAGACTTGTAGATGTGGAACTTCAGGACATCGTTTAGTGGGCTTGGCAGTGCTGGATCAACAGTCAAACTTGATGATCCAAAAGGTCTTTTCCAACCTCAGTGTTTCCATGGTTCTCTGATTATAAACTTAGAGTGAAATCATACCTGGTTTGGCAAACTATGCTTAGTGGAACGGTGTGATACAGTGTAAGGTTTAAATACGAAGTGCTGCAGAGGGGTACAGGCTTTCGTAAGTAATTTAGAACAGCTCCAGTACTATCAACCCTCATAGCTGTAAGGATCAAAACCTACTTCACGTACTTGGTAAAAAATTGTTTTTCTTTTAATGATCTGTAAGGGAGAGAAACTTTGATTACAAGACTCCTTTGCATGAAAAGAGAGACGATGGGTTATGTTACACAAGAAGAAAAACAAATCTGGATGGTGAGACAGGGCAGACAGAAGCTATGAAATTTGCTTACAGGAGTTGTGTTACACAGAGCACTTAGTGATAGTTGCAGATTTCATTAGAGACATAAACATACTTCCTCTCTCCTGCTCCACTTGTAAACTTTGTGTTTACAAAATTATTTATAAAGCTCTTGGACACACTTAGGCAAGGAATAATGACAGCAGCCTGATCCAAGAGGCTTATTTTGCTTGTAGCATCTCAATTAAAAAAAAAAAAAGCTGGGAAAAGATTAGATGTTATTAATGTATTTCCTCCTTCAAAATTCCCTTTGTTTTATGGCTTTGACATTCTTTTTGCCTTGTTCGTACTCTTGTTCTCTTGCCTTGATTCAAAATTTATGCTTCTTTTCAGTTGTCATTTGACAATTTTCTTCAATTCATTTACATTTTGATCAGTCTCTTTTTCTCTGCTTTTCTTTCCCATTCTTATACTTTTTTTAGTCTTTACCTTCCTCCCAGGTGTTTTTGTAGTCTCTTAACTGTTTCTCAGTGTTTCTCAAGTGTCTTTCTTCTTCCTGTGCCACCCACTACTCTGCTGGGAGTGGAGAGAGTGCCAGTGAGTTCATTCTTCCAGACAGCCTAATTTTTTTCCTTGGGAGAGAGATCTCCTTTGCTTTGTTCTGTGGATTCTCATCTGTTTTCTCATCTGTTCACTGGAGTTACTTTTCTGTCCACTGACTAGGTATCTTGAGGATGATGGAAGGAAAGTGTTAGAATGTTTCCTACATTAATGATTATTGCTTATACGTCAATATTTACTGTATTTGAAGGAAAATGTTAGCATCAAGTAGAATATAATTTAAAGAAAGCAGTAGTGTTTGAGTACCTCTCATTGTTTTTGTTTTAAATACGGGATGCATTGTGAAATTGAGAAAAATAGGAAGCATGTTACTTGCAAGCAATGTTCAACTCAGAAGCAAATGGTAGTACTAGTAGTTATGGTCCATATTGATCCCATTTTTTTAGAAAGCCTGTACAATGTAAGAGGCAACACTGAATTTCTTGACACAGATACTTCCTCTTTCTGTGTTCATTTTAAGCAACCTGATGGAAAGAACCAATAACTATCATAAAATATAGCCATAATGTTCAAAATAATGGTACTCCACATTTTATAGCAACATGATTAGTTGCTTTATTTATTGTGTATGCATTTAGTGCAAAAACAAGGGGTATGGCACCAACTGCAGCGTTTTATGCAAGCACCTCCAAAGTGCAGGCACTTGCCTAAAACTGCTTAAGAATTTACTGCTGCTCTGCCAGAAGCTACTACCATTACAACAGCATTGGCAGGATGTAACTTCTGCTCACACCTGTTGATGATTTCCTGTTTAAAATGCTAATGTAGGTGAGTGCAAGATAATGTCACAGGCTTCCCTGCAGGCACCAGGAGGTTTGCTCTGTAGGGCCACCTGTGCAAGGAAAGTTGAAGGGGGCAGTAAGGAGGCGATAACAGCCAGCAGCTATATCAGTCTGAAAAACAAGTGTGGTCTTGTGCAGTACAGCTTTGCACTTTCATTTCAGGTAGTATAAAAATCACTGATGCATGAGTGCACCTGGAGGTTTCAGCTTCATCAGTAGAGCAAAAGCATAGTGCTTCCTTACTCTTGCCAAGATTCAGAATTATTCAGTTCACTGATTGCCACTTCAGTTTATCCCAAAGGGGGTTCTGGAAAGGCCAAAGCTGTTGGACTACTGGGCTTCTCTTTACGCTACACTTAACATGACTACTACCTGTCAGCAGCTAGCATATGGTTCAGATCCAGTGCATGGCTCACACATCTCAAAATCAGAGCAATTACAGTATATCATATCTTTTCTTACAAGTACTGTCTCACTAGAGTAGTTCAAAAAAGCCTGATCTGTTTGCTGACCTGAGAATATCACTAGGCCGTAAGAGTATCCTCGTACCTTTGAAATCCTGTGCTGTCTCTGAAACTGTCTTAAATTGATTCGAGTATTTCAGTCTAGCATTTCAAGACATTCCATTTCTGGAATACAGAAGAGAGTCAACTAATGAATGTTCTTTAGTAACACTAAAGGAAAGAAATGCAATGCAGCAGAACAGCTGCTCCCCCATTACAAGGGATAGGACCATGGTCAACCTGTAGGGTGCTGTCATCTGGTCAGGGTAAAAATCAACCCTCTTCAGCAATAAATTCATGCAAAGATTGCTCATTCATTTCTGTTAAGAAAATAATTTTGTGATTATGTCTTCTGTTAAAGAAGGGCAACAACTTGCACACCTAGATACTTCAAACCCAGAGTCATCAGTTTTGGCAAGCTATTTTATTTTACAATTTTTTAGCAAAAAAAACTAAGCTGCAAAACTTGAGGGTTTTCTTTTGAGTTTTGCTTGGTAGAACTGACTACCTCTCATCCTTTAAATTTTGAAGAAAAGTGTACTTCAAAATTGAATGTCTCTCTTATATAAACTAAGCTGCCAACAATCGATGATAAGCACAAGTTAGTGGGTTCCTGAAGACCAGAGATCAGGAGACGAAGTTACTGCTTTCAGCACAGTGACTGCAGAAACATGACTGGGCAGCCAGCTCCTCACTGAACCCAGGAGCATGCAGAAGGGAAGAGAGCTATAAATTGAACAAGGAAAAGTCTTATGAAACTGGTATTTGTGGAACTACACCCTAACTCTGCACTTGGAAAATTTTGCAAATACAAACTTCTGTTGGAGGAATTTGAGTATGATTAGTTGAAATTCAAATGCTTAATATAGAAATAATTATTAAGTGCTTCCTATGTTCCTTTAAAAAAACCCCCAATTTTAATTGCTTTTGAAAAGCAGTATTCACTGTGATTCACCTTTTATATAGATGCAGAACAGGTCTACCTGTGAAGATGTGTGACTTGCTAAAATAAGCTTAAGTTCACAGAAGGAGGATATTTCTTAAAATCTCCACTGCAATCTGTGTTTATTTTGCTTTACCTCTGAGATGATGCTGCATCTAAAATTGATTCTGGGAATATCAAAAAATTTCTTAATATTGACTTATTTTTAATTACAGCTGGGAATGTCTTAGTGGAAAGTTATGAATAAGAGTCACAGACATGACTTCTTTCAGCTCTTGGGGAGAAGTAAATATTGCTTAGTCTGAATCTACTGCATCTCATTTGCAAACTACCTGGGACACTGTATGGCCTGACCCAAGAATTAGAGATGTATTTAATTTTAATTTCTATTAGTTGTATCCCTGTGCTGTAATATTCTTGGAAAACCTGAATTGATGAAAGGACTAAGTGTGACTACACTTCTACTTACACTCCTATAACACACTTTGAAACTGTGCACCAAAGAATGACTCCATCTCTTAGGCCTGCACTTTAACTCAGACGAGGATAGAGTGATTTGATATGTGTACTCGTCTTTAATAAGTTGAGAAGAATATGACAAATGCAGAAAGCATGTTAGCTAAAATAAATTACTTCAGTCCCTCCACTGTGAGACAATGTTTTTATAATTAAACTACAAAAAAGCAACCATGAGTCACTCTGATGGTACATTATGTTATTCTGAATTGTAGAGATGACTAAAAAAAATAAGTTTGGGTATTAGTAGTGTGGACAAGGTATTAAACTACCTAAGTTTTTTACACTGGAAACAACTCTGAAGTATTTATGAAACACATATGTCAAGAATCAGTTGTGATGAAAATTCTCAATTTTTGTTGTTAGGAATTTTCTAAAGCATTCAAGCAGATCACATATGGTCTATAGCTTTGAATTTTTTCTGGTTTCTGTAATAGTACTATATTGTAATCTGCAGTAACTGAGCTAGTTCTCCCTCCCTTTCCTTATGTATGGAGATTTGCACTAAAGCTCTTTGAAAACTGTTTAGTTCAGAACATCTTACATATTGCAAGAGACCAATGAAGCAGTATTTCATCGGCTGCAAAACTTTCCTTTTGAAACTTGCTCGTTTTTCCTGGATTTTCTGTCACAAAGACCGTTGACAAAGACATGCAATAAACATTGATATGCTTAGATTCAGATCAGTATAGTTCTTAAGTCAAAGACATCTTTGAAATTGATCACACAAAATCCAAAGATTAAATGTGGTTTTTGCCTAGACACGTGAGTTTGCCCTGAAAAAATCATTTACCACCTCTCTGGGCAACCTGTTCCAGTGTTTCACCACCCTTTTCTTAAAAAATATCTTTCTTGTATCTCATCTGAATCTGTGCTCTTTTAGTTTAAAACCTTTACCCTTTGTCCTGTAACAACAGGCCCTGCTAAAGAGTCTGTCACCGTCTATCCTAATAAGTCCTGTTGTGTACTGAAAGGCTGCAGTAAGGTCTCCTGAGAGCCTTCTCTTCTCCAGGCTGAACAGTCCCAACTCTCAGCCTGTCCTTAGAGCAGAGCGGCTCCATCCCTCTGATCATCTTGGTGGCCTCCTCTGGACTCACTCCAACACGTCCATGTCCTTCCTGTGCTGGGAGCCCAGAGCTGGATGCAGCACTGCAGGTGGAGTCTCATCAGAGCAGAGCAGAGGGGCAGAATCCCCTCCCTGGCCATGCTGCCCACGCTGCTTTGGATGCAGCCCAGGACATGTTTGCCTTTCTGGGCTGTGAGTGCCCATGGCTGGGTCATGTCCAGCTTCTCACCCACCAGCACCCATAAGTTCCTCTTGGCAGAGTTGCTTCAATCTCTTCTCCTTCCAGCCTGTGTTGATATCAGCAGTTGCCCAGGTGTAAGATCTAGTACTTGGCCTTGTTGAACCTCCTGAGGTTCACATGGGCCACTTCTCAGTTGTGTAACAGCGATGTTTTCAGATCACTGAAAATTTTCTGAAATTAGGAAATATCTAATGGGGGGAAAACTTCTAATCAACAGTAGGAAAAACATTGAGTTGAACAAGGCATTTGTTTAGTCTGGTATTCAGAGAATTAAAAAGCGTGATCTGAACCAAGTTAATGTGGAGCAGCAGGACATGAAGCATTCCCCTTTTGATCTTCTGTGTACCTACTTCAAGCATTTTCCATGTAAACTCCCCCACTTTTGTAAAACCCTCCGCCCTGGTGAAAGGTGTCTAAAGTGACTAATAGGAAAGCTTGAGAAACACTCCCTGTTCCTGGGAAAAATTTGCCATACATTTTGGAAGATACAATAAATAGAAAAAGACAAGAAAACAGAGTTTAGTGTGTGAAATATGATCCAGAGATAACTCTATCTGTATTTAGCTGTGTTTTTCAAAAGGAGTCTGTACAAAATTATCACCTTACAATATAAAGGTCCTCTAAGAAATTAAAAAAAAAAAACCACCAGCAAAAGAAACCCAGGTCGGTTCTTTTTTGCTATGCCCAATGGAAATCTTGCCATGCATATCATAATTACAAATCATAGCCTCCATTCTTTCACTAAGTTGGAGTCTGGTCTTTTTTGTAGGATGTCACATGTGCTTCAGTTTGAAGACAGAAGCAGAAAGGTGAAAGATGCAAGCATGCAGGATGAAGACACTTTTGAGATCTATGATCCACGGAATCCTGTAACTAAGAGGAGAAGAGAAGAAAGCAAGAAGATAATGAGAGAAAAAAAGGAAAGGAGATAAAAGGAGTGTAAAGCTAGCCAGAGCTGCCTTGGAAAGTGACTGCAATAAAGCACTGGCTCTTTTGTAAGCTGATCCTAAAAATACCACTGGACAAGTGTGAAAAGGAATCTCTCAAGAACCTGTCGTGCAGTTTTGAAGCAGAGCTATTGTTTGTTTCTTAAGTTGTGTGGTCAAGTGCTCTCACTGCATTCATTATCCAACCTCTCTAAAGGTTTTTAGAATGATGTGTTTAATAAAACAGCTGACTTGACTTTCGTGTGTGTGTTTTAATTACAACAGTCAAAATCATTGTTTAATCAAAATATGGTAATCAAAAAATTTTCAACATAATGAATGAGAATTTGTTTAAGTGAGGGTGAAGTTAGAAGATGGAAACCCCATCTGCTTTTAAGATTTTATGAAAGTACAACTTTAATTATTTTCATTGTTCTTTAAAAGACATGTAAACTTTGCCTGCCTGAACCACTCTGACACAGAATTAAGATGATGCAGTACTTATTAGAATGGTCCCAGCTTTTTTGAAACAGGCTAAGTTTAATTTGAGAATCTGGCTATTGCCTCCTTCTCTTGAAATACACGTTCCAATACAGATCCCAGCGTGGGAAGCTGGGATAATACATTTTAGATGTGTTATTTCACTATGCATACCACATGAATAAAAAAAGAGAATATGAATATGCTGTAATGGTTACTTAAACCACTTGTTGCAATACCAAAAACATCCCTTTGGTAGAATTTTCACTGTAAATTAACAAGTAATGAAGATTAATTTGTTAATTAGTCCAGTACAGAAACAAAATAAAATGTGATCAGTCTCATTAAAAATATAACCCTGCTTTTAGCAATTATTCTATCATCTAAAATTGAATAGCTCAAGCTTCCAGTTAATAGGTTTTCTGCGTATTTTACAACCCTGGGTGTTAATTTTTTAGCAGATAAACATGAATTTTCCTTGCTCCTTTTTTTCTAGTGCCACAGGAACATGAATTACCCAAATGGGCAATAGCTAAAGAAGAGAGAACAAGGTCATTAAAAAGTGCCACCAGAGCAGTGTTTTTGCTGATGTTGTTTTTAGAACAAGTTCAGTAAGGTATAGTGTCCTTATCAAGCTGCCGCTGCCAAATTTCTTGATAGGGTTTGAGGTGTGAGATACATAAACCTGCATTGGTGGGTTAATATGGCCCAAATGTCAGAGGTTAGATTAATACAGACTATTGCTTTAATGCACAGTGCAACCTTTGAGATAAGGAGAAAACTTGGAGGTGTGAAGTGAGATCCTGTATAAAGCTGTCATTATCCTTCTCTTAGGCTGAGTGAATTATGCTGTGCCGTAGTGTAAAGAAGTTAAGAGGGGTTACATTCCTTAACATGGCCATTCACAAACTAGTGAGTCAAAGTTTTTTAGTCATTAAGTCATTTGTGTTAGACTGCTGCTGTCAAAGTGAAGAACAACTAATATCACATGCTGTTACCTCTATTCATGGCTGTTTGTGGAGAAAATTTTAAATCAGTCATTACAGGAAATGAGCATATCAAACCCCCATTCTGGTGGAGATGGGAGGGAGGAGAAGGTGGTGAGCATGGGGAAAGTGGGGTCTAGATCTGGAAAGAACCTTGAGCATCAATTCCAAGACAGTTACTGCCCCTGGAATAGAAAAATGTTCTAATTCCATATTTTTCCTGCAAGCTAAAGTAGGATGCATGAGTCAATAAATGGACAAGTTGACTAACACCCTTCTTAGCTGAATCTTTTTGCCGGCTACCTGCAGCAGCTCTGAGTAGGTTGTATTAGATGATTGCCGGTTTTAAGCACTAGAGAAGCACAAAGAGGAAACTTAACTTGGGGGTTAGGGGTCTGTTCAGTTGGAAGAGGTTTGAAAAGCCTGGACCTTGCATACACAGGACTGGTAACCTGACAAGAACAAGAGAGTAACTTAATGTTGACATTTTCTTGGTGTGTATTGAAAATCAGATTGTCACTACTGGTCAACTGAGAGTCACTTAGAAATGGGCTAAGGTGTCTAAATTTTATTCATTTCACTGAAACAAAAGTAGTTCTGTATCTCATTTAGGACACAACTGGAGCAAAGTTAAGAAAAGTTTATGTCAGAAGTATGTTCTCAGGTAAAGTCAACACCGAAGAGTAAGAATCTCACAGAAAGAAGTTGAAATGATGACACTTGTCTGAAACAAGTAGTTTACAGTGTCATAGGTAACTCCCATTCTGCCAGTAACAATCCTGCCTGTTTCCCTGCCAGGCTAGCAGAATCATTTTAAATCAAACCTATTTCATTCATCATCTGGCATTGCTATAATTACATGAAACGTTGAATGGTACGGCATTGCAGTATTCTTTATAGGCTGTGAAATGTGTGTGCTTGGAGTTACACCTTTTATTTGTCAATACTGAGAATCAAGTGAGGAATACAATGTGGGCGGGTGTCTCCCTCCCTGTGAAACAGTCACATTGAGCTAGATTAGTGGCTGAAAACTGAAGAAACAGTTGGTTTTGTGGCTGAAGAAAGAATTTGTTCTATGGTAATGAGATTTTTGACTGATTGTATTTTCTTAAATCTTTATTAAGCATCTCACATGTTCCACCCTTATGGCCACCACCTCACCTGTCTGTATAAACATGAGTAAAATCTCTACGTAGTTGTAACATACAGCTAGGAACATTCGTCTATGCACTACCAATACAAAAGCAGTGTCTTAACAGTTGCTTGTGAAGATTTACTTCCTAAAAATGCTAATTATGTGCACAGATTGCCCAGCTTGAAGATGCAAACTGCAATGCTGATAAGTAATAATTTCTGTAGACAAGTCAGTGTTTAAAATTGCTTGGTATGCTCTACTTCCCCACCATCACCACCTGCTTTTTTAATAACTCATAACATTAAGCCAGAAATGGTATAAGCCCAGACTATGACTGAATTTTGAGTTAGATCTACCAAAGGTCTACCAATTTTTAGTGGTGGCTAACCTGAAATTTCAGTACATCCAGCTTTACTACCAACACAGTGGGCCAGTGTTGACAGATGTTCTGTGAGACAGTCCTTCCAGTCATCCCTGCCTTTCTTTCAATATAAGCATTAACAGAGCCTTTTGTTTCATAAGAGGGAATGTGACTTTTCTAATTGAAAAGAAAGGGTGGGGGGAAAGCTTTTCATCCTTGCAGATAGCAGTAGGTTGGTAAAGTCAACATTTTCATTTCCAAACCAGCTGGATTTTGAGTAGATAAGGTCCTTCTAGGCCACATCTGGTAATAGCAAGATCCTCGAGAAGAGCTTAAAGGCTTGCCTCAAATCCTGTCAGTGATGCCAGCAGCTAGTACAATGTGCCCTTTTTGCTTTGGAGCTAAAAAAACCCTGAAGTGCAACAGAGCCTGGTTTATTTCTGTCAAATAGCCACTATGCCTAGGCTGCTAAGGGTGTAGTCTGAAATGCCACACTACGTAGCTTTCCCTGAGCTGCTGGCTTCCAACATGAGCAGGTTTGGGAAGAAGTTTTTCCCATACTGTCTCCTTTTCCCAGCAGAAGAGTGTCTGAACTATAATGGTTAAAATAACTACACGCCAATGTTGTCTGCTTTCGTCTAGAGGACATCAAGTTTGCAAAAGACACAATTATGTTTTGGCAACGTAAAAACTAGCTTCAGACAGAAAGAATAGCTCCAGACTCTGCCTCATTCTGGCAGAGACATGTGCATCTGTCATTACTTAAATGATGACAGACTTGGGCTGTTAGAAGATGAGGGGACTTCACACCTGTGTGTTCTCAGTAAAAGATCTAGGTGTTTGCTGACATCTTTCACTGTAACATCTTACACTGTAACAAAGAGTGAGCTGATCATATAGTGGCTACATTTCTAAGTTCCTGATGATGTACATACAGCACAGAGAATGTAAAGTGAAAAGTTTTTGAATGGATCTGATCATCCCTTGGTAGCACACTCCTGCCCTACTGGCACAGCAAGTACCAGAAGTTCGCTACTCCCAGTCGAGTGCTGTAAAGTGATTCCCTTCGGTTATCCTGGGCAGATGTGCCACATTCCAGCTTGACAGTCAAAAATTCCTCATGCAAACTGACGACCTTGTACCCACAGGGGGACTCTCTGATGGGTAAGTTCTGGTCTGCAAGGCACCCAGGGCAGGTAGCACACAGCCTGTCAGAAGCCTGTGCACCTCAGCTGCTGCCACAACAAAATATTCCTCTGAATTCATTTTCACATTACTTTTTCTTGGCAGGATTTCACTTCCACTTCAGTATCCATCACAGATGGGGTTTTACATTTGATTTTTCACTCCTTTTGTTTTTTTAAGAACCTGCTTATACAGCACAAGTTTCATTTATAAGTCACAGATTAGAAGAGTGTTTTTAAAAAGCTACTGCACACTTTTGCAGGTCTTTCTTACGCATCTCACACAGACATGTAAGAATTGGTTTTTGCCTCCACAGACTTCGTCACTACTTCTCTCGTCATCATGCCTTCCCTGTCAGCCTCTATTACTAAAGGCCAGAGAAAGAATTTATGTCTTCCCCCTCCTCAGCCTTTCAATAGCTTTTGCATTTCTAGCTAGCCTCTGCCCCACTGTCCTTTCCAGTTCTCTATATGTCTCCTGGCTTCCCAGTGCAGAGCTGGGGAATCTGTAAACCACCAGACAAGTCACACACAAAAGCTGAAGCTGCGTTTTATTTTATTATGTGCATGGGTAGATTCTGTACATACTGCAAATGCAAAAAACATGAAGCCAAAGCTTCAGAGAGTAGACTTAAAATTTATATTTAAACTTTTTTAGGTTTTAAACACTTCCCCTGTATATCTTCTTTTTTCAATTATTATTCCTGAAACACATACCAAAACAGCATTGTACCCGATCTGGCCACAGAGTGAGAATCTGCTGATTGTAACCTACAATTGTTGTCTGGTATTACTCCAAAGCAGTACAAAAGCCTGAAAGCTACTTTTTTGGGCAAAAATCTTAGGGTCTTTTTTTAAAACACAAATTGGTTGGTACTAATAGCCTTCTACTCTTAAAGCACTGTTTTAAAAAACAACTCTAAATTTACAGACATGAAACAAGTCTACAGAAAACAAGACAGCACCTTCTGGGAAAAAAAAAAAGATCCTAAACCTCAATGCATCAGGAAAATATTTGACTAATTCACCAAATCTAAATGAAAAAAAATTCATTATAAAGAAGGTAGATGGGAAATCTCCACTCCTTGACCTAGAAGATCACATGGAAGAGAAAACAAGTCCTGATATGAACAGCTTTTACTATGGTTCCTATTTCTAATTTATGAAATGCACTGGCTTTGGAACAAAGGAAGATATGATGGTCGTATTTCTACATCAGTGGGTATTACACACTTGAAAGTCCAGTCCAATATTCATAAGGTTATTTAAGCTGCACACTTGCCCTTTGTGATTTGTTTGTAGTAGTAAAAGGGCACAGTTACAGAATAGCCCTAGGATAGCCTTTAGTTTTGGCAGCTTTATTTGGCAGCAATAAAGCATTGAAAGCTGAACCTCTTTATACTGAACACAGTCTGGAAGATCACATTTTTGCAGCCCCTACGGAAACTTGGTTCCAAAATCACATATGTTCTTCTTCAGAAGTAACTTCTGAGTCAAACAGATTTTAATACAACATTGCTTTCAAAAGATACTTCCCTCACCTGCTTGAACAGAGACTCTCTACAGTCTTGGGAAGCGTGGTCTGACCTGTATAATGAGGTATTGCATCCTTCCATCTGAAACATTATTTCACTGGAACGGCAGAAAATAACCGCCACTATGTGGTCAGTCATTTAAAAAAAATATTTCTTTTACAGCTGCAGTATGCTCTCCCTTACATTTACAGAATATACAAACCAAAGAGTTTACACATTAATTAAACATATGAATTATTTCAAATGTCAGAGCATGAGTTGATCCTAAGTGTTCGAGTAGACTTGGCAAGATGGTGTAGTAAGTATGAACATCTGGATAACGATTCAAGGGCATGAGCTGGTAAATGGAGTCGTTAACTATAATACCTAACCCAGCCCTACAGATTGGGAAGACAGTTTTTAAGATGATTGACCCTTGAGCAGAAGCAGAAATATGCATCTTGTGTATCTTGTGCAAGATGTTTTTATCTAGGGCACCCGTACAACCAAGTTATCCCAAATGACAACAAAAAAGCATTTGAAGGAGCTGTAAATGGGGGAGGAAAAAATAATTCTGTCCCAACTATTCCAAAATTACTTTTATTTATAATGTAGTCAATATCTTTTCCTCCCAGTGTTTCATATCATTTTATTTTACAAAGTCAAAAATCATCAGACAGGAAAACCACAGTAAACCAATGTTTGCCTTTGCCAAACAAAGAATTTACATAAAAGTTTTCAAATAGATTAAAAAAACCCCAAAAACTCAGCCCAGCTTTCTTCAGCTTCTAAATCTGATGCACATTACTGTTTTTTGTTTAATTTCAGGTGGTTTCACTGCTACAAGATGAGACCTCATATACCAGAGAGACCAAAATATACTACCTCACTGTCATATAATTTAGGCTCAGTCATACCTCAGACAATATTTTTACAAGGTCACTTTGCAAATGTGTGTCTAGCCTATCCAAATGACAATATTATTTATGCCAAAGGTTTTCCTTTACAGATGGAAATATTCCAACCACTGTTTAATAGGCTGTATGGAGAGGCTAAGAAAACATCATTTGTTGCACACACAGCTTAAGTATACAATATAGAACTAAAGTGTACAGACTGATCATTGGCAACACAGGCTAAAACTGGCCTCAGTGAAAAAAGCCACAAAAGCAATGAGCTTCTGAGTTTTCCTCTCCTATATTATTTTTGGAATTCCTGAGCTTAACCAGAAATATGAATGCACAAGTGAGAAATAGATGTGGATTCAGTAGCTACCTGGATATTAAAAATGCAAAAAAGATATTTTTCAAAAGGGACTTTGTAACACAGACATATGACTTCACAAGCAGACAGGACAGCACATTCTCAGCTGCAGTCTCAGAACAGGGAATGGATAGGAGAGTAATGACAGGAACTCCAATAAAAAGCTTTTCAAAAATACTGAGGTGAAGACAATACAGTCTTCAAAGCCAAAGTAATTAGTACCAGGACCAAGTGTTTCTGAAGGCAATTAGAGTAAAACAAGCATGTTTCTTTCTTCTCAAGCTCTATTCTTAGAAAACAATTTTCATCCATAGACTTTACTTCTAGTCAGTCTGTAACAGTTTTTCTGGCAAACTCTAGTTCTTTCGGGGTTGAAACTTGTCGTTGTTTCTGACTAAAATCATTGTAAAAATTGCTAAGATTACAAAATCCACTCCAGACAAGCACTACCATATATGCCAGAACATTATAGCATGTGAAAATCAGCTGGCACCTAAACAATCTCAGTGCATCAGACTCATTAGGAAAGTGTAATTAAGATTTGGAGGAACAGAAGCACAATAGGAGACCCCAAGGGCTGAGGAAGGAGCTTGAAAAGTACTGCATCTGTGTAAGGATCTTAGCCAGGCAAGCGTGGTTCATGGGCCACTGCATAATATTCTGTAATAGTTCTGCTTTCAATATGGAAAATTAATGTTTATTTACCCTACAGAACTGTGGAATAGCTGCCATTCTTCCTCTGTTAAAATGCCATTTAAGTCCATGCTTTCTGACAGCACCAAAACATGCAGAAATCTGGGACTTTTTACCGTAAGATAAAATCTACAGCAGGGTAAGCAAACTTCTTTTGTTGTTGTTTAATTTTGAGACTACTTCTTGTAAACTGTTGGTCAAAGCAGCAACATTACTGAGACTGGCAGCAGACAGTGGAGTGTTGCTCTTTCTGTTCTGGCCATTCTGATGTTTTGGTCTGATCTGTATTTCACAAATATAAGTTGGTCTTTCAGTTGTCAGACCACAGGTTTAGTTCAGGTTCCAGACAGGAGGGGGAGAAGCAAGTAGAGATCTTCCATAGTGACAAAGTGTTTGCTATTTCCACAATGTGGCTTTTGGAGTAGTGGTCTCTTGTGACCACAGAAAACCACAAGTATTCAGAGCCATTTGAGTAAACCAATACAGTATCACACAGCTATGGACAGACAGTATTTGGCTTCTGGACACACTGTGCGGAATGTAGTTTTAGAAGAAAAATATGTTAAACTACTGGTTAGAGGGCAGGTCCAAAGATATCTTTGGACAAAGAAAGACTCAGTGCCTCAAGTTATCATTTGATTTCTATCTTGAATACCTAAAGTACACATTTATAAATAGTATGATTGTGCCTAAAAAGAGAGTTTGGAGGCTGAGGTGCTATTTATTCACAAACTAGTGAACTGATTATTGTGCGCTATTACGCACTAATTATTGCCCTTCAGAAATATAGGCGGCATTAGGAAAGGAGAATACAGGCTGCAATGCTAATAAGGGGAAAAAAGGATGGTGTTGTACAAAGGCCAAACAGGATCAAACGGTAATCTGGAGTCCTTTAACAACAGTGAATTAATCAAGAATGTTTAGTACCACAGCTACACGCAACATCTAATGGGGCTACATATGAAACAAATATTCCTGAAACGTCCCTTATCGTGCTTTTTTGGCTCTCTGCTTACAAATAGCATCCTATTTCTACTGAGTTTCCAAATAATAATAACATAGCCGCTAAACATCATTTCAAGTCAGAACAGGACAGGACACAATCAGATACACTTCCATAATTTAAGAGAGAGGTTCGTCTAACCTCCCTCCCTCAATACTCTACACGTGGTTTTTTTTTTCCAGTGCATGACTATTCTTGTCTTCAGAAATATTTTCCCAAAATCTTACCTAAATCTCTCTTGCTGTAGCACAACCCATAACTTCTTGTGCCAGTCTGAATGAATAACCTTTTCCGCTCTGCAGCAATATTTTATGTATTGAAAGATTTATCATGTCCTTTTTATCCTCTAGAATAAACAATCCCAAAATTTTAGTTCTCTCCCTAACAGTCATGTTTTGTATATCTCTAAATCATTCCTAGTAATCTTCTCTGGCTTTTCTCCCAGCTGGTCTACATTCTTCTTTACCTGTGGTACCTAAAGAAAGCTGGAAACAGCAATCTCACCAAAGTCTTATTCGTGCTAAGAACAGAGGAATGTGTCTTAACACACGACATGCCTGGCTGTTCATCCAAGCATGGGCTTTCCTTTCTCCTCCATTTGCATGGGTTTTTTAAATGGTGTCCAGCTTTGAACCATTATAATTCTCAAATTCTTTGCTATTTACCTACTGATTAGCAAGTTGGGTTTTTTTCTTATTGTAGCAATTGATTACTCCCAGGAGTGGTGTTTGGTGTTCATCCATATTGAACTGCACTCTGTTGTTTTCATGTGTTTTATCAAATAGTTGCAATCGTTATGAATTTGTCTTGTTCTCCAACATGCTTGGAAGGCCTTCTAGCTGTAGTTTCACCAGCTCAATACTTCACAGATTGCTTATCAGAATGCCAAATGAGACTGGTCAAACCATCACATGATCAAACTTCATTACTCCTCTACTACATGCAAGTCCTATTACCCTACACTAGACTTAAATTAGGCAATAAAAGTAAATTTATGGTATGAAAACTAAGGTCAATTTCATCATGTTCTGGAGAATTATATGAGGAAGGAAAAAAATCTAATCCTTGGAAGAAAAATATATTCTGAGATGCAATTTATCCTTAATATGATATAGACTATGTAAGATAAGAAATTATTTTCATACTTGGCTAAATCCAGCAGCAACAAACCAAGCTAACACGGAGTTGAGGCTTGAATCCTGATTACTCATTTAGTTACAGGCATTTCTCTTCCCCAGGTGTGTAATGAACAATAGCAATATAATGCCTGGCTGCAAACGGCAAGAATTAATACACGCCAGACCTCAAGTCTTCTAAACTGTCTGGATGAAAGTGTGAAAGTGAATAAAAAGGCAGCTCTGGGTCTGAACAGAATGGTGTGAAGGAGGTAAACACTGCTGAGCTTTTTCAATCTTTTCATGTTAGCAAGGGTACGGAGATCCTTCTGAGAAAAGGGAATCTGTAGAGGCTTCTTCCTTGTGTTGACATGGGAAATCGTGTCATGTATACACAGTAACTAAAACAATTTAATTTCCCGTAAGTCCTCATATGAATGGTTATAATTCCTCTTACCAAGGTAGAAAGTGAAAAGGAAAATAATTAAAGTGTCATAACAACTATTCTCATCTGTCATTTGATAACAGATCTGCCATGTCTGCACAAAGGAAGTGAAATGCCTCCAGCAATTGTTCTTAGACTGATTTCACATGGTTTTTTACACTTTAGTCAAGTGTACTGCCACTGGAAGGAAGCCCACATGCTACAGAGAAGGAAGATAAGGGAGATGCTAAGTGTGTGAAATACTTAGTGGTGACTGTGAATGTTAAACAGCATTTCACATTTATGAAAGCCAACTAGGGTGAGATAATGGGATGTTTTCTAAAAAGACCCCCAACCTTGCATGTGAAAACAGAATCTATTCAGTCAGTGGTCAGGCTGAGGGTGAATCTCTCCTCTTATAACTTTTGAAATGTTCGACACGTAATCGAAACACATCTTTTATCTGAATTGTTGTAACTATTCAGGTCCAAATATATTTGTCCTGTGTAGTGCAGTGTTTGCTATAACTAGCCCTTGATTCTGGCACCTTTCTCTGCACATTAGTGAGACTTTAGATAGCTTGATTTGGCCATCTTCTCGGAATCAAATGGCCTATTTTTGTGAATGGGACCTGCTAGTTCATTAAACAAAATCCAAGGAAATCAATACCTGTTGTCTTGAAAAGTGTGTTGAACTGGGAAGCAATTGCCTTTCTGTGTTCCTGCTGGCATTCCAGTACAGTTTAGGGGAACAGGGTTTCCATACACTTCTTTAATCCTGGGAATTAGTAGAGCCATCTGTTACAAGTAAAAAATAGTGACGGTTGTTTCCTGAGAGATATTGGACACATAATGAGATTACTCCTTGGTATCAATACAGTCTTCGTGCTCTGCTGTTGATGCCTTCTGTAGAACTGTCCCTTCCTATCCTCAAAATTTTGACCCTTCTTAAGTGAGACACTTCTTGAACAGAGCCACTGCTTTCCTCAGACCCAAATATGATATCATCTGAATAAATGAACACTTCTGCATTTCTTCAACAAGACTTTTTCAGTGGGCATTACCTAATCAGAACAGATGTGGCTATTGTAAGAGTAGTTTGTGCCTTAGGACTCCAAATTTTTGTTCCCTGGACAATAAGAAACAGCTGACCAAACAACAGTCAGAGATACATCTCCTACAAAAGACACACCAGTCTCATTTTTTTGAAATGAGAAGATTTTTAGCATGACAAACAAGACTGAAACCTTCTACTGTAGGATTCACAGAAAAAAATCTTTTCAGGTCTAAAGAGAAAGATTAAATATTCATCTTTTCATAACTGAATGAAAGCAGTCCTACATCAAGGTCGAACTGGATTCACACTGTGTGGCCAGCCTCTCCGCTCCCAAGCAGAACCTAGAGCCTGTCTGGCAAAACACAGCCATGTCCAAGTGCTGCAGTCTGGGCTGTACTTCTGAGAAGCACATTGCAGAAGCTCAATCTGTCTTAGCTGGAAACACCTGCATGCTGTTTCAAATACAGGCCTAACTTATCTCCTCTGTCTGCTTGCTCCTCATTTATGCTTTGATGCTGTCCGTTGAAAAACAATTGTTTTCCTGTTACAGCAGAGCACAAGGTGTCAGAGGTAAAGAGCATTATTTCTTTGTACCCTGGTTGCGCCAAAACAGTTGCTTCTCTTTTACCTAACATATTTTTACTTTCTTGATATTAGAAGTAACTGTTACCAAGAAGCTGTGTTTGTTTTGGGGTTTCATTTTTGGCCAAAATCTGTCTTGGAAGAAGACCAAACAGAAAAGTATGTATTAAACCTTCCATCTTATTGCATGGGTTTTACTAATATGACATTTTTCTCTTTACAAGTGTTTTTCCATAGAACCCATGCCAAACTTCTCTTAGGCTGTAGGGAGGCAGAAGACAGACAGGGACAATGCTGTTTGAAAGCAGTTCAACCCACCAAAATAATACAGCTGCAGTCTCTTGCCCATGCTCACCGACAAAACTTAAATTAAGTGCTTGAAGAGAGCACTTCATTCACCTCAAATCCAGCAGAGCATATCCCTGCTTAGTACTTGGACTCTGATTGCATTTTGCATGCAGGTAGAACTAGGGGAAGTTTTAGGTATTGAGTACTGACCTGGTATTTCAAGAGCAGCTCTCAAAATCAGGATTTTGGTTTTAGACTAGCTAGAGACCTAAAAGCCATTCTGAAGTACTTGGGAGTTTTGAAACTGACATAGTCTTAAAAGCTCTAAACATTAGATTACATTTTAATGAGGAAAAAAAAAAAAGAAAAATATCGTCATGCATTTTGATATTTAGAGGTAGTTTTCTGAATCCTCTTTCACCAAAATTCTGGGAATATTTTTCTGGAGCAAAAGGAGTTGTTGTGACCCAAGTGCAGGACCCAGAACTTGGCCCTATTGATACCCATACCAATTTTTCTCCATCTCTGGGGAACCTAAAGTTGGAAGGGCATGGACCTGTAGAAAAGAGTCTGGAGAAGAGGCACTGAGTTAATCACAGGACTATGAAGACATACTGAGAGAGTAGGGGTTGTTCAGCCTGGAGAAGAGAAGGCTTCGTGGAGAGCTTGTATCACCTTCTAGTACCTGAAGGGAACCTACAAGGAACAAGGAAAGGGACTTCTTACAGGGGCATGTAGTGACAGGACAAACTAAGGAGTGTAGATTTAGATTAGATGTTAGGAAGAAATTCTTTACTGCGAGGGTGGTGAGGCACTGGAACAGGTTGCCCAGAGAAGTGGTGGATGCCCCTTCCCTGGAGGTGTTAAAGGCCAGGCTGGATGGGGATCTGAGCAATCTGGCCTAGGAGAAGGTGTCCCTGCCCATGGCAGGTGGGCTGGAAGAAGATGATTTTAACGTCCCTTTCAATCCAAACCATTTTGTGATTCTATGATTCTAAATCCATTTGATGCACAAAATAGATTGAATGCAAATACCATTAAAATAGATTCAGATGGATTTTCTTCATTCATGAACAATCTGAAGGATATCATCAAATAGCACTGGAGATGGCTGAAAGAAAATTCTCTGGGCTGATTACAGCTTTTTCTCCTTCACCGCAATCAACATATTATGGCAAGATCACAGAGTTAGTACTCAGTATTGCACAAAAATTAATTATGAACTGTAAGGTAAGGCATACGAATGTTTCCTCTCTGAAGTGAAAGAAAAGCATGTTTCATAAAATAAAAACAGGTTTAAAAGCTACTGGGACGGAAAAATCCAGCTGAGGTCTCATTCAGTCTGTTTCATGTAAATCAACCTTACAGTTAAAAAAAGATATTGTTGCTGTAAGAAAGTTATTCTCTCTCTCCATCTTCTTAGAAACTGTGGAATGGAAAGTCAGCTCCCCTCCAAGGAGTCACGGAGGAAATAATTCTATTCTTAGCTTGTAAACTTAATTACTCCATGAAATTTAAAAAAAAACATTACTGTGTGAAATAATTTGTAGCCATTCTTTCAAAATAATAGTCATCATACTCTCTATTCTGGAGTCATTACTGGACTTCTGTATAGCATAAAAGGTCTTTTTAGAATTATGTATAGCACAAGAAAAGGAAAAATTATGAGGGGATAAAACTCAAATAGATTACCCATCTCAATTTCTCTCTCATTTTCTCTCTCTCCTTTTACCTTTTTAAGGTTTCTCTAAAATTCCTTTCCCCTTGGTCTTCGTTATTTTCAGATAGGTTTCTTCTATTTCTTCTTTTGGCCACCTTCAATCATTTACCATCAGTCCTGGTGAACCATGGAGTTTCCAGTTGACTGGAAATTAACTGGAAATTAAATATGGTGCCAACCTACAAGAGTGGCTGGAAGGCAGATGTAGGGAACTACAGGCACATCAGCCTGACTTCAGTGCTAGGGAAGGTTATGGAGCAGATTATCTTGAGTGTGATCATGCAGCTCATGCCAGACCACCAGGGGATCAGGCTCAGCCAGCACAGATTTGTGAAATGCAGGTCCTGCTTGACCAACCTGATCTCTATCTATGGCAGTGTGACACACTTACTGGATGTGGTCTGCTTGGACTTTACTAAAGCCTTTGACACTGTCTCCCACTGCATTCCCCTGGAGAAACCAGCTGCTTGTTGCTTGGACAGGTGCACAGTTCATGGGTTGAAAACTGTCTGGATGGCCCTGAGAGTAGTGGTGAATGGAGTTACATCCAGCTGGTGGCCGGTCACAGGTGCTGTTACCCAGAGCTCAGTATTGGAACCAGTGCTGTGTAATACCTTTATTGATGACCCGGACAAGGGAATTGCATGTCGGTTTGCAGGTGACATCGAAGATGGGTGGGAGTGCTGGTCTGCTGGAGGGCAGAGGGATCTGGACAGGCTGGATCATGGGCTGAGTCCAATGGTGTGAGGTTCAACAAGGCCCAGTGCCAGGTCCTGCCCTTGGGTCACAACAACCCCAGGCCGGGGCAGTGGAAAAGGACATGGGAGTGCTGGTGACAGCGACTGAACATGAGCCAGGGTGTGCCCAGGTGGCCAAGGAGGCCAATGGCATCCTGGCCTGGATCAGCAATAGTGCGGCCAGCAGGGCCAGGGCAGGGATTGTCCCCCTGTACTGGGCACTGGTGAGGCCACACCTCGAGGGCTGTGTCCAGCTCTGGGCCTCGCAGTTCAGAAGGGACACTGAGGTGTGGAGGGAGGCCAGAGAAGGGCAACGGAGCTGGGGAAGGGTCTGGAGCACAAGTCCTGTGAGGAGCAGCTGAGGGAGCTGGGGGTGTTTAGCCTGGAGAAAAGGAGGCTCAGGGGAGATCTTACTGCTGTCTACAATTGCCTGAAAGGAGGGTGTAGAAAGGTGGGGTCTGTCCCTTATCCCAACTAACAAGTGATAAGACAAAGACCACTTTGTCTTATGAGCTCAGATTAAGTACACTTTAGTCACAAACACTGAGAGAAAGGTCACCTTCTATGGGATCATCTAAAATCCTTCATCATCCATCCAAAATAAAAGACCTCTACAGCTTCCTTAGTGGATTTGAGCAATGGGACATGACTCAAAAAGGACATAGAACATAAACAAGGACCATTAGCAATATATAAGAACTAAAAGATGCCCCTTTAACACAAAACTTATTATGGAAGTACAATAAATCTGTCAGAACCCAAAGCTCTTTTTGTTTTTAAACTAGGAATCTCAAATCAAGATAATAGGCTTTCTCTCCAGGAGATCAGTGAAAGCCCTTCATTGTCACAGTCTTCAGAGTGATATAAATAAGACATTACCCCTTTGGGGAAGGGAGAAGTTCTTTTGAACAATACAAAACAACAACAACAACAACAACAACAACAACAAAGGAGACATTACTGCCTGTCTCTTGGTGCTTCTGCAGGTTCTTTCAACAAGCAGCCTTTCAACTCATTTGTTCCTTCCATGTGCAGGAACCATGTGCAGTGACTTCACCCAGTCTCTCCTGTACTAACATAAGGTTACCAGAAAAATAGCAATAGGGGCTGGAAAAGCAATAAATAAATGTAATAATAAAATAAATTTTAAAAAATTAAAAAGCAATAAACAAATGCAGATGATAAACATTTATGAAAGGGCATGTGTTACTGAAAGTGTCTGGAAATCAAATAACTATGTTTCATCTGCAAATGGCAGATTATCATTTGATAGACCCCAGAGGGAAAGGATAAACTAAACCTTTACAATGCATACTTTTACATTACTTTACATACTTTTTCATTACGTTACTTTGCTTTTACTTTTTTCATTTTCGCATGCCGAAATAGGACCTGATTGCTTAGATTGATTTCACATTTACCAGTCTCCTGTGCAATTCAGACATTTGCACTCAGCCAATATTCATTCCATTCCTCCTCCCACACTAAGGTATTAGCACATACACAAAAAACAACTGCAAACAACCAAAACCAAACACAGCATGCACCAACTTTAGAATATGCAGTGAGAGCTTTGAAATCTGCAAGCAATGTGTCTGTCTGTTTGTTTGGAAAGTGATAGGACCAATAGGCTTTTTGGTTTTTAAATTCTAGGTAGTCAGTAAAAAGAGATTTGAATCACTTGGCAAGGAAATACATATTTAGAGTTATTGAAATAGCTACAGGTAAAATTGTATAGGTCCCCATTTAGTTACATGAGCAGTGCTTTTTGTGTGCCATTTTGCAAAAAGCATGCATCATGAACATAAAATAACATAAAATTCTGGTGAAAAAAAGCAGAATCAACAACAGAGAAAGGGAGCAGGTTGTCAGAAATTCATGTTTCCCAGAGAGGAAATGAATAAGACATATGGGATGAAACCAAAGTAAATATAACATATAAATAAGACAGTTCCTAAATGGAATAAAAACTACGAAAGTATAGCAAAAAAGACAAAAGAAAAAAGAAGAAAAAAGAAAAAAGAAAAAAGAAAAAAAAAGAAAAAAGAAAAAAGAAAAAAGAAAAAGGAAAAAAGAAAAAGAAAAAGAAAAAAAGAAGAAAAAGAAAAAGAAAAAGAAAAAGAAAAAGAAAAAAGAAAAAAAAAGAAAAAAGAAAAAAGAAAAAAGAAAAAAGAAAAAAAGAAAAAAGAAAAAGAAAAAGAAAAAGAAAAAAAAGAAAAAGAAAAAGAAAAAGAGAAAAGTATGCCATCAAAACAAAAAGAAATTATACAGTAGGAACACTAGCTGATCAAAGAAGGAAACTAGTGATAGATGGTCAATATGTTGCAGGTGTACTTTTTTTTGCTTCTTGACAGTCCACACAAAAAGAAAGAAGATAGCATCCTAGGGACTGAGGTATGTTTTCTTAGGCTTGGGGGGAGAGAATTGTTGAAAAGCTTTAGCCTCATCATAAAACAGATAAGAAGGCAATTAGAACTCCTGAAAGCCAACAAAGCACTAGGCCCAGATGAGTTAAATACCCAGTGGAAGAGAGAACTGTAAACCTTATAGAAAAGATTTATGACAGGCTACTGGGAACAGGGTATTACAAAAGGGCTGGAGAAAGAATTGATGCAATTATCACATTCAGTAGAGGAAGGAAGGAGCCAGAGAACAAATGCTGTAGACACAGATATAGGAAAGGCTCACTAGCAAAGAAAAAATTTGTGTGACACTGATACAAGATACGGAAATAATAAGAAGAAAGGGAAGATAGGGAAGTCACATTTGCAAAACTTTTTTTTTGTTTCTTTGGATATCGGTTCACCTTTAATATTGATCACCTAACAATAGAAAAGGGGAAGTGCAGTAAAGGCCATTTATCTTTGTTTAAGGCAAGAAGATATCCCATATCTGTATTCATGTTGATTGTCACAGGGCATTTTTAGTTGAAGAGAGCAGTTCTTCCTGATAAAGCACCTATCAGAGACAACTGCATCAGTCAGTACAGCATGAATGTGTTCACTCCAGTGGCAGGCTCCAACCTCACAGAAGCGGAAGTTAATTTAATAACTCAGCGGATACATCTGACCACTTAAGAGAAATTTCAAAAGTGCCACAAGCTATGAAGACAGGTAAATAGTACTCAGAGATTATAGAGCAGCAGCAGAACACCGCTGAAAGACATATGAGTCACAACTCAATGTTGAAGGGACACTTTCAGAACTGTCTTTAATAAGTAAGCACTTTTATAAATGCAGACACCACAATTTTCATGGTCAAAGTGAGATAAAAGGGAAAAAAATTAGAGCGATTAATTTCTTTAAGGTCAAAGGACTAGAAGCAGTAAGTAGATGTGTTCAAGCCCTTCCCTTTCTCTCCCAAAGCACTCCACCAAATTAATTCCTCTAAGTTACACTGTTAGTTTACTCTGGAGGACATTAATTTGTATTTTTAATTTGTAGTCTCTATTTAAAACAATTTACTCGCCTCAGAAACTGAAGAATATCTATGATCAGAAGGACAGAAATATGTAGTTAACAGTTCTCTATTTGTGCACTTGTCTCTTGAGTACAAAATTTGAGCTGCCAAATTTAAAAATACTCCGAACACCAGTTTTCTTGCCGTAATGTGATTTGGCTCATGGAGCTGAGAGTCAGGCAGTCAATTAGTCTACTAACTTCTTTAAAGATCTTCTCTCATACCACTTCACATGACTGGTGGAGAAAAGTACTATACAACTATGGAAGACATTTATTCAAAACAGAAGTATGAACATTTTTAACAAGATGAAGCTTCGAAAAGCATAGCCATAGTCACAGGAAGAGGCAGAGCCATGGAACAGCCTCCATACTTAAATAAAGGCCTTCACCCTTCTTATCAGCAAGCCTGTGCACACTCTTGTCCAGAGTTTGTCACACAATTTATCTTTTCTAGAGGGGGAAAGAGTTTCTGTGGGAAGTGGTGTTAAAAGACTGGCACACTTCATCAGTATGCAACAATTAAAGAAATACCACTATTTTTAGTTTCAGTGGGATGTTTAGTTCATTAAGTGGCACTTCTAACTGCCCTAATCACCATGTCAGCTTCTTGTTAAGAACAACATTTCTGATCATCAGAAAACTAAAATGAGCTTGAAATATATACATCATAGAATCATACAGTGGTTTGGGTTGGAAGGGACCTTAAAAGTCAGGAGGGTTCCATGGTTCTATGACAGGAATGCCACCCACTAGACCAGGTTAATCAAAGCCCCGTGCAGCCTGGGCTTTGATAACAGTAGTGATGAGAAAGAGCTGGATTCACTGAGGAAAAGAAAACCAAAAGCAAAGCAAGATTTACTGTGTAACAAAAAATGCCTATACAAGCACCAGCGAACTGGAATCTGGAAACACTTCTCCTTTATTTTTCGTCTTTTAAAATGCCCGAAGTATTTGTACACTAAATCTGTGTACCAAGATCACAGCAAGACTTTCATGACTAAGGTCATACACCAATTAACACACAAATTCAGCAGAACTGTATTTACCATATGATAGCAAAAGCACACTTGGAAAAAAGATGAAGTGCACTGAATTAGGGAAGTCAGGACAGATGGACAAGAGCAGTGCTGGAAGTTCAATACAACTCATTTTTAAATGTAAAAATTGTGAGAAGAGAAACAATAAAAATAGCCATCTTAGCATCTCCAATATTTTATAAGGCCAGCTCTATGTAGCACCATTCTGAATTGTCATCATCTGTCATTTAATATCTGTGTATTTTAAACTACATGGTTAACCTCGCTGGAAGCCGAGAACCTATGGACTGTCTTTCCACTCTTTATTCCTACCGTTTTCTCACAGCCTTTGAAAACATTGATTGAACAAAGAAATTAACACAGCTGACGTTACAAGTGCTACACAGCTGTATGGACCATTTGCTAGTCATATACAATAAAATCAAAAACAAATAAGAGTTGCGATGTTATTTGACTCAACACAGAATAGCTTCTATTTGAACTTTTGACACACTTTCTCTGCATAGACTACTTTTTTGTTGTTGTTGTTGGGTTTTTTGTTGTTGGTTGGTTGGTTTTGCTTTTGCTTTTGTTTTTGTTGGTCTTTTGTTTTGGTTTGGTTTGGTTTTTGTTTTGTTTTTATCTTATATTTTCATTCTTCATTTTAGCAGGTCAGACCATATCATCTTGGATAGCCTCAGGGGCCTCTGAGCAATCAATTGCACAGAGTACAAAGGTTTAAAAAGCAGCTGCTGGTGCAAACTATGCTATCTCCGATCCCATATGGTGCACTGTAATCATCCATTTCTTAAGGCTTCAAAAACTCGAAGCTGACCGGGTGCTTTATAAATCATGCCACTTTTACAGAACTATCCCCTTCAGCTATTAGCTGAATTGCTTTGCATAAACATGCATCAAGTCTTATTGTTCCTCTCCAAGCTTTCAAAGGGCATAGCTTACCCCAGAGGGAAGAGAAGCTAAGAGAAACTTGGAAGATAGTTTAAAAACCCCCAAATACCCAGTTACTATATTCTAGCTAGTCAAAACTCACAAAAATCAATGCTTATCCTCAGGATTCATCCCTCTTAAAATGGTTTCTGACATTATTTAAATGCAGTGTAAGTTTTGCAAGAACATTCAGCTCACAAATACATTAAAACAGATTTCATTTTCATACATAATCTTATTTAATTGGCATAAGCACAGGAAAATGGTTTAAGGCTGACCTTCAGGCAAACAAAGAGAAGTATTTTTTGGTTACTATCGGGACAGGGGAAGTCAATATATTAAGCTCATAAGGAGGATCAAGACTTGCATCCATTTTGATACCCATGAAATCCTTGTTCCTTAAGCCTCCCTACCCATGTCTGTAAATAACTAGTTACCAAAGTTACTAAGAAACTAATTTAGATTTAGGTATGTACCTAATGCATACCACTTTAAATGCATTAAGCAGGGGTGGACTAGGTGAATCCTTACTTGCGGAATAGAGATGTTGACTTTTTCTCACTTGTGGGTATGTGCACTCAGACCACCTATATTTCCAAACAAGACACAAAGGAAATATCATCATTATCTCCGACCCCGTGATTACAACCAGCGTCCAGGACATGGAGACCAGGGTGCACTGTACTTATATCTGTCCTGAGGCTTAGAATCCATACCTCACCTATGCTTTTTCTCATATATTTTTGTCTCCCATATTTTTTGCTCCCCAAACACCAAGCTATGGGATACTTTAAGCAAGGGGTGAAGGCATGCGCCACTGAGGGAGATATCCCATTACTCTGACACAACATACTCTTGTGCATCTAGCCGTTACATATTCTTGGAAATTCCCCCCATAGTATTTGTTTACACGGCATTTTGCAGGCAGGCAAATGAAAATTCCACCGAAACAGAGCCAGCAGGACATGTGCCAGCTCTGAATGAAAAGCTATACTGTGCATTTAGCACATTATTGAGCCTCAAATGATAAACTCCACTCAGCGGTAAGCAACTTTAAATCCTGGCATTTCATAACCTTTTACTGTTTAACTACAAAAAACCCAAAGATACCTGCTTGCAATATATTAAATAGCAAGATTAAGACTATTCCTCTATAGCCCTTCCCCAGAACTTATGCTAATGCTAGTAATAAAAGACTAGCTTTTATTTTGTGTCCCTGTCTGTAAGAGGTAAAGACATACACCTTGACAATTTTTCAGCTTTTTGTAAGACAGTAATGCAGTCTGAGATCTGGGAAGGAGCAGCCTCTGCAGGCAACAGGCCTTACTTAATGTGCCAGTCAAAATGATCTAGATGTTTCTGAGAAAAAAAGGTTAGAAAAGAAATGGAGACCTTAAAACAAACATGATCTTAGTGAAAATACTCATCTTTGACTTCCCTGTTCCCTCACCAACTAGATTTATGAAAACCCCTGTCAAAACATCCAAGAGCCACATAGAGGACAGCAACCTATTATTGCTGGCAATTACTTGCTTACTTCAAAGTACTTGCTTTGAAAGGCCGAAGATTTCAGTCAGTTTTGAATGAAGAAAGCACCTTGGAGAAAGCAGCATGATTTTCAAAATCAGTCACTTAAGAGTAACAAAGATATGAAACTAAGACCTGCTTATGCAACATTAATTCAGCTACCTGTTTATGTATGCTCAGGTCAGATCTAACAGGGACGGGATCTGCAAGGACATCAGTCTTTTGCAAAGGCACTTCTCAAAGCCAAGGCTAGTTATAGTCTGCAAAATTATTACCGTTCAGAAAGCTACTTAGAACCATCCTACTTCAGATAAGTTCAGATAAGAATTAGCAATAGTTTGTGCATGCTTTCGAAATTCTCAGTTTGCCTGTTTGAAAAATAGGTTTCAGTTCACAATGCAATTATACACACACTGAGAACCAAATTCCAAATCACCAGTCCAACATTCATCTCACAAACAATGTAATATTTTGTATATATTTTAGCAGCAGGACAGTCATTAAAGTTTCTGCTTACTGTTGGGAGCCTGAACCTTGCCCAAGGGTCCATCTAGTTCAAGCCAGGTAGGGGTTATGAACAAGCCACAAGCACAAGTGACATTCAATTCTGAATGTGCTTGTATTAGTAAGAGAAGGGGCTGAGTCTGAGCAAAACCTCAGGGCAAGTTCAGTATTACATGTATCATTTTATATCCAGGACAGTCTTCGGGAAGATTGAGTCTTAGTCTTGATGTGAAGTATGAAAATCTTCACCCGATGAACGGAAAAAATCCTTCAGGAGTTCATCTAAGTTAACATTGTAACTATGGAGTTAATCCTGAGGTTGGGTAAATAGCTATTTACTTACTTGTCTAACATTTTCTTGTGTAAATGTTGATTCCAGTCTGAGAGACTAAACACCGCTGCATTCCTTTCCTGTGAACATGGCAATTCCTAAAACTGAGAGAAGTAACAGCATTTCAGCAGGGAGAGCCTGAACCTCAGGACACTCCCTATGAGTCTGCAATCCTCCCTCCCCTCATCTGTCCATGATGTTATGTTGCATACTTTAATGATCACAAAACAATTTTTCATTAATGACCTCTGCCCCGTTCTGTATGTTTGAGGCTTGGAGGGTGAATCAAGGCTGAATATGAAGTACAAAAGACTGTCTTTTGAAAGCATTCTGCTCGGCCAAAAGTGCTGGGAGAAATATTTGAACAAAGCCAGAACTGCAGAAAAGAGTCTGGTTTCATAGTCAAGGCTGATAAGTGATAATCTGGAGCATGTTTCTCTGGGCCTGTCTCTGCATAACACTTTTTATTTTAGTGAATGCTATACAATGCAATGCTACATGGGAGACAAGAAAGAAAGAAAGAAACAAACAAAAAAACAGAAAAAAATCATTCCAAGATTTTGGAAACTGGACACTAAAAGTGGGTTATAACATTGAATTGCAAGACTTAGTCTGGATCTATTAAATTGTGAAATATGGGATCTATCAATGTATTTAAAGTGTTTTGAAAATATTAATGATACGTGACTATTATTTGAGAATGCTTAGATATCACTGTGTCAATTTCCATAAGAAACAATCAGAAAGTTAATAAAACTATTTACTTAGCATGATTTTAAAAAGCACAGGAAATATGGTCAGGTTTAGATGTTGATTTGTTTGTTATTTCATCAACAGTTATAGTATCAGAAATAGCAGAGCAAATAAAGTTGCAGAATGTATTTGGCCCTATGTGCAAAACTCCTATACATTGCATTAAGGACCTGTTTAAAAATGTTGAGTTTTGTTAACAACAGAATCCAGAATTCCAAACCGTTTTCCTGTTAGCACAGTCATCCTGGTTAGTAATTATTAAATTTCAAAAGCAGAAAAACAACAGCATTCTGTGGAATTATTTTTTTTTATGCCTCACTATTTTTATACCTTATTATTTTTATACTGTCATTAACAAATAAAGTGTTAGAGGAAGGTGAGATAGAGGCCATTTTCTCTTATTTTGTGCAAAGCTTCTTAATCTCTAAAATTACTATTATGATCTTTGTCTTAAACACAAAAAACTACATTTACATTTTTACATCTTTAGAACTTCATTAATGAAATAGCTCACACTAAGGAAATAATACTTATTAAGGTTTCACAGGACAAGTCTTGAAAACTTTTTAAAATGTAAAACTGTTTAGAAAATTAATGTCAAATAGAAGGACCTCAGCAGTTTGCAGTAAAGCTCATTTCTCAGGTCAGAAAGTACTTTTCTTCTTTGTGGTCTGTAAAATACAGAGAACTCTATTACAAAAGTTGACAAGTAATTACAAGGTCAAATAAAGATTTTATTCTTTTTTCCTCTTTCTTTGTTATAAACTGCCTTCAGCTGATACTGGTTTGACCACAAGGCTTCAGGCTACATATAATCCAAAATCATTGCAAAACACTAAACAATTAAATTGTGATTTTTCTCCTCTTCACAGACAAATTGTGGGTTTCCTACATGGATTAATCTTAAAATGAGCTGTTCTGTTTCTTCTCCTGCTTACTTTACATTTCATATCTTCCTTGGTTTTTTTATTCCACTAGATCCAGGAGAAAGAAATTTTTCTTTCTAACACTGAACCACAGGTTGTCCGTGATTCAAAAATCTCTCCCTAAAGATTGAGTGAAAGTGAAGTGTGTCTTTGGTTTTGTAAGTGAACTGTAGGTTCATGACCACCTGAGGAACCAGATCATACATAAGACTATGAGGCCTGATGAGATCCATCCCACAGTCCTGAGGGACCTGGCTAACATAGTGATGTATGAAGTCAGGTGGTGTCCCCAGTGAAAGAAAGGGAAACATTGCACACATTTTTAAAAAGGGTGAATGGAGGATCCTGGGAACTACGGACCTGTCAGCCTCACCTTGCCACAGTTTCCTTCTCTAAACTGGAGAGAAATGGATTTGATGGGTGGACTGTTAGATGGACAAGCTGGATGGTGACCTGCAGAAGGTACTGGTCAACAGTCCAAATGAAGATCAGTGATGACTGGTGTCCCCCAGGGGTCTGTAATGGGACCAGGACTGTTTGATGCCTTCGTTAATGACATAGATGAAGAGACCAAGTGCAGTCTCAGCAAGTTTGCAGGTGACACCAAGCTGAGTGGTGTACCTAACACTCCTCAGTGATGGGATATCATCCAGAGGGACCTGGACAAGCTTAAGAAGTGGGTCCACATGAACCTCAGGAAGTTCAACAAGACCAAGAGGGAGGTTTTTCATCTGGGTAGGGGCAACGCCCCGTATCAGTACAGGCTGGGGGATGATCAGATTGATTGTTTACTTGGGTTGGAGTACAAGTTAGTTCTTCAGTTTTGTTGGTATAAAAAACTAGTACAAAGGATCCCTGACTGAAGTATGGCTCTTCATCTCTCAATTTTGCATGCTTTGATAATTGGTTTTAATCACAGGGCTGTGTTTTATCTTTAGATGTCATTTTGATGATAGCAAGGAGGTAAATATCTGGCTAATAGGGTTGTAATGGACTCCTTTTTTCTTCCCTGCACTTCCTCAAAAAACTACATGTCTAAGTTTGGCAGTGGCCTGTCTTCCTTCCTCGAAGTTTAAGAAGGAAACATTGTAAAGAAGTAGATACAATTCCTAATTCTGAATGTAGAAAACTGTGTTTCCATAAATGCTCCTTAAACGGTAGCTTTCTCCATGTTGACATCAGCAACCCTTCTGGTTTAACATATGGAGAACAGTTCTAAAATATATGGTAGACAGATCATTTATATATGTTCAGTTCCAAAATATGCCTTGTTTTGTAACACAATGTAGTATGTTATAGAAGTATTCATCTTAGTTCAAGGTTAACAAAAAGTGCAAAATAGCATCTGCATATGTGAGTTGAAAGGTAAAGAGAAATAAAATCAAAATAATTTGATCAAATTTTGGTCTCTTGTTTACAAGTTGAGTAATAATATTGCTACTTCCAAGTACTTTTCCTTAGCATATCTGCACAGCTTGTTTCTCCCTAAACTAGAAGCCAAAGATAAAGACACAAGGCTAGTCCAGATTTACAGAAATTATGTCCCACCTAAATTTTTGTAACATGTTTTTATCTGGCTCGCTAGCAAGGCCACAGCAGTTGATCAAAGGCTGTACAAAACCCAGTTACAGGCTCATAGATGGAGCACTGAAGTAGAACACTTGATAGGCCTGCAAGCATTTAGGTGGAGGCCCAATTAATCTGTTCCCAAGAATTGCATTCAAACAGATTCATCTTGCAAGGGACCCGCCTTTTTGTGAGACTGCAGCTGAAGACACACCTTTGTCTAGTTTTCACAGCTCTGAAATAAAAATTCTATTTCCCATTTAAATTTAAAAAAAATTAGCAGAAGCTTGTTAAGAATGAAGATATTCTCTTCACTAAGAATGCTCCAGTAATGTCTTGTTTTTCTATCTGCCATATCTGATCATGAAAAGTTGTATCAAACACTCTGTGAGACTACTGCTGACATGCGAGGTCCTCTCCTTCCGCTTAATTTTTTCCATTTTTCGAGAGGGACCAGACGAGGTGGTCATTCCTCAGGAGCCTTTGATTTGGCTTCTTGTGTGTAAATGGGCATTTAGCAAGCTGCTGGCTCCTCTGATGGGCTTGGAAGCCTCCCCCTCCTGCCATTGTCTCTTCTGAGCTCCTTTGTGGGTGTTTTGTCACATAGCCTACTACTTAAATTTAGAAATAAAGAAATAGGCAAAGAATTTGAAAAAAAGTATTAATTTTTAAGGATGCTATTCGATCGTAGGATATCTAGAAAATTACTACCTATAATTTAAGCTTTCCATTTATCCTTACAGTCTCAAGATGTAATGATGCTGACAGTTACAAAAGCACAGTTGGAAACCAGAGAGTAAAGTGAAGATAAACTAGTACTTAAAAAAGAAAGTTACATCTCATTTTGCACCTTTCTTCTTTTTTTCTGTCATACTACTTCTGCTTTGCTCAGCTGATCTTAAAAGACTTACGTTTTGAACACACTCTGAGCTGTGTTTTTCCTGGGCTTGTCTTAGGCTTAGCTTCATCTTTTCAGAAAGCTTCTGCCTGTTTCAATATCACATAGCAAGTGACAGATATGTGATGATAAGTAGCATTAGATGGGATAAGTATACATTCTGACTGTGGGTTTCAAGTGAAACCTCACTTGGACACAGAGAGTCTGATTAGAGCCAAGTGTTTAATTTTTTTCTAGATCTCACAAGTTCTGGCACAAACAGTAGGTACTTCAACTTCTTCTACTGCTTTTAGAATAAGAATAAGACAGAGTTCAGTAACACACTATAAATTCAGTAAATATAACACCAAAGGATTTTGGGCTTAGTCTTAATAGAGAGACCAATGAACACATTATGAACATGCAAGGAGGGGCATCTCACTTTACTGCATTTGGTCTAAAATTCCCTAGGATAAGGAAAAGAGGAACCATAATTTCTCTTTTCTAGCTAACATAGCATAAGTTTGACTGTTAGCAATGTCTTTTTATCAAGATTACTAGATTTCTCTTTTATAACACCTCGTTCCACAAGTGATCAGCAAGACAGCAACTTTAGACATTTCACAGTTTTTTTTACCACATGGGCTTGCAGCATCTATAATTCTTTGAACACCAAGAATACAACAACTGAGACTAAACCTAGCAACATTTAAGATGCTGCTCTTTCAATTTATTATCAGCTCTTTAAAAAAATTAATATCAATGTGAAAGCAGAGTATTAATAGAGTTTCTGCTTCTCTGTCTCTCCTAACAGGGCTCAAAATAGCTGATCACACAAATGCAGGATCTAACTCTCCTAGACTAACAGAGTTCAACAATGACCATTTGAATTACCTCTTAATCTGCACACATGCCAGAGCACTGCTTGATTTCAAAGCAAAGGCTCAGTCAGAATGACACATTATCTCCTGAAAGGATCATCAGATCTGGTTAGTCAGGCCAAATCTCTACTTATTATTGCTCTGCTAATGTCTGCATGATCTACAACCTCTGAATGGTAGATTTTCACCTAATTACCAGATACCAAATGCTTGCTGCCTCTCACATCAGTGATGTGACCTCCCTTGACACCCTGCAAGGAACATCAGTAAAACTGCATTAACTGCCTGAAAACCAAGACTATCTCAGCTCTAAGTCATTGTAGTCCCAAAGGAGTTATTTGCTCTGAGTTTGGCAGCACTGAAGTTCTTCTGACTGATGGCAGCCTCAGTTATGGGTTCCCAGTACTATGGGATTAGACCAAGCCTATTTTACTGCCTGTTTTTAAAGCAGAGATCTAAAAAACAATTAACTTGCTAGGGAAAAAAATGTTAATCTCCATCAATGATAAAGAACTTTTTCTTCTAACCTTCAAAAGGGATTACAAACAGCAACCATCCTGTATATCTTACCCTTTATTGAATGTCCCACAGGGTAAGAGATTAAGTGTTAAAGTTATATACATAATATTAAAATTATGAAATACATAGATATAAATAGAGAGAGAAAGCATAGTTTGTAGGACTCTGCAACACCATGGCCAGTCTGGGATCTGCCTCTATATCTTCCTAATTGCTCTCATATGATTTTATTGAGTAGGACAGAATGTCTAGGAATGACTAAATGTGATCACTTGCTCCACAAAAATCCCCGTGACCTAAGTGGTCTTGCTGCTTTTCCCAGCTCCAGATAAGGCAACCTCTGTGAAATCCAGGCATTTGTATGGACCACTTTATCACTTCAAGAAATCAGCTCATGATAGCACCACAAACACCTCTTGGAAAAAATTTGGGAGCAACTTCCTATTCACTAGAACTGTATGCTCAAACCCCAAGTCACAGGAACATCATCAAGAGTTTTAGCTTTCCTTTAGACAGAATTGCTCCAACAGCAATGCCAGAAACACCCTTCCAAACCTCAAAGGAAACATCAAAGAACACATCAACAACCTTCCTTAAACTCCCCCTCAGAAGCCTCCCAACAGGAACAGGCATCCAAAGGCAGTTCTGAGAGGAAATGGAAGAGTGTGAATAAACCCAGTTTACAGCCTGACAGCTACTTTTATCAGTTTTAGAAAGTGCCCGAGGTTAGCTAGGAGAAATGGTTTCTCAAAACTCCCAGCAAAAGGTTCACAGATGGTTTCCAAATTTTTTCAAACCTTTCTATATTTCCAATGCCCAGCTGGAGTATGACTGATGAAGTCAGTTCCCTAATATACCCAACACAACAGGACCTCAGGAGGAAGAAATTCTACTTCTAGTTTTGTCGCACAAGCATTTTGGAGTCTCTGAATTGCAAATGTGCAGGTACTTGACTCTGTTTGTATACAGTCCTTTCTGTATATGTCCTTTTAGACAGCTGCAATGACAGAACCAAACCAGGCAGTAACACATCAGAGAGACTATTGAGTGCAACATCTGAAGAGTTTGTAAATTAAGTAAACATGGGACTGCACCTCACATGTATTATCAGTTCACTTCCCATATGCTTTTTGGCTTAGCCACGCAGAATTAATATCTCAGCGCTCCATTAAACCAGAACAGCAGTTTTGTTCTGAATCTCTTCCAACCAGTTGCATCAATGCATCAGTTTAGCAAGTGCATTCCCTCCTTTCTGCGATATCATTGCCATGTGTCTGTCTCTGCTGGCTTCTATACATAAGGAACACGGCACAAGAGTAAGGATTATGGCTTGTCTAGAGCAAGTTCTTCAAAAATGTAAAAGAGGATCTGCTGTGGGTTACACAGAACAGAAAGATATGCTCAGTATTGACAGAGACATCCTAAAACTTCATCAGGGTTGAGATTTGTTTTTTAATTAGGGAGAAGGTAAGATCCAGAGGTGAACATGACAGCAGAGAGGAAAAATAGCCTGTCCAGATATAGGAACAGGCAGTCGGGTTTGTGACCCAGTCTAAACTCATTGATTTGACCTTGAGAAATATCAGATAGCACAAAGCCCAGGAGAGGTAAATGAGCATTAAAAATGAGCTCATTCTGAGATGAGTACTTCTGTTTAAAAGTATTTGTAAAAATATATATTTATTTTACACTAACCAGAAAGCAGTGTAAATGCATCTTATGACACTGCAATTGTTCTTGCTAAGCAACAGGAAACTTGTAACTAACCCGAAAAGAGGAGATTTTTAAATAAATGTAGTAACATGCAACATATATAATTTGGCACTTGGTTCCAGGTACCAATGGAATGAAGTGCTCATAGCTTTTAAGGCTTAAATATGACTGCTAATGGCGAGTTTGCAAAAAAGAGGTTATAGGTAACTTTGTCATAAAATCATTCCCAAGCTGCTTTTTGAAAAATTTTAACAAAATTTTAACAGATAAATATACCTGTGACAAGGCAGCATACCATACAGCTGGAAGATCCTAGAGGTTATGTATAATATGGATGCATAGCTTATGCAACTGTCAGTGAATAAATAACTTCATGCTTAGATATGCACATTTACACATGATCTTGGGAACATTGGTGAACTTTCTGAAGCATTAACTGACGTCTGTTAAATGTGTCAAGGTACAATAAAGAACAGAGTGAGGCTAAACTGAGATGAGACCCTAACTGGTTTTAATATTTTTGTGCTGTCAATAGACTGCAATTGCATGTTAGCTATGCAGTGTATGGGTCATGGTGAAAAATTTTATTTCAAAGTTGTTTGTCCAAAGAATGTTTTGTGAGTATTTTTCCTAGTGCATGTATATATTTTTAAAGCAGACTGCTAACAGCTTTTAGAGACTGACTCGTAATTTTAGTTCTCAGTTAGGAATTCTGTTTGTGCTTCTTTTTTTTTCAAACTGGAACTGAAATTCCAACATATTCTTCAAATCTCCTGACCCTAGCACTTCTTTCACAGATGCCTATCAGAAAAGTATATTCAGTCTGGAACCTCATGTAGGTTTCTTCTTAAACAGTAGAAAAAGGAGACAAAATGGTTTGGGAAAGATGTCTATCAGTTTATAATGAACAACACCGAAGAAAACTCAGTTCTTTATCTAACATATTTACATATAACTTTCTAAGATGTATTACTTTGTGTTGAGTTTTCAGACCTAACTGTTTGTTAACAATTTTGGATGAATCACAGGAGTGCCCAGATACCATCATATCAGCACAGTACTTCATCAAATACTGACATATGAAAATGGGTCAGATTATCCACCCAGAAAAATCATTCTTTTCCTTGTATGTTTACTTCAACACTGTTATGTACTTATATGGAATTGTTATTTAATCATATTATTGCCAAACTGGCTATAACATAATTCACCTAGCACTGACCAACTACAGAACAAAAATTAAACAAACATTTTGCTGTTGTTTTTTTTTTTTTCTATGGGTCTGAGCTTCTGAAGCCAGCAGGTCACTTGGATTATATATACAATGTTGATAATTGCATTCCTTAAATCTACAAAATGCAACAAAGCTCACTATTTTCCAAAATAGCTTTAAAAACAATTACAGTTACTGCCCAGACATTTTCAAACACAGCAGGCTATTGGCTTAGGAGTGATGGAAACCCTAAAAAGAAGATAAATATTTTGAAACGCACTGTAAATCAAATTTGTGCACTGGACTAAGAATGGATTATCTGCCTCTAAACAGCAAAAGATGTTTTAGTTTGAGGGATTTTTTCCGTGCTTATTTACTAGAAATTATTTTAAATTGTGTCTGTGTGATTTATTTCTTTTTTTTTCTCAAGATTTTTAACAGTTGCTTTGTAATAAATGCTCTACTATAATTAGTTCTACATACTTTACTCATTACATTTACTGATGCACAGGAATCCACTGTTTCTCAATCTTTTAATAAAAAGTACATTTTTCAGCTTAAAAATTGATTTGAAACAATGTTATGTTGGCCTCAAGCTGCTCTGCAAGTATTTATAGCAGATATATCTACAGTCTCAACTGGGCAAAATTTGATGACGTAATTAACAGAGGCCTTGATTAAGAATGAGACCTTGAGGAAGATTACTATATTATGATCTAGTATCTTTTGGTACAGTAGTACCAAGACAAAGGCAGCCACCTTTTCCATCCTTAATTCTGCAAAGTGTCTGGACAAGAAAAAACAAACCAAACCAAACCAAACCAAACCAAACCAAACCAAACCAAACCAAACCAAACCAGAAGTAAACAAAAAAACCCCCACCAGCCCAAATGGGCTTGACTCCCCAAGCAGCTTCGGCTGGTATCGACAGAGAAGCAGTGTAAGGAAGCCAAAGGCACTGGTTTTGCGTATGCTTACTCAAACCTGGTTATGAATTATCAGTTTTCTGACTTTGGCCAGATTCACCTGCTCTGGCACAGCAAGACTGTTGTAGGATGAAGACAACACTGCCTGTGTACTTTCTGAGGAATCATTCAGCAGACCACAAGCTCAGGTTCACTGAGCATCTTCTTGAAAGAAGTTATGTAAGTAAGATAGGATGGTGCTAGATTGTTGCTGATAGTTTACTAATTAGTAAGAGCTGGCATTGCAGCCTTCTCTTTCCTAGCAGGTCACAGAGACAGAGAGAACATGAGCAGTTTACCCTGAACTCTGAGAGTTTCCAGCTGGAAGACAATCCCTTGGAATGACCCAGAAGGAAGCAGCATTTTGCTAAGTCAGGTCATTATTTTTATGAAATGGGAGTGAAAGCTGAAAATTTTACAAAAGTTGCCTTCACTGAGAAAGATACCTATCCTTTTCCTAGAAGTGTAATGAGTATTTAATTCTTAATCAGAATGGGGTATTATCCTGCTAGCCCTTGTAATATTATGATGTGTTAAAATATTTGTGTTTTCTACTGAAAGACTATTCAATTCCATAAATATAGTTGTTGAGTTTCCTACCTTTCTTCTTACCCTTAGAAAGTGATTTTCTGGCTTTCCTCAGTATACAGACCAGAAAAATACGAAACAAGCAAACCATAAGACTTAAAAAAAGGCTAATAAGAGAATGGTATCTCAGAAGTTTGATTTTGGTTTGCTGGTTTATTTCTCACAGACAGTTGCATGATTTTTTCCTAACTGCTGGCTCAAGATTTTTGTGCAGTAAGGCTCATCATTCATCTGTCCATCCCTTTCCAAACTTCTGTACATTATATCCAGGTAAGAATTGGCCATACCTCCAAAAGCAGCATGAACTTTATCAAAACAAAGATAAACATGTATTGTTGAATGACATACATGGCATAAGAAGGAAAACACAAGCAAAATCAAGATGAGACTTCACATGGAACCACAAGACTCCATTGCACAACTCTGGACACCCTATGCAGGTCACTGCTTTTGTAATCAAGTTTCTCAAGCCACAGAGGAATGATCAGAATTTCAGTCCAATGTTACCAAAACATGTTACTTCTCTCTTTTATTTTCAAAGGAGATTCAAGGTTCATTGTTTTGAAGGCTATAAGTGTCACACTCTTAACGAGCAACATACCTCTTGGCAGCCCTTCACTATCTTGATTACCAGCTGAGAGTCAACACACCCTGTAAGCATTTGTTCATCAGTTCAGCAGAATTACTCAGGACCCAGTGAGCATCTGGCATTCGAGAATGCAGCTGTCTTTGTGGCAAGCAGATTTACGGACATGATTTTTGCAACTGCTACTTTTTGCCATCATTTGCAGTTCACTCATCTGCTAAATACAGCACGGCCAATTGAAACAGGTTATCCAGAGTTGTATAGAGTTCTGCTCACTGCTGCAAGTCACTGAGAGACTCATAGTTTCTTTTGTTAATAGTACATATGGCATTTCAGGCATTCACCGAAAGGATTAAACTGACCAAGGGTCTCCCTATCTCTGCAGGCTCTACAAGGGCTCTCCACTCTCCACCCTGAAGACTGAGCTTCTGCAAGGGACGTCTCTGAGCTCAAGGCATTTCTGCAAGTTTCTTGCACTCCATCTACCCACAGGAGCCATGTCCTCTCCTCTGTAGGGGTACCTCTGTCTAGGACCTGTGGTCTTGACCTATTTACCCAACTCTAGCCCCAGGATCCTCTCGCTGAGGTTTCCTCAGCCCCTCACACACCCCCCAGCTTCATCTCATGGCCCCACTCTTCCTTCCCACTCCCTGGCACTCCCACAGCTTTCCCAATCCAGCAGCCCCAGCATAGCTCCCCCAAAACCACTGTCACTGGCCTTCCACCTCAGCTCAAGCCCTTCTGTTCCCAGGCAGGGTGTTCTCCCTTTGGAGCTGTCGTGGCTGCTCACCGTGGCAGCCCCTTCACCTCTCCAGCTGAGGAGGCAGCTGTGGTGGGCCGGAGGCTGGGCAGTGGTTGCTGCTCAGCCTGGCCCAAGCAGCGCTCCCCAGACTCAGTATTCCCTGAAGCGAAGCCAAACCATGCCCAGCTTTTGGCCTCCTCTCGGGTGCCAGCTGCTCACAGAGGAGACCGGCCACAGCTCAGAGCTCAGCAGCTCTCCCCACTGACATGAGCGACCAGGGCTTGCCAGCTGCCATGGCAGAATTGCGCATTCCAGCATTCCAGCATTCCAGCACCCATGCTGAGCAGCCACGAGCCACAGCTCAGCCCCAGCAAAGGGCTGAGGGACACTTGCTGCTGTAGATCGAGAGGTGGCTGCTGGCCAAATCTGAAAGATGCTCTGGAACCCTGTCCCCAGCATGAAAGCAGGTGACAGAAAGGTCACATTCCACAGGAACCAATTTTATGCAGTGCTGGTCCAAGGCACCTGTGATACCTGATGCCACATCCATCCACTGAGTCTTTCATGAGTGTCTGCCCACACTGGAGATGAGCAGCCAGCAAGCCTGTGGTGTCAGAAACCTGTTTTGCTCATACTGGGAGAAGAAAGGCCACATGTCAGTTTTCCAGCTAGTCTTCCAGCTTTTTCTGCTGAAAGGGAGTGAGCGGACACATCCACAGCCATGAAACCAAGGCCTCAAACCCATAATTTTTAGTTTTTCTCTCATTAAAATTCGTGATCATCACAACTGCAAGAAGTGGGAAAGAACCAGCATAGTAAATCCACAAATCTGAGGAGGATGCTTTTATCTACAGAAAGATTTTTATCTTAGTGCTTGAGACCTTTCTTAGATGGATTAGGATAACAGAGTTAAAAAAACCCAAATCTTCCATGGAAATAGAATTCAGGTCATTTGTCTTCAGCTTTACAAACATTTTACAGTGCAGTGAGCAACCAGTGCTGGGCTAGCTTCTTAAACCTCACTGAAAATCAAAATGGAATATTCTTCTCTTGCGTTTTCTTTTTGAAGCTAGTATAAGATGCAGTTTACATTCTTTTCCTCTTTTAATTAAGTAGGCTGTTCTGCACTTTATTTCACAAGAACTCTGAGCAACATACAGTTAATTGATAAATGTAATTGTAGCCATACCTTCCCTCCTCTCTAGAAAATCAGTTACAAGCCCTATCCTTGACAAAGCTTTCGAAGAATAATACATCTGAAGTCAAATGTTATTGCTAATTGACAGGATAGATTCAACAATGTAACGTTATCTAAGGTAAATAAATTTCTGAGGAAACTTTGAGCCAGAAAGGCCAAATGCGATGTTTGAGATTCCTTTTTGCTGCAGAAGGTCTTGTTTTGATAGTGCATTTCAATACAAAGGCTACATGTGAAAGAGAATCTGAGACCAAAAGAGAGGCTCGGTTCCTCCTGTTTGTACTCACTCCTAACTCAGTGTTTTTCATAATAGGAAAAAGTATCTTGAGGGGGCCTCTAATTACTGCAGCAGAAAAAATATTAAATATTATTTTTACTTGGACTACTATTTGAAAAAAAATAATGTTTCTAGATTTTTTCTTGAAATTCTTATTTAGATTTTATATTTGTTTTTACACTTCAATAAATAATTCACAAAACCAGCCTAAAATGAGCATTTTTAACAAATAAGTGTGTTAAGTTACAGATGTGAAAACTCTCAATAACATTCACATTAAAATATCTGATCAAAGACAGCAGTACCGTACACCAAATATGAGATGAACAGATGTGTTAAAGCAGTGAGAAAGAGGAGAAACAGCCACCAGAGGGGAGGAGAGGATGGAGGGAAGAGACATCCTGTACCAGTGTGTGGATTTCGAGGATTGGAATCTGAGAAGTGAGTGTCCTGGAAATGGACCGTAGACTTTTCAATCACACACTGTCATTCATGCACAAGGTCCTGCCCCTATTTCTGGTCAGTGTTCAAAGATGTTAGAAGGCAGTGACCCTACTAAGCACACTGCACTTCTGTAAACTTATTTGCTTAATAAAGCATAGTTGACCTCAGAACAAATGTGATGATAATAACTTCAAATGCATTCTCAACTGAAGTTTGTCTTCTGAAATCCCTAAAGTGGGTCTGAGTCTTTTCATAGAGGTATAACTGGAAGATATTCCCACGTCACAGTTAATTTGAAGTGTTACTCAGAAGCATTACTCAGCATTGCTTCTAAGGGGAGGTAGATTCTACACAGAAGACTGATCATCATTGCAGAAGATAAATCATACTGCAATATAGGTTTTTCAAACACTGTGAGCGATAATTTTGTTGTGTTATAAACATTGCAAGAGTGTGCACATTTGTAGACTTTGATCTCAAGGTGGGGTTGGGGAGAAAAATAAACAAATATACTGATATTGATGCAGATGAAGAAATCCAATTTCCAAAATCCATGGCTTATCCCTTATCAGCCAGGCCAAATCTGATCTCTCTGTGTGGTCATAGCAACTGAAGCCTGGAGCACTCACTGGCAGACTCTTCACTTCTAGCTTCCAAAACACTTCCTTTTCTATCTCAAGCTGTGATCTGATAAATTTATTTCAAATAGGATTACTATTACTATTTATTTCAAATAGGATCTTGCTAGGTCTTCTCTGAAAAGGCCTTCCTGTTTGTAGAAATTGAATCTTCCAATCCTTAATGCAGAAATATATATATCCTTTCCAGGACAGACTTCAGTAATTTTCTGATTGGCAGCTATGTGACCTCTGAACATAAACTGTGTCCTTTAGCCTGTCCAGCTCAATGAAAATGTCAGTCCATGCAGAAATAGGAGAAAATAAATGACATGTGGTGCTTAGGTGGTATGCCAGTTTAAGGGATGCAGTATCCTTAAATGTACACCACTCCACATTTTGAGTGGCTCATTTTCCTAAACTGGACATGAACTTCCACTTTAGCTGGGCCAAATACACTTGGGAAATGACCAATTCACTAGTTCTGTAATGAACTTTGTTCTGTGGCTGACTGAGCCCCTATAAATCTGTTTGGGATTTCATCCTGATTACTGCATGGAAATGCTCTTACACCATTCTGTCTAGAATGAAGATTGCCACACAGAGGCAGTCATCCATCCCTTCCACCTAACTGTTGTTTGTGGTGAAGGGAAAACAGCCAGATAGGGTGTCACTTCTTGCAGAATGACAGCCTCAGCTTAGTAATGGCTTTCTACAAGACGCTTGGATTGATGACTGACTGCATCCAGATGAGGCTCACAGGACTCATCCAAAGTCCATCACAGTAAACCTCCACAGAAAAGGATCCAGAAGAGGATCTTAGTTCTGAGTAACAAGAAAAAATAATAAAGAAGTCAGGAAAATAACCAAAGCCTGTTCAGAATTCTACAGAGGATATGTAAAAATGCTTCTTGTACATCAGATAGCTTCAGATAGAACAGCGACTATACTCAAGCAGGAAAAGCCAGTATCCCAGGTTAAAATGGTGCTCATTTTCTCAGGAAATAAACTGAAAAAGTGTAACAGAGAATTATAATAGCAGGATTAGCTCCAGAATGAAGTTCTGATGAAAAAAATATATTTTAAGAAGACTGGAAGGAATTTTTTGTGTCAGGAGTTCTACAGCCATCATGTGTTATGTCAAGTTTAAGGTAGCAGGAGAAAAGCAGGGAGAAACACATCTGTTTCAGTGTTCTCAGTCTGTCCTTATAACACGAAACACAACCACTCTAGTGGGAAAAAACAACACTACAAACTGAACAATAATGGGAAACCTATCAGATTATAACTTACAGGGTGAATGTATGGGAGGAAAGTCAACAGCTTTACAATGACAGAGCAAACTGTCTTTAAACTGTGTTAATTACTAAGACTACTCCATCTTTAACTTCTGATCTGAAGGGCAGTAAAATTTAGTGATCAAGCACAGATAGAAATACCCGTATTTTTAAAACAAGTAATTGGTTTTTGAATCCTTATTTGTAAATAGAATAACAAAGAATAAGCAAAATCAGAAAATACCTCATCAATACATTTAAGGTTCTCTGTACCTTCTGTAACATCTTATTCAGAAGAGTAGAGTGTTTATGTTCATTAAACCAGAAACTAGATTTTAATTCAGAAATAAGAAATATTTCATAGGACTTGATCAGAGATTTCCACAGCAAGTTATTTATACTGTGCCAGGTAAGAAAGGAAGCACCTCATGGCAACAGTTACCTAAGCATCAAGTCTACTGAAATGACTTTCTTCTTTATATTAAAAAACATCATGGCTTCAGATAAACTTCAGATAAAACCTTATAAGCTCAATGCAAGAAGGACATTTTATTGTTATTATTGACTGGCTGTTAATGAAATAATTCCAAGAAGTACAGAGTATTTTTGCTGCCATTAATTTCATTCTTGATCTACATTACTGTTTATGCTAAAATATTACTTAATAATGTACATGACCATATTCTTGGTTTTTCCTTTTCGTTATTCCCTTATTTGCTTATATATGACAAATGTTGCTGCTGGCAAGGACAGGATTCTAGCATAACATAGATGTTACTTCAAAGAAGGCACCTTATATATATTTTGATGCATCGGATGAAGCAAACATTAAGCATACAGAATTCTAGTAACTGTAAGTCAGGGAAGAGACAACTGTACCATGGGTATCAATCTTAAAAGCTGCAGTTTTATTTTACTAAATTATCTATGTTAAAAACAAATCTGTGCCTGGTGTGGAATTTCACTGCATCAAGTGTTACAATATTTTTGTTTTCATTACAAGCAGGAGAATGCATGTAGAACAAGTGTTAAGAAACATGACAATAAATTAGAATATAATTTACAAAAGCAAAAATAATAATAATAAAGTAACAGTGTACCACATTAATACTGAGTATAAAATAATAAGCAACTAATCACAATAATACAAAGGTAATTTCAGTCTGTATTATTAAGGATATCTATGTGACATTCACTCCATTATAAAGTTCCTAACGAAATGGACTATTTTGGATGTATACACCTTGAAGGATTAATCTCTAGATTTTTCTCTCTCTTTTGCTCTTTATCAGCTGATAGCATTGCTCAGTGGAAGTACTGGCACCAGATTGGTTTCTGCATCTTGTATTCTACTATTTGATTCTAGGTCTGTCATACTTATAGCCTGCACAAAGACTCCTTTTGTCACTATTTAGGAATATAACACTATTTAGCTTAGATTATATAGATGGCTACAGTGTAGCAGCAGCAATGAACTGTGCTGTTGAAACCAATTATTTTTCTTTGAATTAGGTTTCATATTTCAGTCTTAGTCTGTACTGTTGCTTAGTTTGTAAATCCATATACATTCTGTGTTTTGTTCCCTTTAACAATACAATTCAACATTGCTCCAGGGAGTTCTTTAAATTCCAACCTCAGTGCTGTTACATTGCAGAGTAAACATCAGAATCCCCGGTGTTCTAGCACCAGTAAGAGAGCAAAATGTGTCTTTGGAAACATTCCTTACAATTTTCATGTCCTAAGTGAGGTAAATGAAAAGGTTTCTTTTCAATACAGAGAAAACCCTTTCTCATTAGCTGAAACGACACATTAGCTGATAAACAAAATCACGCCCTGGAGAAAACTGGACCTTGATACAAAGAGGCCTCTTACTTGGGGAATGTTGTAACCACCCCTTACCCTTTCATCATACTTCTGTTCTAACCAGGGCATGCTAGCACCAAGGTGTTTTGTCAAAAAGATATAGGAAGTCAATTCACTTAACAGACAAGGACTACATACTGCCCTTAACCCCTATGTGCAACTCCCAAAAATTGGGACGTTTTTATCTACTGGTGTCAGTTTTAACAGGAGTTGTTTACATGGTGATGAGAGCAACAGATAACAAGCATATGTGAATACATGCAAGCCAACTGAAAATTAATTCCACTGGTCACAATCGTACAGAAGTGGAAATACTGGCAAGAGGTAGCAGATGACAGGAATTTGATGGTCGTGAGTACAGACATGTGGCTACACAAAACCCCTTGACAGACTGTCAGTATATTGGGGGGATTTTGTAGTATGAGTCCTCTTAACAGTATCTATTGTTCCATGTTAATTCACATTAGTAAGTAGTGTGCAACATATTTGGTTTGTTATTGGTAAAATACATGGGTACACTTCAATCTCATATTTTGAAATTATTTTTCACTGAAAAGATTACCTTTTTTTAAAAAAGTGCTATTTGAGTTAGAATTTGTAACACATTATTGTTCATATAATTTTAACTGCATTACAATAAAGGAGTCATAGTTGGACACACAATCACATTCATGAAGTACCTGTTGCAAAATGCAAATGTTCAAGTACAATATATTATTATAAACAAATACCTACTTTCCTCATCTCCTTGTTGAGTCTGTTACTGAAAAGTGAAGGGGAAGAGGAGCATGACAATTAACTTTTTAATGTTATATTCCTGATTGTGACTTGCCTAAGAAGTTTGGTTTCACTTTTAAAAATGCAAAGCTTTTGGTGGATATTAAAAATAGGGTAATATGAATAAGTGGAGCATGGCAGTGAATAGTTAAGGCATCTAGCTTCTAATCTAGAGACATGACTTTTTTCCAGTCTCATGCTGAAAGCTGCCCCTTGCTTTAAATATGGTCCAGCTTTAAATAGGTACCTGGCCATTTAGGTGAAGGTGGCCAGAATTCACTGTAGCCACTCCTTTTCCAGTGTGCCTTACTCCTGATAGTCCAACAGGCCTCCTGGCTTGAACACACTTTTGACTTCTCATTTGAACAGAACCTAGATACCTCCATGAGTCACTTATTCTTTGGTTGCAATCCTTGCCACTCAGACGTGGTCTCCTGAACAGAACATTCACATATTCTTTCTCATAAACAATACCTCTGCTATGGTAGCAAAGAAGGGAACATCTGGAACCCATTTTAACTTTCAGCTTTGCAAAGGATTGTTGCTATTACACAGTAGGCTTATCTTTTGCATTCAAATTCCTCAGTTTTGGAGAGTCAAAGCTAACATGTAAACCAGATCTAGAAGCCCACAAAGTTGTTTCTTCTTTGTGGCTGGTGTTGTAAACAAAAGTGAGCTGGGGTCAAAGTGTAAGTTCTAAACAACCTTTATGGCAGTAGCGAAGGAGCTGGCAATGCAGTCTTCACCACTGCTGGAGTCTGCCTCCCCCATGATACTGAAATATGTTCCCTTTCAGTGGAAATCTGTTTCACTTGTACAATGGTAAGATGGCTATAAACCTGCAATGCAGATTTCATTTTGTTTCATAGCACACTTGTATTTCATGCACCACTGCAATAACTGTTGCACCTCTTAAAACTAAGTCCCTCATGGTTGTTCTATTTAGTATAGCTTTATATATGGCTCACAGCAGTGTTCAGGAAATATGGATTACTCCAAAGGGAATTACGTGGAATGAAGGAAAAATACTTATTTTTCTAAAAAATTTCTGCTCCTTAAATAACATTTCCAAGCTTGTTTTATAATTTAAATTGTGGTGCTGTGTCAAGAGATAAAATAGTTAACATTTTTAAGCTATGACTTAACATTTTTTTTGATTCTTCTTTACTTCCATAGTAGACCAACTCATAAGAACATTTCAAACAGTTTTAAATAGAAATGGATTCAGTGTCATTGCTAAGTCCATAATAAAAATTATTTTAATGGTCCAAGGATGTAAACAGACTATTTGATTTAGTCAAAAGAACACAAATGTTCCACAGTAAGCTATTCTATATGTGTTGTGTGAATCTTTGAAATTTGGGATCCCCTCATACTGTGTCCAGCACTTTGGATTAATAAATCCCACTTCACAGAAGTTAAAATAATATTGAAATCCTGTCAGCTGGGGCTGACCAGTGGTTATGTTTTCCACAGGGTAATGCATTTGCAAGGACGTCAATCTCATTCCGCTGTGTGGCTCTCTTTGATGGACACTCTTCCACAACGATAATAACAAGGCACATTCTTAAGCTTCCTGTGGGTCAGTGTCCTTGGCAGGTCTTGCAGCACATCTGTCTGAAGTATGCTCGACTGCAGAACTTGAACTTCAGCACCAGTGGGCAATATGCCACTTTGTTCACATCTTTGCACTCTAATAATTAAGAACATTAAAGAGAAAAAAATCAGAAATATATATTAAAGTACAAAGAAAATTTCATGTTTAACATGCTTCTCTATCCATCCACCTTGCTTTCTTCGTAACTACTCTTTCTAGTACAGTCTACTGCATACAATATTGCAAATTTAAAAAGCCATAAAAATTTTTGCAGGGCTTTCAGACATTTAGAAGTGTGCAGACTTTGCCTTGGAAGAATTATCATTTACTGGGATAAGTGATCACTTTACACAGCTAGAAAATATGAGTCATTTTTTTTACATTACTTTTAACTTCCTTCTCAGGAGTTCTTTTATTCATCCATTAGAGGTTATTATTACCATGATTCACACTATTTGATACCGTGCCTGTGCATTTGTAAGAATCCTTAAAACAGAATGTGCATTGCAGCTAACAGGGATGGAGAAAATTAACAAGTGTTACTAATAATGGTACATGCAGGGTGAGTTCAGTGACCAAACGGAATGGTGGATTATACTTCAGGCTTGGTTCCACACATCCACAATTTATTTCATGCTAGAAGGAAAGCCATTTTTATGCCTGTAATAGACGTAAAAGCCTTTTTTTCATAGTTGTGTTTTCCTTGTATGCTAGGCTTACTGCCTCAGCAGCCCTGTTATTCTGGCAGGTAGCTCTCCCAGGAAGGGAGAACAGAGCTCAACCCCATGGAGGAAGGTTTCATTCTTTTGCATCCCACACAGTTTGCATATAAAGTGACTTTGTGGGTACATTGCAGGAGCACTGCTGCAATATGCTGTAGTTCTCCTCTGGCACCTTTTTTGCACCTGTAGAAAGAAGGTGGGAATGGGGAATGGAGTAGTTTGGTCCCTGCTCAGTTCTTATCCTGATACAGCTGGAGAAAGAGCTACATCTGAGAATTCAGTGGTACACTCTCGTTCTGCAGCTCTTCAGTCTCCATATAATCTGCTTTATTCTTGTTCTGGAATGGGGCGTTACAGATAGTGGATTAACACTTGCAAGCATACATAGTAGCAAATTGAGTGCAGATGAGAATTTTTAGTATTTGAACCTAGGAAAGCATTAATGAGGCTGAACTTCCAGGTCTGTACTGAGCAGTATTCCTGATAATAGCAATATGCATGCTTTTAGCTAAGCAAGGAGTGGTTAGGAAATTATTTAGACTTTCATTTCATTAACACAGACTTAACGCTTTCATTGCAATTCTTTCACTCCACCTACATGATGTTTTACATACTGGTTTTCTAATTTTTAAATTCTTAATGGAAACATGATTGAGTGACAGGAGAAAAGACATTGTGGGTTGCTGGTTGAAACAGATGTGTTTCTCTACCACCAACCACACACGGTCACTCTATTTAACTGACTTTCAAAAACTCTTCACAGAAGAGGTCAAGTCTCTTCCAGAAATATTTCAGGTCCTCATGTTTGTGAAGACTGGGAATATAGGAGAGATAGGTGGTGAATTATAAATGAGGTGAAAAATAAAAAGGTTCACTTTATCTCAACAAGACATAAAAAGTTCACTCAATCCCAAAAATAACCCTCAAACACCCTGTATTTAGTTAAATACAAGTAAAGCCACTAACTGCATTTTTGCTAAAAGTAGGATTTGAAATTATCCTTTTTCATGTTTCTTTTGAGCTATTCTTTCTCTTGAGTAAAACTGGACCCTGTTCAGCTGATGCCATTTGGAAAGCAATGAGAGAATATTCTAGAAGTTCCCCACAACTTCTGTTTTAAAAATCAGTTTTGAAATAGATATGGTGGCTGATGAAGTAGCCTGTTCTTCGTAGGACTGTGGTTGAATGGAAAAGGTTTAGCAGAGTCCTTTTTGTTTCTAGTAACTAGTTTTAATAAGTTTCAGTAAGCTACATGTACAAGCTCTGCCTTCCTGAACTTTGTGGCTAGATCAGATGATCTTATGATATTAACTATCATTTTACAGTAATAAAATCACAAAATGTCACGGTGCCTCCAGCTAAAGAAACTGCAAAGACGTATCATATAAAATATAATAAAAACTGAAATGACATAAAAACAGACAAAACGGTTTTTCAGGTAAACTTTTAGATGGACTTTAGCAGTCTAGATTCAGCAGACATACATGTATTTAAGATAATAGAATAATTCTGAATATATTTCAGATAGTGTGGTAGATGATGCCTGTAGTTCACTTCCAGCAGGAAATGCAATATTACCCTCATCAGTGGCAGCCCATCAAAACCACATCTACGATATTCTAAATCACCAGTGAAAAGTTCAAAAACCCCAGAGCTAAAGAACATGTCAAATATGACAAGATTCAATGTAACTTTCTTTTAGTATTTCTATATCCCTCAAATTTTGACTTTTGTTTTATGCAAACAACCTGTACTTTCCCAAAGAAAAATTTCCCATGCTTTACCAACATGATCATTATACTGCAGAGTGGCTCAAGCTTCCTCAAAACCCTGTATGTTTTTATCTTTGGTTAGCAAAATTAGATTGCTAAGAAATTGTTGAACAGGCTCCATAGCCTACGAGCACAGGTGTTTAGCAAACAAAGTGAATCAGGGTTGTTGGGGTTTGAAACAGGCAGAGAGCCCTCTCAGATAATGTGACCCTTCTGCAAACTGGTGCGCTGCTGCTGCTGAGGCTGCTTTTGCCCCACGACAGAGCCCAAAGCATGAGGCAGTGCTCCGAGGTGGCACACAGACAAAGTCTCCATGGGTGGGCACGTATGCTCTGCTACACACATGCACTCCTGAGAGGACAAACCCTCTCCCTGGGAGACCTGGCTCCTTCCTTGAAACCCAAGTACCGATAGTCAGATCACATCCCGCTGCACCTGCAGTGCGACAGAAGCGAGCACAGAGGCACAGTATGCCCCACTCACAAAGATATTCACGAGAAAATATCATAGCTCCAAAATTTCTCCCAGAAAATACTACTTTTCCAAAAACAGTTGTGCTCTTTAGGATTAGTTAGCTCTTGAAATCTTTTCCTCATCTCCAGGATGGTGAAAAAGATAGGCCTCTCTGTTTAAAGGCTGACACATTACTAACACAAGAGATGCCAGCTACTCTTGTGCCTAAGAGGACTTTTTTAAAGCAGAAAATGTGTCAAACATGCACATTATTCTGCAAATCCTGTTTGTGCTTCTTATATTTACTATTAAGAGCAGCTCTAAAAAATTTATAAATTAGACATATATATATATAGATGAGAAATACTTGCACAAATATTGAAAAAATACCTTGAAGACAGAATTTTTGCCTAATTTTGCGATAGGGCACCCTTAGTCTTTCACAGATTGCAGCAAAATTCTACTGAAAGGATCTAAGCATTTTAAACTGTTAAATGAATTTTGAGATAAATACCTCCAGTGCGGGACACAAACAAAAATGGGATGCTAAGTGGCAGTGTGTTGATAACTGTATCCTTCAGAAGACACTGTGCTGTATCTTTTTCCCTTCGATTTTTGCTAACTGTGCTAATGAGCCTGGATGGCTGTCAGTAAGCAGCTGGCTTGCACCTGTCTCTCTCAGAGTGCAGGCCAAAGAACTGACATCCATCTGGAACACAGTATAAGTGTTTTTCAACATTTTCTATTTGTGGATCCCAAAAATTTTCCAGTGAAGGTGTAGGTCCCTAAAAACACAATTACCAACAGACTCACTGTACATAGTTAGCCTGGACAGTTCTACTGTAGAGAAGTTCAGGCCACCCAGTGTACAGAGATCACACAGAGAAAACCCCTGATTGCATTCTTCTATAAGAGATTAGCATATTTTCTGATAATACTGAAGAATTACTAGTGTAATTACTATAAATAACAATACGACCATGTCATCTGGAAATTAAGAGGAGACTGGGACTCAATCATGTCCACTTATAAGTAATTTATTACCTTCCTTTCTTTGGACTGAAGTCGACATCTGTGTTTGGAAATAAAATATCATGTAGCCTTTGAGATTTAAAAGGCAGAAAGTTTCCTAGATTGATAATTATCACTTAAAGATTTCTTGAGAGCACTAAACAGAAATAATGCAAATTAAAATAACCAAGAAAAGTTCTGGTATGAAGATGTTTTCAAATGACAACTTTGGATGATAAGCCTCTACTTAAAATTAAAACTTCACTAAAATGAATGAATTAGAGTGCTCTTACATTGAACCATCAGTGTATTTCTGGGAAGATTTTAGTGTGCTCCCATTTCATCACAGACATCTCTATTTGCCAGACTTTTATAACAATTTTGAATCTATGGCATGGACATTGATGGATACAGTAGGAATTGAATGACCGACAAATCTGGGTAGACTGCAGGAAAAACTTGCCTTTAAAAAAAATTTAAATCAGAGCATTTGTTCCACATAAATAGGACATTGAACTCCAGTGTAGTAGGAGATTCTGTGTAAAAAATACTCAATTATATACTGCACAGATATTAGTTATGTTAAAAGCAGCAGTGTTAGCAACATTGCAGTCAAGTACCCAAAATTCAGAGACTATAAAAATTTGGGGAATAAGTGTTTTAGAAGGAGTATTATTGCTGTGTATGCTCTTGATAGTTTGGAGAATTTTCTCTTCCTTTACCCCTTCCACACAAAATGAACTGTACTTATCTCATGAGCAACTATTCTAAATTTTATAATCAATGAGGAAACATATTTTTTACTGCCTAGCACTCCAAGTCTACTTTGAAGCCAACATTTTGTAATAATTTGGCCTAGACCATTTAGACCTAGTTCAGATCCGAAGTATTTAATAAATGTAAGTGCATTTTCACAATATTATCTCACATATCCTCCACCAAAAATATGTTATGATTAAGTTAGTTAATAGTCTGATTAAATTGGACTGTATAATGCAAAAAATACTGTAATTATTTTGAACAGGCATTATAAATAAAAAGAAGTAACAAGTTAGTTAGAAGAAGCTGAAAGGACATCAAAGTGTAAGAACAGACTTGTTCTTACAAGAACCGTGTAGCCTGAAACCTATGGTCCCAGTCTTCCAATGAACATGGAATTCACTATTTTTTGCCACTACATTGCTGTGTTTAACACTGATTAGGCAGGTAGAAGGTCAGTGGATGAAAAGTGTATCTTGCTCCCCCTACTATTATGAACATTTCCATTGAACCAATAAAGAGATTAGAAAATCAATGGCACAAACAATAGTGTTTTGTCCATTACTTAGGCTATATATTTTTAAGGGTATTTTTTTAAACAAACAATGTGTATTTAGGTTTTCATTGACTTTACCATTGAACTACAACAACTGATCAGAAAATAATGTTTAAAAAGTCATTCACAGCCTGAGAGATGATGTCATATAGACTTTTACCAATGCAGTAATGCTGACCATGTCACTGTATTCTTTCCAGAATAAGTTATATTAAAATGGCAGACTTACCCTCCGTGTTGGAAATGGGAGTACTGTCACATTTACTTTCACACTGCTGCATTGATGGAGGTCTGAGAGTTTCTGGACACTCACTGGATGCTTGTCCAGTATATGAGAGGCACTGTACTGTTCTCATCTGTTGCCCAAGACCACACTGTGCAGAACACTAAAGAAAGAGAAAAAAAATTAAAAACCTTGCATCCAATTTTTAAATATAAAATAAAGCAACAGGAAGCAATCAGAAACACTTCACAGCCACAAATTTTAAAGAAGACAGGCATCTGAAGATGTTTGATTAATAGAGAAAAGAATTCTTATAATAATATTCCAGAATTTTTTTATTTTACAATACATGTACTTGTCTTTCAAAGAAAAGAAAACGCAATGCAATATTGACTCCCTGAACAGTTCAGATTTGAGATATAAGAATATAATTTATTCTATTTAATATATCATACTGACACTTTAGAATAAAGAAGAAAAAAACAAAGAGAAGAATTCAAATCTGCTACAGGAGTTTCTTTAAGGAAAAAGTGAACATCTTTCAAACAAATATACTTTGCGGTTTCAAAACATTTTTAATTTCTGTAACTAAATAGTTACAATTTTAGCACAATATTAGTTAAATACAAAAGTGGATCTGAAGAACTACTATGAAGAAAAAGCCAACTAGACTGTAATATCACAAATTATTTTCCCCTGGTTACTTAAACTAAAGTGTTTCATTTTCATTAGAGGCAAATTGCTCAGTAAACAAAATTAAGCATTAATTTAATATTCTAAAGGCAGGCCATTGATCACTATCAAGATGCAAAAACATAAAGAAAGAAGGAAACTTAGTAAATTATATTTAGAAGCACTGCATAATGGCAGCATTATTCAGCCTGTCCTGGAATAATTTAGCTCCCTGTATGGTAATTCAATGTATCTTATGTAAAAAATTATATCGATCTCAAAGTGTGTTTTTTTCAGAGATAGATGTATATATACAGATCTACTACTACAATAGGAATTTGCTTTATATTTCCATCATGTTTCTCAAGGAAGTTAAGTGTGTTTTAAAAATACTAAACCCTGCAACACTGATGTATCTCAAAATACTCTTTAAAAAAGTAAGAATTTTTTTTTCTTTAAAGTGCATGTAGAAACTCATCCAGCAGAAACTAGATTGCTCTCAGACAATCTTCATAAAGAATCACATTTCAATCTGACACAAAAGGGGAGAAGCTTTTTGTTTCCCTCAGTCGTGGGAACCATCTCTTATCTATCTCCATGGACATCTTATTGTAGGAGGTGCTAATGAGGGAGGCTAACAGCAATAAAGAGTTGCATGAACCATCTCACCTGCCCCCAGTCTCCAGCAACCCAGCGAGGAGGAGGACACCTGCCTAAGCTGCAGCGGATGCGCACTGGCGGCTTGTTTTCATCTTGGCATTGTGCCGCTGGGAAGGTTTTTAAAAGATCACTGCTTTTGCACAGAACAATGCGGTGTTTGAATCCTGGGCCACACTTCGGTGTGCACTGAAAAAAAAAAAATGTTTATGTAAATAAACAATTAGAATCTCAGTAAAAAGCCAATAAAACTCTCAGAAATGCTATTTGTAAAGCAGGACAATATAGTTATGACCTTACAATTCAACTATTATCACAATACAGTAATAATAATTTTAAAATGTTTAGAAACATAAACAAGCTGACTGAGGTTTATTTTATTATGTACAAGCTTTTCTAAGTTTTATATTTCCTTTGCCATTTATATTTAGGTTACAGTGTTACTATTTATGTCAGGTTTAAGAAAAGCACTGCTGTAAAGTAGAAAGGTTTGCCACATGTAACACTATTATGAAACAAATCTGAGTGTTTCAATAATTAAAAGTAAGACTGTCTGTTCTTAATATTACCGTAGTACAGTCTTTATCCACTTCACTTTATCCACAGACAATGATCATATTTTTCCTCAATACACAAAAGGGAAGATAAACACTGTGCTTGAGTTCACAGAAACCACATCATTCAGATATACAGAAATATTGTACCCTATCCAACAGCGCATGCTTTCCTCTCCTTTCCTATTTCTGATCCTATTCTGATTTCATAGTTTTCCCTCCTTTTATCACTCTTGTGCTATTCTGACAGCAAGCAGACAATAAAACAGCAACTTGAAAAGAAGCAGGCCTGATGATTACTGTTCTTCCTCATTTTCCTTCATAGTGCTGTTGCTGCCATTCTCATTCTTTTTTGCTACTGACCATTAACTGTCATACACAGTAGCTCAACTGCAGAATGAGGAAGAGACAAGTGCTAACAAAATTAAAACTCAAGACGTTTCCCAAATCATCTGCACTATTTGGAGCAGAATCAGTTTCTGACAGCATAAATCCTACATGCAGATTTATGATAGCCTGTTCAAGACTGGAACTGCCTTTAATATGTAGAGACAAAACATTATTTGGGAAAAAACATTATGTGGAACTGGAGCAATATTCAGGGGGTCACATACCAAAGGCTTTCCACACATCAAAAACAACTCACTATATCACTGGGGAAAAAAAGAAACACCTCTAAGATTAATTTTCAAAAAGATTACTTGAGTGATGCAAACTTAATTGTTTTATGCCTAATCCTGAAGCATCTTTGAGTAATTTATAGAAATTTTAAAACAGTTCCAGAATATTACATAAGGATATACTCTATGAATATGTAAAACTTTATATCTATATCTATGTATACCTCAAAACAAGAAGAAAAGCTCCAGAGGGAGGCACCTAAACTAGCCCATACAGAATAAACAGGTTTATGCCAAATGTTATCTCTACTTGGATTTAGGATCTTAAACTGGGCTGCAAAAAGATGAGTCTTGCATTTGGAGTTTATAAGCCAGAATGCAAAATGGATACACCATCACTTTCCTTAAAATGTAACCTCTTGTTTTCTATCCTATTCTATCTTTTTCTACGAAGGTACAGCCTCTTTATCTACAGTAGTTCAGTATTCAGAATTTTGATATGAAGTAAACAGTTTCAGACATCCTTACACTGAAGAGACTACAACACCAAATCTTGTGCACACTGCCTACTAGAAAACTAGATGAAGGAGGGCAGTAAGAGATGACCTCTGGCAGAACCACACAAATAATACTAATGATAAATAGAAACCAAAACCCAATGACAGTTAATATGTGAGGTCTTCAATGTGATCATGACTCATCAGCTGGGGTCCAAATTCCAAGCAGTGTTATGAGTACTCTCTCCCACATGTATTTCATGCAAAACGCATGACTTTTAAGTAGGAAGTAGAAGTATGTGCCCCTTCCTAGCTGAGTGCTTAAAAATCACATCAGTCTGTCAAAACAAACAGGAAAGTGACAATGTAGAAAGGACTGACTTTGTGAAAATGTCAAAACCCAATGGGCCTGTGACGTTTCATAATATATGGAGCATGTTAGCAAACAAGCAAGACTCTGAGGTCCAAACTTTGAGTTTAGGAGCATCTTCCTTCTAGTACTGCTTGAAGACACAATCTCTAATCTATGTGTAAGATGCCATTTGAGAAAGATCCTCCAGCTCCTGGTACCAGAAGAAAACAGCATTCCTGTACTCCCTTTTGTGGAGTTATAGCAAAAATTCTACTAAGATGGACTACACCGGATCTCAGAAACAAAAGTAAAATAAGGAAATAGGTTGCCTTCAATAATACTGAATCACTAAAAATAAAAAACATCAGTAAAATTTAACAAAAAGGAATTTCATTTCCAAAGAAAATGAAAACAAAATATCCAGATAAACCAAATGAGGAAAAATTATCTTCCATTACTAAATGCTTCTAGGATTTCTGACTCCCTCTGTGAAATTCATGAAGGCAAATTATATGTGCTTGTCTGATAAGGCTCTTCTCAAAAAATCCCTTGAATATTTTTTCTGCTCTTTTAAAAATTATCCAGAAAAATTTAAAAGGAGTAATTTAGAGTGGGTAGATTAATTCTGTCAAAGGTCAACAATTGCGAAGTGTGAAAAGCCTTATGGCATTACCTAAGAATGACTACATTCCAGTGGGAAAGACATCCTTAGTTTTCATTTCAATTTGATAAAACCACGTTTACATTCACCTAAGGACTTAATCTAACCAGTATGTTTACCAAATGTTTTTGTTTCTCTGACCAAAAACATACATAATTTCTTATCAATAATAACTGAAAATTTTAAAAAATGTATAATTATATTGATTGTCAACAAGTGCATGAGTGGATAAAACAGTTCTATAATTGTTTTATTTGTATTATGCATTGTTTTGAGTATGAAAAGAAAACTTTATAACTTGCATTCCAGAGAAAATTAGCAAGGTTTGCCATTGGTTTCAGTGGGGCGAGTATTCAACTCTTCATTTTTTAAGTTCACTCTTGTTTTCCTTTTCATGCTTCTGTCAGAAATTCACAAACACACATATAAAAATGTTTACATTTATATTACTATAGGGATTTTAAAATATTATATTATATTTCTGGAAACCATGAACAGAAAAAAAAAAGCAACTTTTCTCATTATATTAAAATGGTATAATCAGTCAAGACAGTCTGCCAAGCTACACAAATAAAATTCATGCCAGAAAGAAGCCTGGTACTTTTTCACTATCCTGATTAATTATCACAACCGGAAGTTTAGCAGAGTTTGAATCTTTAAATTAGAATGATTTTGTTCAAAGTAATTACATGATCTTGCTGCATAAAAGCCTGGACATGATAATAGAGTGTAAAATTACTTTAGGTAACCAGTATGTGATACCTGTGGGAGAGAAGGAGCTGATTTAGGGTATAGTGACACGCTGTAGGTTATGGGCATTTTCATAAGAATCAGGAAACGAAACAATGAGGCACAGGTGAAACCTCCTCTGGGAAATTTCCTTATTAATCCTTTACTTAGCAAGCAGTGACAGAAAATGTACCAATACTCAGTGGTCAGAGGTCCTGCCTCCACTATTACCGATGAGCTAACACAGAAAAATTTCCTTACCTCTGACCAGTCCAGAGCGACCCACTGTGGGGGGCAGGACTGGTTGTTGCAGGGCTCTTTTTCAACAGGCCGATGTGTTAAACAGTTGGCAGTGTCCAGCGTCTCCTCCTCAGAAGGGCCAATCTTTCTGATGCAGAGAACTGTCCGTGAACGCGTTCCTCCATCACAGGTCTTACTGCACTCTGACCAATCTCCTATAAACCATCTGGAGAGAAAATGTTAGGAGGCTCGGTTAATGCATTTCAGAAACAGAGCTGATAACTGCACAAACCAAGAATGCAAATAGTTTAAACCACCAAACCTAAGTAATTTTTAACAATACACACATTCATGGTGAAATAAAGTAGAAATTTAGGGGTCTTTTTACTAAATATTTTAATTTATGCCTCACTGCAATCATATCTTCCAATAATAACACTATTTTGTATTTTTCTAGAGCAGCAATTTCCATCCTAGCCTGTAGTAGTTAGAAAGGAGTGTTTGAGCATGACAAAACTAAAGCTATTTATGTAGGTTTGTATTGGACTTGCCTGAAGTCATTTCTGTGAAAGTGGTTTGCAACTGGAAGTGTCTGGGAACCATTGCTGTAACCTACATCACAAGCCAAAAGCCAAGATGTTTGCCTCTTTAGTATCATTACAATAAAATAATCTGATCTCAAAATCTGGCTTCCTGAGAGTTAATTCACATCTGATTATGAAATATTTGTAAAATTTTTAATAAAAGGCTATACTGAAATGTAAAATATTCTCATTTTTTAAAGTGAAGAAAACACTAGTAAGACACGAATTCATCACATAAAAAGATCATCTCAACAAATTCTTTTAAAATTTAAAGGATTGTATGATATGTGGTAGAGGGAACTTCTGAGTCTTTCTGCATATGTAGTAGAAACTAAAAATTGTAAATAATATTAGATTGCTTTGTGCTGCTGCAGAGATTAAAGCAGCTATTAGTCTGGCTGTAATGTTATCTATTTCTACTTATGAATGGTTAATGCAGCCCATTTAAATAGAAATAACTCTTCATATTGATGAGCACATTTGGTCTTCAGTATTTAATATGTTGATTAGATACTCTCCTGAGTCATCCTTGCAAAGGATAAAGTAGAAGTCTAGTATGCTATCACATGTTGCCGACATGCCAAAAATGCCAGGCATGTCAGTCACTGTGTATGTTCCTGGAGGTACGCCTGGAGCTGTCTCATAAGGTCTGTCATTTTCTCAAGCTGCTATCAAAAAACAAGTGCTGCTATCCTCTTTTGTGCTACATTATGTGTAATATATCCTAACATGAAACTAGATCAATGCAGAGATGGAAACAATTATGCCATATTCTGTCATTACCTTCCCAGCAAAAGGAAATTAATTTGTGTTTCTTCATAAAAAAATCTTATGCTTTTACCACAGTAAAGAGAGGGAAGAGGAGATTCTCCACAGGGAGAATCTGAAGCTCTTCAGAGCTTTCAAGAGGCTGCAGTGTTAATTTTTAATTTGTACTATGATTTGCTCAAGTGACTTTGCTCTCGGGTACCTTTAATATTTATACTGTATGACAAGACAGCACTATTCATAATTCATAGAACTATAAGAGTATTTTCTTGAAATCTGAAATATGAGAGTTACTTACAAAGTATTGAAAACAACCATGCTGTTCAAATGTTCATGCATGTTCTGCTGTTCAAAGACATCAAGTATAATGTAACTGGTATTCAGTTAGAAAGAGTACCATTTTCATTGCTTTTGGTATACACCACAAGAGGAGTAGAATTGTAGTAATTAAAAAGCGAAATATTTGGCCAGTCCATGTAAACACTAGGTCTCACTGCGTGACAAAACTTTCTGCCAAAATGGTCAAACTTCTTTGGATAACTATCTGTTACTTGAATAGCCTTCTACCATACTACTTACAGAATCAGGAACTGAGAACCTTTCCTTAGTCTGGCACTTCGTATTCACTCTGTGGGGAATGTCAGAATGAAGGCAGACATGGGTTGAACTGCTCTGACATGTTGAAGTAGATGCTAATTAATACACTCTACCCATTTTCTGAATATTGATGTCTTGACTTTCACAATGTTCATCAATGTCCCTGTTGTACTGGATGGGGAATCCAAAAGCTTCCCACTCTGTGGGCTGTGTTTTGTTGGTTTGTGGAGGTTTTTTAAGTAGTGTCAGTGAAAAAAAAAAAAGAACAAAAAACCAAACAAAACAAAACAATAGAAAGACCCCCAAAATTTAACTACTTTGGATTATCACCAAAGTCAAACTAACCTGACCTTGGGAATCAACAAACTGTTGTATCTGTTCCACCTTTTCCACAAGTTTCATTTGTCTCAAAACATAACAGAAGCTGTTGTTCTCATGATGATATTATTTTCTAGTAAAAAATATCACAACTGTTTCTAAACAGGTTTTGGAGTAAGATTAAGCTATGCTATATGTCCTTGCCAAACTTAATTTTTGATCAAATGAGCTGCTGGGTTTTTAATTATCAATATATAGCATACAGCTATCTTTAAAAATAAATCTAAACAGAATCTAAGCACCTAATCCTAAAGGCACACAGCATTACTGTACAACACTGAATATGCTGGAGAAAAAGTTTGACAAAACTATTATCAGGACATGGTTAGGTCTGCTTAGCAGTTTCTATATTTGCCACGTCTCACGTGAACACTTCAACCCAAACATTAATATAACATACTTTAAATATGGCAAATATTTCAGATGCAGTATTCATAACTAGGGTAAAGTTAAGTCTCACTTCAACATTCTTTTATCATTGTTGCCTTAAGAATGGTCCCCAGTTCTCCTCTGTGCACTACTCACTGCATACGACACTCAGATCCTAATAAACTGTTTTGCTAGTATCTTTTTACTTACAGTGTTTGGTGTAGTTCAAATCTCACTACTGTTCCTCAGTCAAATCAGAGCTCCTCAATGCATTTTTCACAGCTGAATTTAGAGGAACAAGAAACCAAAAACCAAACCCTAATACCCTTTCTGATAAGACAGGACATGAATACTAGATGAGAATTTTATATGCATTTGGTTAACAGGATTTATTATAGATTATGAAGATTTTTGTCTCTGTGCAAAACAGATGTCCATCTTAGGTGATTAATGACTTACTCAGGTGGGCAAGGCTCAGTGTTGCAGGCTCTTTGGTTTTCTGGAGGCTTACTGTCAGGGTCACAGTAATTGTTTTGTACAACGGAGCTGTCATCCAGCCTTTTACACACCACCTCTTGTTTCTGGACACCTTGGGATGAAATGAAAGACCATTAATTAATCATTCTTGCTCTTCTACTTTTTGAGTATAATTGTATTTCACCTATTGATTATGAATTCTACCATCTCACTTTATTTGGCTGAAGTCTACAGCAGTGAGAATTTAAATTGACTGAATGCTCCCTAGGCACAATAATTTTTTTTATTTTCCTTCAATTTTAGGCTACTCCACCCAGACAGAAATTTAAGATTCTGTTGTTTTCTAAAACAAAGGGAATATATTTATAGATTTACTAGAAGATTGTTTTTATTTATATATTGCACAAAATCCATTCTCTGTCTGCCATCCTCTCCTAGTAAAGACACTTAAATTTCCAAAGAAAACATCACCAAACAGAATGTGGTCACGCTTCAATGCAGAATTATTGTTTATATGCTCTGGTTTAAAACAAACCAGCAATACTGGGAAACAGTGTTGCATTTTCATACATTATCCTACAAATTTTCTTTAATAAAATAATAGAATTATAATTCATTCTGAAAGATGCAGTTTGTCTCTGTGAATACTCATTTTTCCTGGCACTTCCAGCTCCTCTTTCATTGTTAACCATCAAGAGGACAATTTAGAATTGATCATTATTCTCAAAACATGTTATATCACTGTCAAGGCAACATTATAAAGTAGTTTATTTAGCATATTTTCTGGGTTTTTTTTTTAAAAAAGCAGTGAAGAACCACTGATATGTTGACAGTGTATTGTTGCAAAGAGTAATACACACTGCCTTCCTCCTCTCTTAAAAACAAGCTGTAAGATGTTTGTTAGCATTAAAAAATATGTATTTGTAATTCACATGCAGTTTTTATTGAACATGCGTAGTTATAAAACTGAAATAATGGGATTATTTGTATTATAAAAGCTGCACAAAGCCTTGTACCTTTCTTCAAAAGAGAAGCAATTATTTAACTTATTCCAAAATGTGAAATGAATACAATTAGATGAGGATTAAAACCTCCTGGCTTCAAGTATCTGCCAACTTAACCTTAGTGCCATCTCTTTATTTTAAGACATGCACAGAATGATAGAATGATTTGGTTGGAAGGGACCATAAAGATTATAGAGTTCCAAACCCCTGCCATAGGCAGGGACCCTTCACTAGACCAGGTTGCCCCAAGACCCATCTAGCCTGGCCTTGAACACTTCCAGGACTGGGGCATCCACCACTTCACTGGGCAACCTCTTCCTGTGCATCGCCAACCTCACAGTAAAGAATTCTTTCCTAATATCTAATCTACACCTGCTTTCTTTCAGTTTGAAGCCATTCTCACTTGTCCTGTCACTACATGCTCTTAAAAAAAGTCCCTCTCCATCTGTTTTGTAGGCTCCCTTTGGATACTGGATGCCTGCAATTAGGTCACCGCTAAGCTGTCTCTTTTCCAGGCTGAACAAACCCAATTCTCTCAGCCTTCCCTTGTAGAAGGAAATAACATTTTCCTTTGGCTCTTGAAAAATAAGTGAAAGATATAAATATATGAGAAGCTGTGACAAGATTAACTTTGAATTCTATAATCAATGCAAAAACTTCCAACAGATGACAATAGTTCAAATTAGACCTGACAACCTAAGTAGGAATATTTCTAACAATTTTCTGCTCACATTTCACCACGATAAGAAATAGTATTTAACAGCTCTAGATAAACAGCAATGCTAGCAACGTGGCACTGCTAACTGATATACAATTCACATTCAGTTCTGACTAATCATTTATCCTTTCTATCACAAATTGCCTAATTCTCTTAGTTGAATAGGCTGAATGTGGCCTTCATGATATTTCCCTCTAATATATTTGCTTAAAAATCATTTTTACACTTCATATACTTTAGAATTAAGCTTTTTAATAATGTGTACCATTCTCACAAATGTACTTATTGGGTAGCATTAATATTAATGTTATATTTTTACTGTATTTCCTACTGGCATCAGACTCATTTCCTTCTAGAATTTGACTAAAAATTGGCACCCTTAACAGATTAATTTTTGAGGAATTTTGGAATAAGAAAATATTCTAAAGTTCTATGATTGGAAAGTATCACTGTTCTCAGCTTTAAAAAAAAATTTCAGGTGTGTTATTTAATGAATATTGTTCAGCTAGCATACCACCTGTAAGACAGTACTCACCCTATTCACTTACAGTGAAGAATCTTTAATTGATGCCAGGAGATAAATTAATCAATTTTTTAAAAGTTCTGCAGCATCTTGTCACACAGTATATAAACTTTGCATAATTTGCTGTCTAATTACAATGTTATTTCATAAAAAATCTCAGAGAAAAAAATCAGATAATAACTTTTAAGACGAGAAAAAGAAATGGAAAAAGCTAGAAGTGCTGTTTTTATTTGGACAATAGCTACAACTTGGTTATGCCCTGTACTGAAAAATTATTTTTTAATTATGAACTATTCCCTAAGTATATGGCCTCTTTTAAAAGTAATCTAAAAAGCACAGATAAACAACTTCATTTAAACTCTGGGGGGAACAATTACAAGCAGTTGGACAGAAATACTCTGCTTTTAACTCTACAGATTTTTTAGTTTATAATAAAAGACATAAAATGTCCTCATGACCGGTCAATGCAATCCTAATAGAAAACAAAACTCCAGTGGTTTAGTGACCAGAGTCTCCAGAGAACTGAGATGTTTTGCAGATTTCAATTCACAAATAGTCTGCATGACTTTCAGCAGCCAAATTTTAAATTACATGGAGCACATTTTATTCTTGAATTAAAATTGCAGGCATGTAAATGCTGTATCTATTTTTTAAAGCAATCCCAAAAATTGTGGCTTATGATTGCAACAGTTAATTATAAAGATGCCAGTACCAATACATAGTGAATCTTGCATCACTAAAACTGGTGCATGCTGGTTAACCCAGACATACTTTCTGAGCTCACTCATCAAATCACAAGATATTCATCACAGAGCCAAACTTATATTTTCTTTGATGATAAAAAGTATGTTTTATTTGCCTAAAGATAGTTTCATAATTCCTGAGGGCATGAAAGAAAAACATAGTAGGCATCACTCTACATGGATTATGAGCAGCAAAGAAAACTGAACAGCAATCAGTTTACTTATAATTGTAATAGTATAGTAACTATTTTATAAAAAACCCCATGAATATCTAAGACATTTAATTCGTCTGGAGATGAACTCTAATAGAATGAATGAAACCCAAACCAATTCTTAGGATTACTGGCAAATTCCAGATAATAAATGCTGTCATTTGTTGCCATTAGAATTAAGTAAGCATGAAAGAAATTAAAAAGGGAGTAGGCACATCTTTGAGTTATTTTTAAATGCATAAAAAATAAAAAACATGAAGAAGGACTTTTTTCCTTTGCTAGATTTTTTTAAACAATACCACCAGAAGTTCACTGCCTTGTTAAGAATACTTGTGCATCTGGACAGAGTAATACACTTGTCCTTGGAAAGTTACAAGATATAAGGAAAGAAATGCATGAGAGTTAATAAACTATAATTCTGTGATCTACAAGTGATATAATTGCCCTTTCCTTTCACTTTCCAGAATTCATTGTATTGTTTCAGTTCCTATTTCTATGTATCTTATTTTTCATTTTCTCTGTGGTTCTCATTAAATAATAATCAGGTCCTTAAAGAAAATCTTGTGTTGTTGCCATTAATTTTTTTCGGATTTCCCTGTGTTCTCTCCGTTCCCACTCCTCTCTCTATAGATAACTTAGCACTGTACATTCCAGTATTCTCTAGCATTGCTTTCATATAGTCTTGTCCAAGTTTGCCACTGGCTATAAAGACCTACCTATATGAGATAATACCAAAGTTTTCTTCTGAAAACCCTTGCCTCAGAATAGAAGAGTTGTTAGTGTACTTTCAGGAGAAACGGGAATTAATATAAAGAATACACGTAGATCAGCTTTACATAATATTCCCAGAAAGAAAGAACTAGCTCAGATGCTATCAACTTGTATTGTAAAGGAAAATTTTTCAATACAGAAAATATAGGTTCTAGTGAAAAAGAAGAGAAGAGCCACAATTCTGGATTCCCAAGCCTAAGAACAACACTGATATTAAAAATCAATGAAATTATATTCTCATCCTACATATGAGCATAGGAATCCTAGATAAATAAGAGCTATCTGTCATCAGACAAGCTTTTTTAACTATCTGGTAAATCTGAAGAACCTCTTTTTAGGAAAAAAAAATTGAAAATATAAAAATATATCTCCAGCTTTGGAGATTGGTTTCTGCTTGATTCCCTGTACAGTGAGCATCAAGGTCAGTGGCAGAAAAACTATGTGTACTTTTCTCCTTTAATATAAGTGACACTACAAAATACACAGTTTACAGTCTCTCATAGAATGGGTCAGGTTGCAAGAGACCACAGTGGGTCATCTGGCACAATATCCCTGCTCAAGCAGAGTCTTGCTGGAGCACATGGCACAGGATTGTGTCCAGACACTTCTTGAATATCTCCAGTAAGGGAGAATCTACAACCTCTCCGGGCAACCTGTTCCCATGCGTGGTCACCGGCACAGTAAAGAAGTTCTTCCTCATGTCCAGGTGGAATTTCCTATGCATCAGTTTATGCCTCTTGTTCCATTGATTGGCACCACTGAGAAGAGCCTGGATCCATCCTTTCGGCAGCATCCTCCAGGAGCTCCATGTCTCTCTTGTCTTGAGAAGCCCAGAACTGAACACANTGGTTCCTCTCTGCCCATCTCTCCAACCTGTCGAGGTCCTGCTGAAGGGCTGCACAGCACTCCAGGGTATCGGCCCCTGCTCCCAGCTTTGTGTCCTCAAGGAACTTCCTGAGGAGGCATCTGTCCTTCAAGTCATTGATGAATAAATTAAATAAAACTGGGCCCAGTATTGAACCTTGGGTGACACCACCAGTGACAGACCTCCACCTAGACCCTGTGTCACTGATTATGGCCCTCTGGGATCTGCCGTCCACCTCACTGGCCACTCATCCAGTCCATATCTCCTGAGTTTGCCTATGAGAATGTTGTAAAAGGGTATTGAAAGCCTTGCTGAAGTTGGGGCAGACAATACCCACTGCTGTCCCCTCATCCATCCATTCATCCAGGTAGCTGTTTCATTGTAGAAGGCAATCAGGTTGGCCAAACACCTTATTACCTTTAGTGAACCCATGCTGACTACTCCTGATCACCTTCTTGTCTTCCACATGGACAGAGATGGCCTCCAGAATGAGGTGCTCCATCACCTTCTCAGGGACTGAGACAAGGCTGACTGGCCCATAGTTCCCAGGGTCCTACCTCTTGCCCATTTTGAAAACTGCGGTGACATTTGCTATCTTCCAGTCCTCAGCACCTCTCCTGATCTTCATGACCTTTCAAAGGTGATCATGAGCAGCCTTGCTACGCACAAGCTCTCTCATTACTTGTGGATCCATCCAATCAGGGCCCATGGACTTGAGTAGGTCTGTCTAGTTGTTTCAGACCAAATCCTCCTTCACTAAGGGAAAGTCTTCCTTCCAACATTCTTTCACCCTGGTCTCCTGAGTCAGGGATCCTTGAGGCCTGGTCTTGTCAGTGAAGACTGGTGCAAAGGCATTCAGTAACTCTGCCCTCTCCTCTTCCTCTCTTACCAGGGTCCTGTCTCCATTGAATAATGAGCTCACATTATCTTTCTTTTTTCTTTTGATATTGATGTATTTGAAAAGACCCTTTTTATTATGCTTGATTATTGCTACTATTGCTTTATTATCCTTAGCCAAGTTTAAGTGTAGCTGGGCACTGGCCTTTATAGTCTCATTTCCATTTACCCTGACCACCTCTCTATATTCACTCCAGGTAGCATGACCCTGCTTCCATCTCTTGTGTATTTCCTGCTTATACTTGAGTAATGACAGTAGCCTTCACTCATCCACAGAGGTCTCTTGCTGCATTGGCCCAATTTCTTTCTCATTGTGATGCATCATTCCTGAGCCTGGAGTAAGTGAGTCTTGAAGATCAATCCACCCTTCTGGACCCCTCTTCCCTGCAGGGCCTGTTCCCATGGGATTCTCTCAAAAGGATCCCTAATGAGGTTAAAGTTAGCTGTTCTTAAGTCCATGGTTATAATTTTTCTTGCTGTCCTGCTACCTCTTAATTCAATATGGAACTCTACAATCTCACAGTCACTACAGCCAAGGCTGCCTGCCATATAAGACTTTCTTCTGCCTTTTAGAGGCAATCTAAACATGTACCTGTTTCTTTCTTGAACTCTAACTTACCTCCTAGATCATTTAAGAATACAGGGGGACAGGAGGCATAATGTCTACTGTGAAGAGCCCATTGATTTCAGGTGCCTGGATGAGTTTTCACATGAGATGATGAAATTCCTTGAATGCTTCAGAGGTCAGAAATTCCAGAGAGCTACGCATACAATAATGAACTCATAATTAGCAAGTAAGAGTGTAATACATGCTTTGAGTTGCTCAATACCACGAGAAAGACACAGAGGAGGCAGGAAGGCAATCCAGAGCTCTGACATTGTATTGGGCTGTCATAAACAGGAACCCTTTCTTCTCCTTCCTACGATTCCACTTACTGTGCTCTTCCTATTCTTCAAAGCTAAAACAGGCCCTAGACGAGAGGTCCTGTTTGAAAACTTAAAGCATTTTTATTGTTCTGATGTGACTCCTCAGCACAGCAGAGATGAACATAATATAGAAGTCCAGTGGAAAAGACAGCATGTTACAATTTAGTCAAAGATTGTAGGTTTCTCCCAGCTTGCTCTTAGCTTGTTCCTTGACTCCTGACTGCTCTAGTCACCCTTCTCCAAGATAAGGCATACTAGCAGGTCTAGGAAGAACTGAATGCAGTGGATTGCTCTCAAAATGCTATGAAGAAGAAACAGCACAAAAAATCAGACACTTCTGCAATATAGAATACTCCAAAACTATTTAAACTTTGCACTGCCTCAATGTCTTTATGCTCTGCTTCATGACATTCAACACATATGCTCAAGCTCACTTTGGTTACTACAGCAAGTAATACCCATGTTTTAAGAGTCACTAAGCAATTAAACAATGCTTAAGTCATTAAGTCATTAAACAATGCAGACACAGTTAGACTGATTTAGAAAGAACCAGACTTAAGCAGTGTTGAGTGGACATAAGATAACCTGTTAAACAGCCTCTGAAAATGGTGCCTGGTCAATTAGTCTCTATTTAATAGGATATTTATATTAGCTAAACTTTCCAGTTACAGCCTCTGTCTCTTCAACCTTTGTCTTCCTTTTCTTTTTTCCTGACTCAGCTCCTCTTTAGAATTTTGTCTTCTTTTGGCATATGGTGAAAGGTGTTTCATAAACTGAGAGGAATACCAGGTTCTCTCACGAAGAAAGCAGATACATTTTTTAACATGAATTATAGCTACAATGAAATATTTATTTATGAGTGCAGTGCTCAGTGAAAGCAAGTGACCACAACATATCCTTTCATTAAGCTGAAAGAGAGGAGAGAAAAGTGCCTGGTTTGGCCACCATAAGTTACCAAAGAAAATCTCTCTTCCACCTCTTCTGAGTTGAAATTAATAAATATATGCCACTTTTAGGTATTCACAAATCTTCCCTTGAAATCTAATTAATTACATCCAAATTTTTTAATCTGAACAAGTGCCTACTCCTTCAGAGCCAATTATTTTTCCACTGTATTTTGTCAAATGTGTGAAATGACAATGACCATGACAGAAGATCCATAGCTAAAATCTTGTCTCTACCTAAATCAATGGGAGTTTTCCCATGACTTCAGAAAGATCATTAGCTCATTATCATCACAAAAAATAGGACCTGACAATACCTTTAAGGTTCTGATAATTGGAACTTACTTTCTCTATGAGTCAGGCACTTCACTTCTTTATACTTCTCCTTTAAAATGTTTTTTCCCTGCCACACTTACCGTTACTAAAATTGTAGTTTAAAAAGCAATCTGTCACCCAGGAATCCAACAAACGAATAAGAAAAATATTGCAGAACGTAGGTATCCTCCTCTATCTTGTTTCAAGACTTTCTCTAGTGGCACAGAAAAGAATTTATGCTATCCTTCGTGTATTATGTATGGCTAGGCTGTATTTAAACTGCAGACAACTAGTAACAGCCACAGCAGCTTCCAGCAGAAAGGTGAGTCATGATGAATACCTCCCACAGACAAAAAACCCAAGAAAACAACAAGTATTTGTCCAAAACTTCTTTAAAAAAATATGATGTCTTCTTCTCTATATGGGCTGTCCGCAGTGCCGTAGAAACTGAAATTCTGAGATGCATTTAAAGCGCTCTCCCATATCTTCTGGAACAGAGGTATGTTGGGGAGGTGATTCATTCAGTCTCCAGAGAGAAGAAAGATACTGTTCACACAGCACTTCTACTCACCAGTCCTTGCAGCAGCAATGGTGTTGGCTTTGAAGAAAGCCAACTGTCCTGCTCTCCCAGCCAGAGGTAAAGAATTGCATTGGTGGCCACTAGAGGGAGGATTAGGAATATAGTAAGTTGTGGGCAAAAGCCACCCATGATGAACCGCATGGGACAACCTACAAATCCCCCACTGCTGCCCAAGGGCAACAATTCTCACATACTACTATGGGCTGGCAAGTAAAATCCAATTGTTATCATCTTCTACAGAGGAGCTGCCAGTATGCATCCTAAACTTTGGTGGCTGGAGGATAGGAGGGCTGACTAGGATTTTGTGAAGCACACCTACAAACACACAAAGACACATCTCTTTATTTACGGATGCCTATTTTGCCTTCTCGTTTTTAATCTCCTTACTTAAAACTTCTGATGTCCTTTATCAACAAAGCTTCTGTGAAAAACAAACATACCAGCTTCAAGAGAGTCTCAGAAGTATCAGCAGAGAGAGACACTGTGCCAAGATACACTGTATTTAACAAAAAGATCTGAACATATTAAAGGTACTTGAAAACAACAAAAATCCACTGTGATTAAAATAAATGTTCATTAAGGTATGAGGCACACCTGAAAGAAACATTTTCAATTAGTCACCTAGATAATTATACAGTGAAGTGCATCTTGCAATTCAGTTTACCCTGTAGCTTGACTGTCTGGTGTCTTACCTCCTGCACAAGTGGCAGAACATTCTGACCAAGGCAGATGATTCCATGCAAAGCCAACCTCATTGTCTCCACTGCCAGTGCGAGAGATTGGAACATTGAATTTATATTTTATCCCCAAATTCTGTTCCTGCAGCAGAATCTGTAGTTGAAAACAACTGGTTATACCATAAAAGCAGGCAAGCAGAGGGCAAACATAGTGACGTTTATTCTAGGCATGTGTTATGTTCTGCTGAACAGGAAGAAAGTAATAAAGGAAGTCACTGTAGTTCTTTTTAGATATTCCCCAAAAGAATCTCTACTAACTTTTAAAACATATACAAAAGAAAAATATTATTGCCGAAGGTGAGCTTTATCTTTTTTTTCTCCCTTAACACAGCTTTATTATTTCTGTCAGTTCCTTATTCCTGACAAAATTGCTAGTTTTCATAAAATTAATGTCTTCATGGAAATAAACTTGAGAGCTGAATAATTATGGGAGGTCAAAGCTGGAAAAGCACATTACTGTCGAAACATGCAGCAGTTCTAACTGAAGTCTTGTGAGGAGTACAATCCACATAGTTTTGAACCTATCTCTTCCCTTGTTAGCACTTCTAGTGACTACAGTACAGTACATTACTTCTAGTAACAGTAGTAACACCAACAGACTGTTGCTGAGGCCATTGTTTTCCCCTAATGCAATAGCCAACAGCATAAGCTTGGTGGAATCATACCTGTGATTCCTTTAAAAGAATAACAAAACTCTCACTGCAGCCACATCACTGCAGGCAACATAGACAAAAGTGCAGCAATCACCATGAGTGTTTGTCTATCCTGTTGAACTGCACTTCTACAGATGAACTACACTTCTACCTGTCCAACACGAGCCTTTAACGCTCTATCAAACTTGGTTTTTTTATTGCTAATAGCACAAAATCAAGTTAGATGCAGCAACCTGACTCACCTTAGAGCTACTTTTCATCCATTTCTACTTTCTCTTACATTTTGCAGAGGCACATCTGCCTACCTCCACTGGGCAAAAGAGCAGAGAACTTTCAGAAAGAAAGTCAGCAACACAGACTGAATGAAAGAAGGCACTATAACTGTGTAACTTAATCTGTATGGACTGTCTAGTTTATGCACAGCTACAGAAGAAAAAAGGATTATTCTGATTTTTGAAAATGCTGCCTAAAATGTGGATATCCATGCAATGATTATTCTCTAAAAAAAAAATCCTATGTGGTTCAAGCAATCACTGAACTGCAAATCTGGCAGCTGACAGAATACACTGGGAAAATATCAACTTGTTCTCATACTCCTCCTCAACATAGTAGTGAGACAGCAGGCTCACTATTGCCTGATGTCAGAGATGGCATCAGGTTCCTGGTCATATCTTCTGTTACATTCTCATACTTTCAAAAATCATTCGAGAGCAATGTATGTCACAGCAATATACTTTAATATGGGTCATATCATTATACTCATTCTGTGGTAAGGCTATATATAAATGTCACACTCAGGCCAGGCTTAAAACTACCGACATGTACAGAACTGTCAGGGACTGTCAAGTGTCAGCAGTATGCTGATATATGGCCAATTCATAATTTTGGCTACCATTACTGTGAACCACATTTAAAGAGAGGTGGTTCATTTTCTGTGAGATTTCCTGGTGCTCTTCTTTATCCCTGTTTCATCACAATGTTTGCCATTCAGTTTTGAAAGGTAGGAAACCTGTGTTAAAACACCCACAAAGTCCCACCTACACAAGCTATACCGTTCGTAAACTCAACCTATTTTGATTTCATTCATGGCATTGTCTTTTCTCAGAACACAAATACATATTTCAAATTTAGAAATATATTTATTATAACTTTACCATGACTATGAGGTTTTCTGAAGTAGGTCCTAGGGCTTCCAAAGACTCTGGTTCATCTGTTGGTCTCTTGTAATGGAAGGCTGTTCCAGCAACATCAAACTTTCTTGGCCAGTCAATAGTCCAGGCACCATTAATATAGTAGTCATCCTCTTCAGATTTTAAAGCTTAAAAAAAAATACAAGCCACCTAAAAATTGGAAGCAGCATTTATAATGGAGAAGCCATTGTAAATTAATCTACTAATCTGTTAGAAGTATGTGAGCTTCAGCTCTATATAGCTGTTTTTTCAAGCAATATAAAGCTTTTTCTTTAGCCCTGGTCAAAATATCCCTCATGTAAACCAACAATTTTGCCTCTGCAATAATCTTCAATGTGCAGATTATTTTGCAGGTTTCAACATGGAGATGCTGCATGAAATTAACCAGAGTGCCTCATGCAATTTGCAATATATCTTAAACTTTAAAACTGACCCCATGCGCGATGTTTTCTGGACTACGTGAGATACATGCACATCTGAAATGTATAATCAATTATCAACCTCATCTTTAGATTAATAAGCTGGGGCATGGAAAAAGTATCACACGCAATGTGCAGAGGAAAAAAAGAGAAGGAATATTGAGTCTGACATATGGTACCAGTCAGCTGTTGTTTCGTTGCCTATGTTCACCACTTTTTTTTCCTTATTAAAGCAAAAATACAGGATATTTCTACTACAAACTGAAATATTAGCTACTTAATCTGATGAGATATTTTATCCTTCTTAATTTACAGCCTTGAACCATGAAAGTACTGTAGATAAAACAGAAATTTCATAGCTGACTAACTTTTAGGATGGGCATTTTTTACCTGATTGCCAAAGAAAAATGCATTTTCATTCTGTAAGTACATTTATTTAATGTCAGTTGTTATGCACAGGTGAAGGCCACAGTTGTGAACAGCAGTCCAATAATTACATGACAATAATTCTGCAGTGGCATAATGCTAGCAGCATATGAGACAGAAAGAACAAGTTCATGTTCATAATCAAATCATTTATGAGAACGTGAAATGCAGGAAGTTCACAGAAAATTAGCATAAGAGGGATATAAAGCCAAGTGTCACACTGGATCAAGCCATTTAAGGGAAGATAACACCATTACTAAACATGCAGTTTTTTCTGCAGCTCTGAACACAGACAGTTTTGTTGCTGCTGGGTTATCCATTGGAGAAATCAGTTAAAATATTGTACTATTTGTGCAGCTGCAGAAATGGGCTTTTGACCAATTTTGTCACATAACTAGGAGCAATACTGGTGAAAAAATCATCAGCCAGATTAAGGTGAGAGAGGGCAGGTGCTAACTGAGCTAATTGAGTTGTCTAACTGTACCCCAAATTTGAGGTCATGGCTTTCAAAGGAACTACATTCTAGTTTAAGGAACTATGGGATGTTTGCTATGAGTTAGTTTGAAAGCCTTAGTTTGAATAAAGGCGCCAGTGTGACAACTACAGAGGCAGAGGGGTTTATTTTTTGGTATTTTAGAATCATAGAATAGTTTGGATGGGAAAGGACCTTTAAAGGTCATCTAGTCCAACCCCCTGCAATAAGCAGGGACATCTCCAACTAGAACAGGTTGACTACTACAAAACTGAGAAGGTCTAGTATACTTTCAAATGGAGAAATTGATTTCTTAGACTGTGATCACGTATTTGGCAGCACTGCACGTAAGAGAACATATAGTAATACATGTAAATGTTATTTTCAGCAGAACCAGTTCTCTAATCTTGTTCATGGTGTGGCCGCACAAAGAGCTGTCCTGGAACAATAGGGGGAACGCCATAAAGACAGAGAAGGAGCTGTAAAGTTGACACTGCCACTAAAGAAACATCCATAAAACAACACCCTTGGGTTATGTATTTTAACGTAATAAAATCATTTTAGCTACCGTTCTGCTTGTCTAGTTCCTTTAAGAGAGCAGACAAATCGAAGCCTTCCTTTCCCCAGAAACTGGTTATCCTAAAACAGAGATCTGGTTCGCGCTCACTGAACAAAATACCCCGTAACAAAATGAAATAGCCCCTGCAACTTCAAAAGATTATCTTTCACTAGGATATAACAGCCCTTTTGAAAGCTAGAAACACAAGACACTAGTAAAGGAGAGGAAGACCCCATTTTGTAGTCAGGGCTCTGTGGCATGAAACAAGGTAGTGAGGAGAGAGCCTGAAAGTCTGAGAATCCCTTGAAATTGTGATAAGCACATAAAAAAAGTGTTTATGTACAACTTTACATTTTTAGATCTGTGGCCAGATTGGCCAATACCAATGAAGTTTTATGTATTTTCTATTTAAACCAAAAAATTTGCATTTTTTGTTTATTTTATTAAGATGTTGCCAATCAAAATGCTTTTCCAGATCTCTCTCCTCTGCTCTATTCTTCGAGAGGAATAACAACCAACTGTAGTAGCATCTTTGTTCTGGTTTTCAGCTGTCCATTAAAGAGTTCTTGGCAGAAAACGACCATGACAGGATATATGGCATGACTCCCTCCCACCACTTCTGCTTGAAATGTCAGCACAGGATACAGAAGCAAACTTACACGTGGTTTATTTTGACATGGGGGAGGGGCCTTCGGGAGCATGATGCTGAAAGTATAGTAAGCACTCAATTGCTGCTAGTGTTATTAATCCTGCAGAATGGAGAGAGGTTGACTACCTGCTGAATTACAGAAGGATGCGGGCAGGCAGAAAGAAAGGTAGGCATTCAGCAGCAAAAGGTGCCATTACTATCAATATAATCCATTTAGGAATTAATGTTCTGATGAGGATAATTGCATTTCTAACTCACACCCACAGACATCACAATCCTTTCCAACATGTTCTTGTTATTTACCAAGTACATGGACTAAAGACTGGAAGAAGTAGCCTCAGCAGCTGCTTTACAGCTTAAACAGGTAATAGCTTTTGCTAGTGTTAATTTCTTAATTTGCTGTACAACTAATCAGCTCTCTAATCCATTTCTGATTAAGAAATTCGTGCTCTTGTACCACTGTCAACTGACTGCTATGGACACCAAGGTACATAAACTTTCAGCAATGTACGTTGTCTTGAGTTTGACTAAGCCAGATTTGTAAATATCAGTATTAAAAAACACTTACAGTCTCTAGAGAAATGAGTAAGAATCTAGGAATCTGAACTTAATTCTATGCTTTACAGTAGGCTTCCTGAATGATTTCAATTATCACATAGCTTTTCTGCACCTAATTTTCTTACCTACAAACCGGGAATGGTATCTAGTACCTACAATGCAGCAACACTGTGTAATTGATACATTAAATTCCCTTGAAGTAAAGAGGCAGGATTGTTAGCATTTAAGTAACTATGGCTGCTGATGAAATAAAATTGTATTTTGAAACAGTTTAATACCCCAAGAGACTTTCCAGATGGAAGACACTATTTCACAGCGGGACAGGAAATTATTTGAGTTTCATTTCCTTGCTACTGAGTATTTTATTTCCTCATATTGAGCATTATTTCCTCATTCACTTCAGTTCAAGTCTAACACTCTAACTACAGTGAAGTTGGCATGATTTTGCTCTGAATGGACAAGGACGAAACGCGTGGTGTATTTCAATAGCTCCATTGAAGAGAATACACCCTAACTAACTACTAACTGTCTGATCACAAGTTAGCTGTATTAACAGCTAACTATTGCCTCTGCTGCTTCTACTGTGTATAAGTTTTGGACAAACCAGAAAATGTACCTTCAAATCACAACATAAACTCTGACTTAATAACTATCTGCTATATAAAGAATGCCCTTACCAATGTAGTTTTTTGATATTGCCACTTCTCTTATTTCAATGTGCACAGAACCTCTTGGAATTTGAATCACTTCCATATACCCTGTAAGACAAAGATAACTTTTATTTGCTGTTTTTTACTTTCATCAATTTTAAGTAATGAAACTAATCATTAATGAATTACTTACAACCAAAAATTAGTATGAGATATGGGATTCAAATGTACTTGAACATTTTCTTTCATGTGATACAAAGGAAAACTCTTTAAACTTCATACAAAAATTTTTAACTGATAGCAAGAACTTATGCATTCAGGAATTCCTTTTTTTAAGTGCTAATAAAGTATTTTCAACAGTGTATCTTAAGTAATTAACATTTTAAATGGCCTTAGGATCATAGGATAATTCAAGTGGTAGAGGACTTCAGTCAGGCATTTAGTCCAACTTCCTGCTACAGGCAGGGGCAGCTAATAGATGAGACTGAGTTGCTCAGAGCTTTATTCTGCTGGGTCATGAAAAACTCCAAAGCTGGAAACTGTACAACCTTTCTGGAAAATCTGATCCACTGGCCTCCTGAGGAAATAGTATTTTCTTCCATTTGGTTAGTCACCTTTCTTCTATCAGTTTATAGCTACTGTCTTGTCTCCCACCATGTACCCACCAGTGCAAAGAGCCTGGCTCTGTTTTCTCCATGACCTCCAATACTATGGTATTGGAAGGCTGATAACAGGTTCCCATAAACCAGGGGATTCTCCAGGCTGAGCAAGCCCAGCTCTCTCAACCTCTCCTCAAAGAGGGTTGAGTGTTCTAGACCCCTATAATCTCACTGGTCTCCCACTGGACAGAACTAAGTGCAGTGCATCACTCCTTTTCTTGAATTATGGAGTCCAAATCTGGTAACACTAAGACTACAAGATTAATATTTTTTGAGCTAAGTTTTAAAATAATAGCCTATATATATTTCCTGAATTCTTAATATGGTGAACTTTTGAGATTCTTCTGTATTCTTGCTATTCTAAAATTTCATGCATGACTATCGGATTCTACCATACACAGTAAAATAATACACAACATTACTCTTAACCAAATACCATAGCCAAATAATAACAAAAAACTTCACCAACAGAACTAAGTATTCAGTAATTAAACACATTGTTGCATTTGGGATGAATCCAAACTAATACAGAAAAAAAGGAAGGAAACAATAGGCAAATGGAGTCAAAGTGAATGACCAGCAGCAATGCCACGCTGGGATGAAGGCACCACTGATATTTGCTAAAGTGTCATCTAAATGCATTGTGCAACAGAATGGAACATACTTGTACATACCTCCTCTCGGCAGTGAATCATTGAAGAAACCTTCAATGGCTTCACATGTACTCCCATCTCCTCCACAAACACGGCATCTATCTTCCTTAGCATCAGACCCCAAAATATTATCACAACCTACATGCTGAGAACAGGTAAGAACAAATATTTTAACAGGACGATGGTCATGCACCACTATTTCTAAAGTTTCTTTGAAGTGTTTCTCTCAAGTTTGAGATACTCAGTTCTTATTTGTATCTACTCTATTTTTGATAACCAGTACTTTAAGTGGGTTTTCACTTGACGATGAAAGGAGATAAAAAAGGAGAAGAATTCACATTTTGGGTTGCTACAAATCTTGATTAATAAGAACCTTGCATTTCTACTGTGACTTCCAGGAAGGGATTTCACAGTGTTTTGAATATAAAATAATTATTATACTTATCAATAAATGATTACTGATGTTGTTATTTGATATCACAACAACTTCATGCCATCTATATTGCTTTTTTAAGGTACAAACTTGCTGCGTGTTCCTTAAATATTTAGATAGCGTAAGTAGTATTCTTAAAGCATTACGGCTTCATAGACCGTATTTACACATTCTACAGGGGAAACTTGCAATTTTTATAATTCTGAAAGTAAAGTGTAAATGACGTCACAGTAAGAATAAATGCAGAACGAAACACAGTGAAAGGCTGAATTGCATGCTGTATTAGATGAAAATAAATTAAAAACAAATGAAAATAAAGACAGAACCTTTGGGAAAACAAAAAAAAATAGGATGAAACAAGCAGGTTGTAAACAGAATAAAGACTGCAGCTTGCCAATATTTTTCCAGGATTCATACAAAGAAGAAAGTACCTACATAACTGTCTAGCTGTCTTTGTTTCCTGTCTAGCACTATCATTTGCCATCTTGCAAACAGCTAATACACACATCATAAGAAAAGTTAAAATACTTTCAATAACTGCCAAAATGTTATTATTTTAACTATTTACATTTCTTCTTTCAACTTACTGATTCACCAAGACGAAACCCAACTTTCTTCACAGCTCATTCTCAACTTGAGATCATTTTCATTAGTTTACTAAAACATGGCAAAAGCTTTTGATCTCACTATGTCATTCAATAAATATACATTTTCAGCCCTCCATTTAGAAAAGAACTTCAGCATTAAGTTAAGCTTTAGTTATATTAGTGGTTTTGCTGAAATCAACTAATTTTTAGAGTCACCAGTACTTTTTAAATGTCTAGACCTAAGTACATAATTAAATGCTTGGCTAAACTGAGGAAGCAGTGGAATGTTAATAACCAAAAAATATGGCAGAGAACCCTGATTCTATTGAAATTCTTGTAATGCAGTTCTGTAGGAAGCAAGATAATCAGATTTTTAGTAGATGGCAAATACCTACATCATTATACATTTTTTCCTGGAACCACGGAGCAGTAGTGATGACTTTCTGTTTCAATTACATTAACAGCATGATTTTTTGCAACAGGATGAACTACTTAAACAGATTAGTATGTTCACATTTAATGTTTTTCAGCCAGAGTGGTGTTCTAACTGAAATGATGGAACAGGCCTTGGAAGAGTCCAAGGAACCTGGTCATCTCCTGTTACCATTTCCATCAACAGAAACCATAAAGCAAAAAAAAGGAGATAAAATAGCAGGTTCTACTAATGTCTGTGAGAAGTTACTGAAATACAAATTATTTGTCTCTTTTATGCAATACCTTTTTTAACTTTTTGTCCCAATCTTACACTTTTATTAACAACTTGACCTGTCAACACTCCCTTTCATGTAATATGTAAGTACCATAACTAAACATAGGTGACAGCAGACACAACAAAGTAATCCATTAGTACTTTATAAAACATTTGTAACCTTGCATTCTCCATTGATACAGATATCCAGTGAATCAGCATTGCACTGAGTCCCATCTATTACTGCAGGAGCACGTTCAGTGTAAAAATTATACCCTTCAGCCAAGCAGTTTAATGCACATGGTTTAACCCCACCTGGACAACAAAATCAAATGAAAGGAAAAAAAAATTAACAGAAACCTTGAAAAGTTAAGGTTTAGTTAAAAATATCGTACGTAAATAGATCTGAAATTTACAAACTTATCTCATATCTGATATATACAAGGTATACAATTTATTTAACTTCCCCCTAATGATTTCTCTATTTGACTCTTCTCTTTTGCAAAAAAGATTATTTCACATGGTAAGATATGACAAGGTTGGCTGAGTCCCTAATGATGCCATTATGCTAGCACAGTCTCAATGGTTATCAAACAATTTAAAACAACAAGGATACCATTTCACTATTTGAAAAGCAAGAATAGCAGCAGAATGTAGTGCTAGAAGCATATCCAAACCAAAACCAGAATATTTCAAATGAGAATTCAGTCCTACTGAATTACAGTACAACTCAGACCACATGATCATGATGACCTTTCTCAGGCTTTTAATCCAAAAAACTGCTTGTAAAACCATTTAGGCTGTTAAGCTAAAAATCATTGGTAAACCATTCAAATCAATAAAGTATTAAAAACACAAGTTATATCCTCCAGCTTTAGAATAGGAAAAAAATTTATTAAATTATAGTATTATAAATAATGCAATTATTGAAGTAGTCTTTAGAGACTCCTATAAATGCTTTTCCCTTTTTCTCATTTTCCTAATATTCTGACTTTAGGAAATGCAAACTTATTGTGATACTACTTAATACTAAAGTCATCACTGTGGCATAAGAGGCACTTGCAGATCACCTACAGAATCTCTATATTTATTATAGGTGCAGGTGGAGAACACATCCATATTTTTAAATTGGAGTCTCTACAATGATGCTGACTCCCTTTCACACCAAAACAAAATCTACCAGAATAGCGAAATGTTGCTCTTCAGTAACACTTGCAGAAACTGACAAAAGTACAAGCTTAAAAATCTTAGCTCATGCTATTTTAATCAAAACATTATATTTACGAACATTACTCTCTGCACAACATTTATGTAATTTTGAAGTCTTCCCATATGATAATGTTTTTGCAATGCTAACCATTACCTCCAGTGTAGGGTTTCCAGTTATAATACTTTCCCCGGAAAGGCATATTGTCAAAATCCGCACATTGCTTCTCTCTAAAATCACGGGCCCCTGAAGGACACGGCTAAAAAATGAGACAAAATAGTTAATTTATTCCAAATAGAAACATGAAAGGAATTGCTTAGATGCTTATACTGCAAACATAATCATGCAAGAGATTAGAAGGTGGTTTCCTGTTTTGTCTTGTGGCTCTGACTCTGAAATTTGCTTTATTACTTTACAGTTGAAATGTCTATTTGCAATCTTAGGCTGGCATGAAACAGCTGAAGTAATTTAAAGAAAGGTAAGTGTTACACAACAGTTTCCATAAAACTGGAAAATCAGAATCCTGTCAAACTATGTGTCATAATCAATCCATCAGCTACCTTCTTATAAACACATTAAAAACAGCTGGAAAAAAAATTTGGTAGGAGCTGCAGGTTCAATTATACTGTACTAAGCAGCTGCACTGAGACAAGTTATTAAGACATCAAGAAAAAAAAAATTCTAGAGAACTCTATCACTCCTGCTTGCTTGTAGCCTTGACGAAAGTATTGTTTTATGGCTGAGAATGAAAAGAGGTAGCATGTCTGGCTCTGATTACCAGCCTCCATGTCTCAAGAAAAAAAAATTTTCACTTAACTTTTCATTGCTTTGCATTAACAATTACAAAACCATAAAGTAACTTTTTTACTAGAAATGAGGGTAGATTTAAGTAAAATTAATCTTGGAAAGAATTACAGCAGAAACAGAATTCTTTGCTATTTATAACATTTTTCATCAGCAGATTCAAAGTAATCTTGAATATATCCTCAGCACATTAAACGTTTAAGTACCTGCTGAGATTGCAAGCTTCTATCAGAAAGTATCTAAAACACAGACTAAAATCCTGTTTAAAGGGAAAGAGAAAAGGATTTTTTTGACAGACATCAGAGGTGTTAATAAATATTACTAATTTATGAGCAAGAGAAGAGCTCATTTTATGGCATTACACTTGTCTTCCTGTGTACCTAAACCAGTTAGCACTTCCCAGGAATCTGAAATGTATTCAAGTGAAAGGGACTCTATAAATATGGATGTTAAAAATTTATTGCACAATGTAAATATAAACATAACAATTATTCTTATTATACATTAATCAAGATGTCAAGACAACCAGCCCATTGCCACATGATTCAGGAACTTTAATTTTTTTTTCTCTGATTCTGAAGCAATATAAATTAAAACAGTGGTCATTAGACAGTATTTATATTTTAAATTTTCTCTATTACTCTACTACCACATTCTAATTAAAACTAGATTTTTAAATACAATGCATTAACTGGTAAGAACAGAGTAGGGCAACTATTTTGATTCAATAATCCTTCAGATGATAACAATAAGAATCCAAAATAACTACATAAATTTTTAAAAATTGAATTTTAGGATGTTTTTAATAGTAACCCAAACTAAATTTGCCTCTTTGCATCACATTCTCCAAGCAGTAGAAGGATCAGTCTTGACACCCCTCAAAGCTAGAGTCTGAATTTCTCTGGTACTGGTCACTATATACTTCTTCACTTGCTCAGTTCCTAATCTACACAACTGGTATTTTAATTGCACTGAATTCTCCTTACAAGTTAAATAATTCATCTCCATAATGAAACCCTTTATCTAAGTAGTTATACTAGGACAAAATAATAAAATCTGAAGATGAGTAAAGAGGGATCAAGATTTTCTTTTTTACACTCTAAAAAAATTCTCACTATCTGGTCTTTGAGATGTGGTTTTGCTGCCTAATTTTCCTATATTTTTTTAGTATCTTACCAATATCTGACAGGAGGTAAAACTAAAGGCTACGATCTCAAGAAATGCATTCAAAACTGTGCTTGGCAAACCTGGTTGTCTTCTATGACACAGTAACCTGCTTAGTTGATGTTGGGTGAGTGGTGGACATTGCTTGCCTGGATTTCTCCAAGGCTCCCAGTATTGGTTCCCACAGCCTCCTCCTGGAGAAGCTGTTGTGTTATGGCCTAGACAAGGGGTCCATATGGTGGGTGGGGACCTGGCTGACCTGCAGCACCCAGGGGAGAGGTCAATCACTCCTCTTCAAACTGACCACCTGTCACAAGGGAGGTCCCCCGGGATTGATACTGGGCCCAGCACTGTTTAATTTCCAAACCGATCTAGAAGATGGGATCAAGTGTAGCCTGGTGCAGTTTTCCAATAATGATAAACTGGTTGAGGAAGTGGACACTTGTGAAGGAAGAGCCACCCTGCAGAAAGACCTGGATAAACTGGATTAGTGGGCTAATGAGGACATTGAGAAGTTCAGTGAGGACAAGTGTAAGGTTTTGCACCTGGGAAAGCATAATCCAGGAGTGCAGCACAGGCTGGGATCTACCCAGCTTGGGAGCAGCTCTGGGGTTCCTGGTGGTCTCAGCTCCATCTGAGTGACCAGTGTACTCCTGCAGCACAGAAGGGGAACAGGATCCTGGGTGGCTCCAACAAGGGCTTCACCAGCAGAGATGAAGTCCTTATCCCACCCCATACGGTGCTTGTCAGGCCACATCTGGAATACTGTGTTCAGTTTTGGCCCCTGGTGCACAAAACAGATGTGGACAGGCTGGAGAGGGTCCAGAGAAGGGCCACAAAGGCAATCACAGGGCTGGGAAGCCTGGCACATGAGGAATGGCCGAGGGAACTGGGTTCGTTGAGCCTTGAGGGCCTCGAAGGATTAGGGGAGACCTTATCCCTATGTTCCAGTATTTAAAGGGTGGCTACAGAGAAGATGGAGATTCTTTCTTTTACAAGGAGTCACAGAGAGGAGATGGAATTTGTACAAGTAATCCCTGGGGAGATTCCGATTGGACACAGAAGAAAAATTTTTATCAATGAGAACAACTGGTCATTGGAATAATCTCCTTAGAGCAGTGGTAATTTCCCAACAGTAGATACTTCTAAGATTTGGCTGGATAGGGTGCTGGGCCATCTTGTCCAGACCATGTTTTTGCAGAGAAATGTTGGACCAGATAGTCCTTGAGGTCCATTCCAACCTATGACTCTATGAAAATCGTAGGCACAGAAATGCAGAAAGATTACTTCAAGGTAAACTGCAAAATGCATTTACAAAATGTCATCTCTTTGGCACTATCTCTTTGTGTATGTGTTCTTTTCCTAACATAAACACACAATAACTGCTTCTCTTTATTGGGTAAGATATATCACTTTTTCCATGCAATTATAGTACATGGATAACTCTTGTCAAGTTGCAAGGCTTGCTTGTGTCACTTGCAAGACTGCTTGTGTCTCCAAATGCTCTTTTATGAGACTGCAAATCGTGAGGTGGGAATCTAGCAGGCATATGAGAACTTAAAATCAGGTCTGAAGAAAGTCGTGAGAAGAAGATGTTTTGAGTTTAAAAAGTGTTAACAAATTATTGAACCAACACTGACACAACACCTGTTTATCTTGGAGTTTGGGGTCAGGCAGATTTCAGCAACTGAACTTGTTGTTTCCTATTAACAAAGGTCTATACAACACCTCAGAGAGGATGTGAAACAAGACAGAAGAGTGACAGTTCAAATTCAGATACTAGTAGAAAATGTGGCTTCTCACATGAATTAATTTCAGAAAATAATTGCTTGAAAATATTAAAATTATGAAAGCAATAAACAATATCTGTGAATGTATGCATAATGAAAGGAATTTAAAAAAACCTAAAACCTTTCTATTAAGAGAAAGAACTGAAGAACAAGAAACTTTTTAAAGTGTGTATACACACACTTATATACATAAAACATTCCCAGAATTTATAAGCAAACCATATTTTTCATCATATATATAAAAAATGGACACTTTTACAATTTTAAATGTGTATCAAATTAAGACTCACATCCTTATAAATATTTTAAATCAACTAGTTACTTTAACTGAGAAATTATGTTTCTTGTGATTCTACTAGCATTTTGTATTTTTTTTTAATTAAAAAACACTTGGGTTGAAAAAATATGGGGTTTTTTGTTAGAGATAATGCAGTTGGTGGTAAAAAACAAATTTTTGATGAGTGTGTTCTTTCTACCACCCTTATGTTTCCAGAGCTTATTAGCTAATGTTATTTTCTGCTGATCTCAATGTTTCCATTAGCAGATGCCTTTTGAATTAAGAAGTCATATATGGCTTTGGAAGTGCTTGACGAGAAATAAGTCTAGTAGGAGTGTGTGCACTGTTTCCAAAGGATTAAAATGGTAAAAAAAATGGACAACAGAACTAACTCATGTCTGCAAGAAAAATGAAGTCAAAATGGTTTGGGTTTTTGGGTTATGAACTGTAGGCACTTTAGGCAGGGCTATGTTGAAAGTTACAGGTGCACAATGAATGTTGACACTGCAAAATAAACTTCAACAGAAAAACTGTACAAACAGCACATTATTCATAAAAACAATAACAGATTTGCATGCTCTTAACACTTAGATTAATCAACATACCATTCCATTAAAGCTGTCAAGCACTAAGGACTAACATAAATCTTGAAACAAAATCTACTAGTCTCTCTGATTCTTAGTGATGCAGAATCCTAAACATTGCTATAAAAGAAATAGACTAGAATTATCAAAACCATTCAGACTGTAAATTTAGACTTCTGTAAGTACCAAGATGTTCACACACTGGAAAACCATAGTAAAAAACATGCTAAAAAAATAGATCACAAACGGTAAGAATGGCATTTCTAAACTGCCTGGCTTGAGTTTGCAATCAGTTGTTTTTCAGACCTAGGCAATGAAATGCAAAGTTCCCTTCCCAATAACTTGTTAAATTTACTGATTGAAATATGAGTATAGCTAGGAAACAGGTATTTTGGAATAGAGTGTTATAATTTTGAAATATTTTGATAAATTGTTGCAGTGGCTTGAATGGATGCAAACTACGACACTCAGGTATGAACAATTAACTGTGAAAGCACAGCTGAAGACTGACCTCCTAAACAGAGCTTCTAAGAAAGAGTTTTGGGCATAATGAGTCAACATGGACTAAATGAACATTGTCACTACTGTAAGAAAAATTAACAAAATACTAAAATGAATAAACAGAATCCCATCCCTAAGGTGACAAAGCTTGAAATTAGAGTTATCTCTGACAGGCCTCAGCTAGAGCAGCAGTTTGTGCACCATGCTTCAAGGTGTGTGCTACTGGAATCCCAATGGTTACCAACACGGAGACGATCTGGTGTAAAGAAAACTAAGAACAGACATGAGAGTAATCTGCAAACACAGGAAAGGTTCCAGTCTAGGGATTAATATCGGTTATCTTCTTACTGGGGAAAGAGTAAATAGGGATCTTTAAGGACTGAAAAACATACATTATATTTTATGAGAATTGTACTGACTGTAAGGATATTGAAAAATCCTAATGTTATTTCCTGGGCTGGAGGTATTTTGAAACAGTTCAGGTGCCTAACCATCAGCTAAGAATGGTTTATTGAGAATTATTTTGTCTTTGTGCCAGGTAATAGCCTGAACGGCCTCCTCAGAGACCTTCTGTATGTTTCTCCTCTGACCCTGTAAACTTCCTCTCTGTAACAAATGTAATAAATAAAGAATAGGGGAAGCAAAAACAACTTAGAATAAAACTGTCTGAAAAGTGACAATTAGAAATTTAATACAGTAAAAATAAAACAAACCATAGCAACGGTTTTGTGGTATTTCTAGGTAGCTATGACATCATTCTTAATAATAAAAAGCTTTAAAAATTGTATATTTCTGAAGGAACAGGATTACATATTATATAAACATTTTTATATACTAGTTATTGTGGCAGATTGGAGACAAATACAACATTTGAAATAATAATGCCTGGACAAATACTTCACAAGAGTCCTCAAAGAGTTAAAGGAGGAGGGCTGCTATGTGCCCACACATGTTTTTTAATAAACCTTAGACTGTGTGTACAATCTGAAACAGTTATAACGTAAAAAGGTTGTTATTTGAAAAGGATTAATAGAATAGTCAAGATTACAGTTTGCCTCATATCAATCTCAAATACACAGAAAAGTTGGCAGATACTTGACTAATACAGGTTTAAAAGAAAGATAAATAATAATACAAATCAGTATTTTTGTATAAGTTTTATCGACTAAAACTTATTACAGTTCCTGGTTAAATTAAAAGAATAATGGAACATGCTTAGATTTTGGTAAGTCACTTAGCTTAGTAGTAGGCAACATCGTGGAAGATGTTGTAATAGTTCAATAAAGCATATGTGAAATTTACTAAATATTGACTGATAGATTTCAGTAAGCAGCCATCATGCAGTTGCCAAATTTGAAAGTGGCTTTCCAATCAGCCATAAGAATTAGAAAGACACCTGATGTGATGTGACTCAATATTTTCATTTGTGAACTACAACTACAAAAATATTTCTTGTTTATGAAATCTTCCAATTACAAAAAGACCACCTGAGTGAAAGTAAAGAGAAAGGTAAATTAATTGCAGAGTATCCTCTGATAAACCAGGTCCATTCAGATTAAAATTGCACCAAGACAGACAAATGGAAAGATACACATCTACAGAAGAAAAATAACACAGTCAAGGTTCCAGAATGGTACACTGAGATTTGGAAGGGTGGACAACTGGAAAAGTTTTACAACTCCCACTGGACCAGAATCTAAACTTCAGTTTTTCTTACTACACTGTGGCCACTTCTTGGCTGTGTGAACAAGGCAGCTGTGATCAACAGTAAGAAAGTAATTTTTAATTCGGAAATTTTTTATACTGCCTAATAATGAGAATAACCTCCACAGACAAATTTGCAAGGACAAAAATTATGATAATTAATAATGATCATAAATGCAAATTTTTTTCAAAGAATCAGTATATAAACTATTATACTTTCCTGAATATATCAAAAGATAAACAATAGTGAAAGTGAAACGATATCTTTAGGTATAGATTCTCTCAGTGTTACAAACTTCCTTGATTTAAGATTAAAATTAATATGAATTTAAAGCTAAAATAGTAGGAAAGGCCTTTTATGTTTGCAGGGCACTGACCTGTAATTTGATTTGGAAACTTATAAGTGAAATTCTTTATCAATGTGTATTTTTTCCTGGTTTGAATTTTAAGTTACTTGAATTTGTAATTTAGGTTCATAATTTCATAATGACCTTAAACATTTATACTGTATCCTGCCCCTTCAGGGTTCCTGCCCAATGGGCTCAGCTCTAAAATGGAACTGCAGGATCATTCTGGTAATACAGTAACCAGCAAATACCTGGTGGCAAAACAGCAGGTTTCGAATACATTTGCACAGTGTAAGCAGACTGTATAACACATTAGCACTGAATGTTATAAAGGTATGGAAAGTGTAAAGGGGGCTTAAAAGTGGATTCATGGAGGACACTTTAACTTGTGGCAGTTAATGTGGTACAGATACAACATGAGTTCCAGCAATTTTTTGACACACAGCTTTTGGAAACTCACAAGGTAAACCAATAGAAAAGTCATCCCTTGCCTATCAAAAGTGTACAGTTTATTCCCTAAAAACCTGTTATAGGCCACTGCTGGGAGAACAGACAGTGGGCTACACAGATTTTTCCTCTGATGTGGAATGGTCCTCGCTCACATTTAGCATGGAAGCTCAAGTTGAACTCACTCCAGGCCTTAATGCAAAGGCACTAGCTAGGCACCACATCAAGACAGGATCCTAACCAGAACACACAGGGTGCCTGCAGTACAGATGTGCCTTACAGGACTGTTTGCCAGTTAAATGCAGAATCCATACTCTTTCTGAACTGGAGAAGAAACACATCCATTGCTGCTAAAATATAAACCAGTCAAGTTGACCACAGTGGAACAAAAATTACTTACATCAGTATTACAGGAGCGATAACGCTTCCTTTCTCCAAGACAATATTTGCCTCCACCTGAAGGCCTGGAAAAACATGTTTATATGTTAGGATATGCACTAGAACAAACACAACTGCATGAGATACTAATGCATTCTTAGTATTAATACAAGTCCAAGAGATATATATTATATAAATAAAAATAGAAATATGGTCAAGTTTTAAGATGAGATTTTAGTGAGAATTATATCTTTGTCTTGCATTGGAGCAGACACAAAATATTACTGGGTACTTGAAAATCATCACTCATAATATCAATGTAGCTTGCATAAGTTCCAAACAGTACAGTTTAATTGCATTTTGAACATAATAAAAAAACTCTTGGTTTTAATTATTTGCTAGCTTTATAAAATTAAAATGAGAAATATGTAAACAACCTATGTGATACTTTTTTTTTCAATCATCTCATCTTACTTGAAAACCAACAAAGACTGGTTTTATACTCAGAACCAGCAAAGACTGTATATTCTAGTTCAAGAATTTGACTCTGATTCAAATTAATCAGTATTAAATCTGAGGAAACTCCAGAGTAAGTGGATTTCTATTAGTGTAGATAATTGGCTGTGAAATTCCCAAACTGTTCAAGAACCCTATCTATCTTCCATAGAGGTCAAATAATGAACTAACTTATACTTATATGGAAGATCAATCAGACATCAGCTCTTTGGCTTGCAACTTGAAAGAAGAAAGAAAAAATACTTTCTGAGGCTTTTATAATAAAAAATTAAAATATTTACAACTAATAATTAACTAAAAATTAAATCAATACTATTTTTCACATTACAGTATTTAACCAGGAAATGTTATCCTTAATCAACAGGGGTTTTTTTTCCTAATGCAGACATACCGTCTCACAAATGCATTTGTTTGTTAAACATTTAAAATTTAACCATTTTGATCATACCAAGCCAAATACATGGTGACAGAAGTTGGGAAAAAAATCTTAGGATATTATTCATGCTCCAAACAAACATTTCACTAGGCTTTTTAAACACTGCTTTGAAAAAAAAAAAATTATTATTCTCTCATTAACATAGTCTGACACGTTATTGATGCACACAGATCATTTCTGCTTTTGAATCCATTGAGTAAGTAGTGGTATTGGCCAGATTAGGTAGTTATTGCTAATAATAGGGGGCAAACAGACCACCTTAAGTAGCAGTGATATGACATTATGGTATCTGTCTTGCAGAGTGCAGTGGAAAGCTGATGGACAGCCTGGCTTGGAAAACATGGATATAAGCAATAAATAACCTAAGCAAACAGAGAGCAGAAGACAAGAAAAGGAGTGACAAGATGCAGAACGAATTTTCATGAAAAAAACACAAATGAATTTCAGAAAAAGTGATCTTAAAAACCAACAGTGGTGACGGAGATAGTGATAATGAGAAATGACAAGAAAAGAGCATGGAGTAATAAAACTATCCTGTGAAGACCTATAGCTGTGTTGAGGTAACCAGAATAGGTAAAAGCCAAAACAGAAATGAGCAGCGATTCATCCAGCAAAGAACAGCAACAGAAATAAATATTCCTCATTTGAGAAAAGATAGTGACAGAGAGAGGAGCACTTAACTGACAGAATGTCTCTGGAACAGTGCTCAGGACATTGGAAAACAGACAGATTGTAAGACAAGTACAGATATATGCAACAGATCAAGCTGTAGTGGAGAAGCTGGCCCCTCTTCAGAGAGGGCAAACAGACCAATAGAGAGTAGTGGCAGGGAAAAAAGATGCTGAATTGTTTTAAGAGTCAGTGGAAAGTCACAACTGAAGTGTTGGACAAGGCAGCACATAAATATATTGTATGCAATATAACATTACTACCTATGGTTTGTATGTAAGCGGTTATATTGAAAACCTTGGAAATACTGTGTCAGGTTTGGGGTTTTTTTTAAATAAGTAACTGGCAGTTGTTATTTTATATCTGAGACAAGCATTAAAGGAAATATGTCCTAAGAAAGAAACCTACCTAAGGCATAATTTAAATATATTTTGATGAACAACAAGTTGCAAAAAGAAAACCATTCTGGTTACTGCTACATATAAATCCAGCTATCTTTACAGTACATAAGATACATTAAAAATGTTAAAAGTATGTCTAGTGAACTTCTCCTGTTTAAGCATTTCTGTCTGCTATTTTGAAGACAAACGCTGGCAAACTAGCAAAACATTTTTACAGATAACAAGTGAAACCACAGTTTTGAATAATTTCCAAATGTGTCTTTTTGTTGGCTCCGGCTTACTTTAGCTACTTACGCTGGACTGTCACAGTGTCTTATAGACGAGGAGACTCCTCCCCCGCAGGTCCTGCTGCACTCTCCCCATATTGACCATGGACCCCAACCCCCATCTATGCTCTGGGGCCAAGTGCCAAAAGGTACGCACTCTCCCTGATAACACCACTGAAAGATTTCACAGAAAAAACACAAAATTAGCTTGGAGGCTGACAGAGTTATCAGGACATCAAAATATAAGGGTCAGACAATGACCAATTATAGGCATTAGCATTCCCTGTATAGATAACAAGACTAGTATTTTACTTTTTCTAGCCATGTTTAGACATTGGTGAGGGTGTGTGTGATTTGTTAAATGTCTCCACTCAGTCCTAAATTATAGGTCCCTAACACACACCAGAAGTACTTTTTATTTCATCAGCCTCCTTAAAGTTTCACAATTAAGGACCTACAAGTTGCTTACATTCTTTGAAACACTAAGATTCATTTCCAAGCCCAGTTTGGTAAAAGACCCTCCACTGAAGATTCACATAGAGGCTTCATTACAGAAAATGAAAAATTCCCCTGACAGTATATTTAAGAAAGTATTTATTTTTATAAAAGAAAATCTGGACGACATTACAGTGAAAGAATTTGTCGCAGTATTTCATTCACTAACACTACAGACATAATAAAAGTAGTGCTGAATCATTAGACATGGTACAGAAAATCATTTTATAATAGAGACTGGCCACTTGTTCAGGGCAGAATGGACATCTGTACTTTATTCAAGCAAACACTTAAACTTTGCAATATTATTACTTAAATCAGAAATACAAAATGACAGACAATTCACCCAAATTATTAACTATTAAAACAAGTTTATAATTTCCTTCATCAGAGACTTTTTCTAAACCATTCAGAAATAATCCTGGAGCCCATATTTTGATCCACGTTCTGGTGTCTACTGTATCACTGAGAATTTGAAGCAGCTCAATTAGATACCCTTTCCTACTACTGCAGGCTTAGGTGACAGAGCAGAGCACGGACTCAGGTCTACCATGACCTGAATCTGCACATTTCACTACCAAAAGGTGAGCAAGTGCTGTTTTTAAACTCCCTTGAATTTCTGTAGTATAGACTCTTTCCAAAAAAGAAATACAGAGCACTTCTATATCCACAACCAGCCATATGAATTTGACACACTGAGACATGCACAGAAGACATGGACAGACAGACATATCCCTGTCCCTCTGTAAGCACCACCGGAAGACTTCGTCTTAACTTCAGAGTAACATGTACAGCAAAGCCAAGCTTTCTCTTCCTCTTCTTGGAGTTCTAAATTTACAAACTCAGTCAGGACTTCATCAGAGGACTGTACCCTTCATATGGAGCTTCTCCTAAATCTAGACTATTACTGAATGTCGGCATAACACAATTCATGCCATATAGTTACTGAACTCACATTTTTAGCCAGTATAGGTATATCCAAATAGCGCTGTGTTTTGCAATGCCTCTAATGACACAATTAGGATGGAGAATAAAGTATTTCTGTGAGCTAGAGGAGTGCCTAAAATGATATTTTTTCTCCTCTTTACAGTGAAAAATCAAGTGATAAAAATTTTCCTGACTAAATGTAAAAATCTCCTTGTTACAATCTATTAGAGATGGCACAAAAGTACATGAACAGATATTTAATGCTAAAGCCAAGAGCTAAAAATGAAAATGCTTCTAAGAGCAAAAATGTAAGCTACAAATTTAATTAAAATTACATTACATACATTACAAACATATCAGGATCCAAGCTAAGAAATGAAAGATACTCAGATTTAAAGTTAAACCCATAAGAATATCACAGATATAAAACTGAATATGTAAACCTTCCTAATTCCACACTATTAGAACTACAGAAACAACAGGCAAGTGCAATTTACCTGCTTCATTTTTCCAAAGCTGTATAAAATCCCTATAGTGTGTAATTTCCACTGTCATGCAAATATTGTCTTCCACATTACCATGTTGCCCTGTAAAACCTCTTTAAAAGCTAGGTTTTCTCTTCTACTGAACTTAAATCTGAGGATTTAATGTTCATCTCTGTGTCTCTTCTTAATTTTCTAGTGAAAATTTATCTTTCACTAGAAGGCAGTGATGCATATAATCTCTGTCGGAGTAATTAAAAATGACAAAAATCTTCATTACTTTTAATGGGACTGCAGAAATGTGCTTCCTCCACGAACGACAGCAACCTCATCTGCTATAGTGAGGTTAGGACTACTGAGTCATCACCATATGAAGAAAGAAGAGGAGGTGACAGCTATTTTAAAAAATCAGTTCTTCACAGAAGGTTTAGACCTGAAATATTCATTCTTCTCTAACATTGAAAGGATAATTTTCCATTATTTCAACAGAAAGATGACAGTGATGCATTCAAATACACATAAAATATGCAAATCCTCTGTGAATAAAAGCACTCTGAAATTTTTCCTAAAGAAGTGACTAATGAAAATAAAATATGATGCAGAGGCACATTTGAGATCACTTTTATGAGTATTAGCTGCTTTACAGAATTAACATTTATAACAGTATGATTTTAGAAAAATCACACAGCAAGTACTCTAATATTGAGGAAAACTGATTTCATATTTTGTATGAGGAAGAAAAATACTAGCGTCAATTTAAATATTAACTACTAATTTTCAATCATTGATTCTACAATTATTATGGAAGAAAGCATAATGTTCAGGACAGATAATAACTTACATTTATCTTATGTTAATGTCCAATGATAAGTTAAATCATCCCACAACGTAGCTAGGTAAACTATCGCTTCAGCACTGTGTTTTCATTTTTTGCATGTTTGCCCCTCATTTACATCTCTACTGTGGATGTCATCTGTGATCTACAGGAAAGGGTTACCTTTTTTACTACTTTAAATTAAAACATGACGTAACCGTTCCTATCAGTTTTGTCTTATTGTTTTATATGCACAATTTCTTCATCAGTGTATTTTTAAAAATCTATCAGTTAATTTACCTTCACAAACACATCTCTGGGAATACCAGAGAAAAACTTCATGAGTATTTAAAATTCTTATTACAAATTAGGAAAAGTGTACCTTTTTGAACCCAGCTGATATGTAAAACCCTTCACCAAAGAATTAACATATTAAAGCTCCAAAAGAGAACAGATGTAACAGTTCCATCAGCAGCAAGAAACCACTCTATTCTCTTTCCCTGTATGCAGAAAACAGCTGAGTAACTCTTATGGAAAACACTCTAAAAACCTTCAGGTATAAGCAGATATCTACCACGGAAAATTTCAAACCAAAGGGTTAAAAGCGTGGCAGGTCTATATAAACAACTGAAAGAAGGTTTTATAATAGAAGGTTAGGCTATTTTAATTGTAGAAATCCCTACACATTCTGCCAATAAGATATTAATATATATTGCATCAAATTATGCTTTGAGTTTTTTGTTACACGTAGTACCTAAGTAAATATCTAAATACAATTAAATACTTTGACATCTTTTTAGGTATTTAGAGCTGGAAATGTCATTTATTATATATTTGGCCAGAATCCATCAAAATAGGGCTTAACTTGGTTGGGGCCTTTAGGTATGACTGCAGTACAAATGTAGCAATAATAACAACAATAATGATAATAACAATAAGAAGGTGTTACAGTGCTGTAGCCTATTTATTTCACATAAAGGAAATGACATAGGAAAGGGAATGACATATTTGGAAAGAGCTTGTGATTTCTGGTTTATTGCTACCAGGAACTATTAATTCACCAGAACCTTTGTGGATACAGTTTAAAGACACAATTCTCTGCTGTTAACAGGCATCTTTGGTTAACAGGTTTATCTTTGTAAAATGGCATGGATTCTCTCACTTCCCTCTAAAATCTAACAATGGAACAAGATACTGATGACTGGAAAAAGATGTTTGGTAGAAAGCAAACTGATTAAAACCTTTTGACAAGGGGATAGATCAACAGTGTCTAGAAGGATCTCAGCTTGTAGTTTCATGGTTTAAAAAACATAAATTGAAGTAAATTACTCCTTGTCATCGAAAAGGAGAGATAGTTCCAAAATAAACCTAGACTGTTGATTTAAGAGCAGGGCTTCTAACATTTTCTATTACTCTAATAAAAGGTAACATTTTTGGTACTATGTGAAGGTCTCCCTATTTTTATTGGCTAACTCTATTCACTCTATTTTTTTAAAAGGACCAGTTCAATAAATTCATTTAACATGGTTTACCAATATTTCCAAACCCAGCATGGAAAAGCCATCAGAATGATACCAGGTCATGGGCCCTGAATGAAGCCGTCAACACGCATTAATAAACTGTGACAGCTGCCCAAAAGCTTTCATTCTTATTGTTTAAACACCACATCACAAGTCAAAATGCACTGTTATCTTTGTTGAAACTAGCTCAGCTAGCATGACAAAAGTCAGAGAGAGAATAGATGTCAATGGTCACTGTTCGGAAAAAAATCCAATCTGGATCACTGAATCTCATGAGGAGATGCAGCCACTCTCAGACAGATACTGGAAATGGTTTATTATAACAAGCTCTCTCCACTTTGTACAAACCTGCATAAAATATATTATCCCGAAAAAGGGTATGTAGAATGCACTTTTTCCTCCCCAGTATATATCTTTTAAATCCATTAAAGTATTTTTCTCTCCTCTTTAAGATCTGTATAGGTTTTGCCTTGTAAGTGAGAAACAGTCTCCTAATATTCTTGTCTGAAACTACTGATATATATAGAGATTGTTTTAAAATCAAAATTCTCATATTCAGACAGATATTGTAGTGCTAAATTTATCTGTTGCAACACTGACTTTCAGTACCTTTCTGTTAGGTAGAAGAGTTTATCTGACTGTACATCGAAGTCCATAAAGCTAAACAGTTATGCAAGCATAACTGAATAACGAAAGAATAATTCAAAGTCAAAATAGAAAGGTCACTGGGAAATACAGGCTTTTATAAAACCCTTTTATGGAGTCAACATTTTTTCTATACACTTGTATGATTTGGCTTATATCTGAAAAAATAAAATTCTTTTCCTTTCTAACGAAATGTCATAGTTCAGGCTCTAGATTTATGTTGCACATTTTCAAAGTCCATGGCAGACCTAAAGCTGTAACAATCCTTAACGGACGAGTGGTATAAAATCTAATAAAGACTAAACTAAAACAATTTTTACAAAAAAATTACTCAAAAAATATACAGAGGAAATAGAACATGTTTTGGGGTAGTTTTTTGATCTGAGCTCTAGAGTTCTATAGAGAGGATAAATATTTTATTAAATTACACATATAAAATAATTGTGAAAAAATTCTGTAGGACGCTTTCTATTCCGACGCACATGTATTCTGAAAACCTAAGTTTTTGTTTGAACTGTTATAATTGCTGTGAAATACTTCAATTTTCTAGTTCTTTCTTCTTGTACTCTTTGAGCAATAAATTGCTTCATCAAACAATAAATTGTTTGTACTCACCCCCTTTTCTATGCTCCCTGTTTGGCAAAGAGTACCTTCTGCTGCTGGAATGCTGTTGGTAACACAGCGGTTACTTTTGCTGAGGCACCAGAGCTCTCTACACACTTCCTAGGAAAGAAGGCAGAAGCAAGTTGATCAGAATAAAAGCTTAAAATTTCTTCCAGTCCTCATACGCACATGTATACACAAACTTGTTTTGAACAGAGACAATTAAGATGTGGTCTGGAGAGTGAAATCTAAAGATGGCTGTGATGGCAGCAATTTTGAAGCCACTATATTTTGCCTAAGAATATTCTGCCAAAAAAAAACCATTCTGGAAGCATCAAAACTAGACAATAATGTGTTTTTCACACGTGCCATGCAAGTAATGTTTGAGAATTGCTTTTTTCTTGATTTGTGCTGAGACTGGGCTTAGTATATTTTACTGTTGTTATAGAATTAGTCTTCAGATGACCTGTAGTGTCTCCATTACGGTTGTTATCTGCCTCAAAATTACCTGCCAGAAAGGATACCATTAATTTTGAGATTTGAAACAGCAACAATTACTTTTCTTTCCTTTATGTAAAAAGGAAGTTTTTGAGCTCAGACTACCTGCACTCCTCTTCTGCAACATTTGTCAAAGCAGTGCATGTGTAGCTAGAACTAACTAATCTACGTACTATAACATTTCCTTTAGGCTTTTTAGATTTGCAGCTGCTTTTTCATAAATGATTTGGCCTATCCTATTTTCCTATGTTGTCAGTGTTAAACTAACTGAGATTTTCAAATCATCTTTTTGTTCCTACCATATTTTCGCATTTGGTTTTGCCCATTTACTAATTTAAATTAAGCCAGTTCTGCTGACATTGGAGACACATTGTTAAAACTAGCTAAGGGTTGAGATTCACAATGTGGGCATGATCCAAAATTGGGTGAACACCGGAATTCTTCACACTTGCTTCAATTGCCCTTGGATTCAGCTGTGTACGCACAAAAAAATCAGAAGAAGTTTGCTTTTACAGTAAATTACTTACACAATAATCTTTGCTGTATTACTTGGGGATCTGTGCAAGAGTTCACAACTTCCTTATATGTATTTTTTAATTAAAAATATTTTTTAAAATTTGGAATAGAACAAGATCTTTAAAATGGTCTTATGACAATCCTTCCTGTTTCATTTTATTTAACTGTTGCTTGAAATAATACCCTACACAAAATCCTTGTATAGATTCCATAGTGAAACTTGACAGAAAAAGGCAAAGACAGTGTGAATAAGTTAAAGTTATTGTCCACTGCCCTCCAGGTTCATTGTTTCTCTGAGGTAATGAATAACTATCTGGCACCTATACACCCTGTAAGATGTGTTCTATATACATCAACAGGAACAACTGTTACATTTTACCCTGAGATTCATGTTTCTTGCATTGTACTGCATATACAAATGGAATTATTTATACATTACTCACTAGAGGCTGCAGCAACATTCAATAATAGACTCTTTTCTTGAAAAATGCAAAATTATTTATGAAATTTAAAATCAGCCGGTGCCATTCTTGCAGGAATGTTAATACAGTGTATTTAGTTTCATGACTGGCAGAAGCAAGGTGTCTTCTTTATAATCCATAAAAAAAATAAACTATAGGAATGGTTTGAAATTATATGGAATGAAAACTGATGATTCCTGGAGTTTCCATCCAATTTCTGTCAATTAGGCCTAAGTTAGTTCATCCTATTTAGTGTCTGGCTCTATGAAAACTTAAACTAAATTATTAAGCCTCTTTTAGGAGAAATACTGCCACTTGTTAAAGTCTATCTGTAGTCAATGCAGAAATTTTCAAATCAGTTTTTTTTCAATAAATAAATGCTAGCAGTATAAATATTTACTTAAAACTCCGAACAAAATTTTTTTCTCACTCAGCTGAAAAATTTTCGAATTAGGATACACATAAATAAATACATTAATCAAAAAAACAACAGAGAAGTAACAGAAGATACATCACAAAGCTTCTTGAAAAATATAACTCAATTAAAAATTTCACAGTCACTAAGGTGCTAAAATTCAACACTAAATCAATTTCACATCTAAATCAACCATGAATCCAAACTTCAATATAGTATGGATTTCAAAGTGAAAACCTAAAATGGATTCTTTTCAGCAACAGTATGAGGTCCTCCTGTCATAACCCTGCCTTTTTTACTTTAACCTTTAATTTACTTCCTCATTTTGTTGAACAAAATGTGTGTAATTTACTCGCTCATGCTTCATGTGTGGTTTACATTGTCAAATAGTAATTAAAAGTGTCAGACTCTGATAATTCTACTTGTGACCTTCCATTTATTTTAGATCTGACCAAGTTCAAATGTCTAAGTTAACAGCTGTTCTGACTTCGTGGAGTTTGCTTTGATGTTCTGAAAAGCAAAACATTCAATTGCATTAAGAAACAAAGATTCTGAACATTACAGTATGGACAAAAGCAAAAAATCAGGTCTGGATAGCAGTCTGGAGTTTTAAAACATCTATGTCTCAGGATGATTGGAATCCAGAATTCTAGTTTTTGCTCTAGAGTTTATGTGCAGAATTCCACCCACTTCTGATATGCCTACATAAGTATACCTTCTATAAATTATCATGTAAGTGGAAATAATAACTAACATGTCTTAACCAGCCTAACATATCTACAAATGAGAGCGTTTGACAACTTCCTTTCAATGGATTCTTTCTGTATATTCAGGCTTCTCTGGTGCATTACACTCTTCTAATTCAATGATCTAATACCAGCCTGACATTTTAATTCCAAACAGATCATCATCTCAACAGTGTGAATTAATGAATACAGCACTCCAAAACTATTTTAGCCATTGGTCTGTTTGTAGGAAGATTCCAAGCATGTCAACTCACTGTCCTACTTCACAAAATGAGAAAAATATTTATCCCTAAATTGTTTTGAGAAGCAGTATATCAAAACTAGATATTATTACTGACATAGTATGAAAGTCCTTTTCAGACCATAATTTCAGCAGGAATTTACCCCAGTAAATCCCTAAAGACAAAATTATAGTAGTGTTAAATTACTATGGGCTTTATCATACTATTAATGTGTGAGCAAAAAGCTCTACTTAAATCAGAAAGGAGTTCTGTTTGAGACAGATATACAATATCCTAAAATTGACAGAATATTTCCACAACAAAAAACTATTCAAAGTGACAAAGATTCACAAAAATTACACAATGTATCAATTTGTAGACGTAATTTACATTAAACCCAAGAAATGAAAGGATTTTTGTAATATCTTTTAAATATAGCCAAACTTATTTAAGATATTTATTTTTCCCCGCTGTACTACATTTAAAAGAAAACATAGACTCTGAAGTATATTCTCCATCACCCTGTACATGAAACGAACAATAACATTAATAGTCATTTGAAAACAATCGAGATACCTAAAAAGAAGTAAAAAATCCATCTGTACTGTTATTTCATTAAATGAAAATGGAATTATAACAGGTACTCCTATGGCTGTGTCTTCTTTATTTTCAGCTGACCTTGGAAAGTTAAACAAAGAAGTTCTGACTAAGGTTCATAAAGCTTTCTCTTCTCCAGCTCAACCTCACGAACCTTATAGCTGCTACTACTTTAGTTATTGACTGGAGCTATTTCCTTATTACCACCATTATCTGTAGCATCTCTAATCAATTGTTTTTAATAAGCCAGCCTTAAAAACATATGAGAAACTGCCCCGAAAAACTCAGGCCCAAAATCACCAACCGAAAGTATACTGCTTTTTTTTCACACACTCACATACTCACACAAGCACACCCACTCACCCACCCACACCCACCCACCGACAGGTGACCCTTTTAGGGTAGTCTTTTCTTTCATGGAGAAGGATGAAGCTAACGTATCTTTTGCCAACATTGTATTTGTTTGTGTAATTTAATGAAACTACGAGAAAGAAGCATAATCTGAAAATTAATAAATGACCTCAAAGTCAGTCTCCAAATATCTGGATTTAGTAACTACTAATTTGTAAAGCAAACAAGGGAAAAGTTTTAAAAATCCAGGAAACATAAACTGAAGCTGAGGCCTTTCACAAGATCAAGACAAGATAGATGACAACCTGTAACGGTGTATCTTAGGGCTCCATGACTTCAGTTTGGAATTTGAATGTTTGTATTTGCAGAAATTAAACAAAGCTGAACCCATCTAGAGAAAAAAACACAGCAAATCAAATTACCTTCTTTTTGCCTAAGTATTATAAATGATGGAGCCTCTTTCTGTTGCATCATGCAGAGTTACATATAGGCATTTCAAATTATGTAACATCTAAACATCCTATATCATAATCATCATAAATTGTTACAATACAGCACAATGAAAACTCAGTAATATGAGCAAAGATCAAATTGCTGTGCTGTTCTTGTTTTCAAAAACTAATGAAAACTTCCAACAAATATTAGCAGTTCAGCCCATAAAATTTAAAAAAAAAAAAAAGGATGGGAATTACATTCGCAAGGCATATTAAATTATGATAATTTGGGAGCTTCACCTTTTGTTCATAAATTTTTAAAATCCTAATTAGGTTTGTCTGTTACTTCAGCATGTTTAATTTATAATATGCTGCACCTCTTGATGAGCATTCGCTAAAAGAAAGCATAAAAATAATTAGCTTGAAGTGCAATTTAGACCTGAAAATCATCAAAAGAGTATTTTCAGCCTCATTGCTGAAATGAAGCTGACAACTCAACTAAAACTAGAAGACCCTAATTAGTAAGTGAACTTCAGAAGCTTCAAAGTTTTGTTCAGATAAGCACCCAAAAGTTACCATTTTAGTGCTTCACTACCAAAAGCTCATTAAGTGGTGCAGCATGTTATGAATCACATGCCAAAAGAATGTGAAATAGAATACTAAACTTGTAGCACCTTCATATTATGTTATCAACAGTCTTTCCTAAATATTGGGTGCTTATGTGAACCTTGAGGAAACTAAAGGAACCCTACAAGGTCAATCACCTCCAAGTACCATCTTCCCTTTCAAACCCATGCAACCTATCCATCTTTATTCAAACAACATTCCGGTATCTGGAATCTCATTCATTATTGCTTCTACGATCATCTAATGCACTCCTCCTATTCTGATCACCAGCTTCTCCTTGCACTTTTTTAACAGCATTCATAAGATGCAGGCACATTGGTGTTGATATCTGTGTCTCCAAGCGAGAGAAAGAGAAAAACAAAGACAGAAAGGAAGGAAAAATAAGGGGGTTTGGAGACAAGACAGTACTGCAGGAACTTGTTCAAAAAAGGATGCAAAACCGCTTTAGGTTCCAGAAAGAGGAAACTGGGACTTCTCTTGGCTATACACATCACAAACTTAGAAAAAAGAGGGAACAAAGTTCATTTAATTAAGACACAATCCTGTAGTCTTTATACAAGTCCTTATATAAGAAAAGCTCGAAACTTTAATCATTTGTAACACCGAAAGCCTGCACAATAATGGTGAGAGTTCTTTCAACTGACTAGTCAGGCCTTAGGAAGCAAAAAAAAAAAAAAGGTGGATAAAAATGACAGAGTATGATACCAGTATCTTCAATTCCCCTCTTTGCTTACACATACATTTAACACCACTTTGTGACAAACGCAATGCAAATCCATCTGATGAAACTACATATGCTCAGCTAACAAACAAGTATAAAGCAACTTAGTTATCATATGATATATAAAGTTGGGGTCAAAAAAGGTACTTTACAGTAAGTTATTAAGTATTATGCCCGAATTCAACTACATGCATGATCCTAGGCATAGTATTAATGGTGAGGGAACAAAAGGAAAACAGTAGCTTTGGTGCAAAGATACAACAGTGGCTTCTCTGCCTTTCCTTGTGAAAAATCACCAGCTTCCAGAATCTGCTTCTACCTTCCTATAAAATCCCTACATAAAGTTTAATACTACTGCTCTTCATTTAACTGGAGTAAACCACATCAGTATTTCATGAGAAAAGTGACAGTTTAATTAATGAACATTAAAATTTGTATCACCAGATTACAAGAGTCAATTGCAATTCAGGCTTTTTGCCCTAGTGGAAAGACTGTGGAACTATAGGTACATAGTAATATATTTACTCTCCTGGATTTTAAAGTCAGCTGATCTATGGTGGTGGAAAAGCATAAAATGCAAAAAAAATATACCAAATCATTCTAAGCTACTATCTCCGAAACCCTGCTGCTAGCAGCCAGCAGCTTCACAGATCGTAAAATGCAACACAGCAACACCAACCATATGCATAAAGTATTAACTGCTTTTAAAATGTCTGAGGTTTTAGCCTCTGTCCTAAAAATGTTGGGAGCAGCTCTAAAACAAAGCATTATTCTGAACCACAAAATCAGTAAGTTACAGCCAGGCATTTTCCAGGTATTATTTAAACTCATAAAGTAGAGAAATTGAAAGTCAAGACCGGAATTCTTTCCTGAGTTAACCCAGAGACAGCCAAGAGACAACTGTTACTAGGCAGATGCTCAAAGGATAAGGAGATCAGAAGTCAATGAAAAAGTTCCCCTTACAATCACCTAAACCAAAAGACTAAAGAAGATTCTGAACCACCAGTGGAACTAAAACACAAACAGAGCAGAGAATCTGACAATCAGCAGAAGGAAATCCACACTGCATCATCCTACAAGATGTAGGATATCCAGCAGTTACATAACTGAAGAGGAACTAGCACTGTTTCTAACAACCTCAAAATCTTCCACTGCAGTAAATCCAGTAAGATACCTGCAAGCATGTATTGCCTTTAGGAAAAAGCTACGCATCAGTATCAAATGGTGCAATTTCTACCATTAGAGTTTGACTCACTGTAAGTCATAAATTTAACATTTTCCAGAGTGTGAAAATATACCCTATTATGAAATATTTTAAATAGCCTGAGACATTGCCTTTCACTTATTTATTCAAAATACCCATTTCTTCAGCTAAATTCTGTAAAATTGTCCCTGTATCAGAAGGGATATAGTATAGCATATAGAATAGCACAGTATAGTACAGTACAGTATAGTATAGTATAGTATAGTATAGTATAGTATAGTATAGTATAGTATAGTATAGTATAAAGAACCATGCACATGTAACACTAGAAGGATCACTGTCTACTTAATAAAATACAGCTTTATTTTTTCAGCTCAAACAGCTAAGGCATCACTTTAACTTCTTGTCTCAATGTGCTGAGCAACAGAGAGAAATCTGACCAATAGCTGCAACACTTTTGCTAGAAGAATTCTGTCCGAATGCAACTAAACAGTTTAATTAGGAGTAGTCCTTTAAATAACACCAAAACTACTGAAGAGCTCCTTTTTATGCCAGACTGTCCCCTTGTCAGTAAACAAACACACAAAAGCAGAAACTTGTAGTCCATTTAGTAATTGAGTTCTGATGCTTTAATTGGTCAAACAGCTCTCCATGTATTTAACTTCAAGTTCCTAAGTAAGAATAGCTCCTACTTTAACTGTGAAAAATGCATTGCAGAATTAAGACACCGTCTACAATCTAAAGCAACAAGCAGTTTAACTAAACAGCCAGAGAGAGCGGATGAGCAAATAAGGGAGAAAAGGCAAGAAATACAGATTAACATTAAAGTTACATGGTAGAAAGAGGTAATTTTTCTAAAGGTTAGAAGGTTATGGCAGAATTCCTAAGCAGAAAGAACGTGAAGATTTTTCAAGTTATTTTAAAAACACCAATTATATCAACATGTACATCACAGGCCACAGGAAGATTTTTTGCCTGCATGTATTTTGATTTGAGAGTTCAACTGTTTCTCTTGTCATGGCTTGCCACTAAAAATCACTGAAGAATATGAGCAAGAGAAAAAATCCAGCAATTTTCTCTGAGATTTGGAATTCATTTCCTTTAGGGTCCACTAAACCCCCTGCTGGAAAATCTGCTCTACAGCTTTTTTTACTAGATGCTTCAGATAAAAAGGGCTAAAAGAAATGCTTGAAAGGAGCTAGTATATGAGCTATGTTCACTGTTAATTGGGTATTTTTTGCTATGTTTTTCTATCATAGTTGCACATGCGTCTGTTTGAAAAAGATCCATGAACTATTAATGGCATCTTCATGGAATAGTACATTGAAAAGAAATATCCAAAGCTGACTGACTATTTACTTTCGATAATAAGAGAGTTGAGCAGAATATTTGATTTAGCTTGTCCTGGGATATAGATCTAGTTTCACTATTCAGTCCTAAAACCCTTTCGTATATAAATAAATCTTTTTAAAGTAGGTTCTTTTTCATCTGCACTACAATCTCCCAAGGGCTGTTTTCCCCCTGCTTCAAAATTATCACCTCAAATCTCTACGACAATAATCACCATGGTCACATTTGCGGAACATTATGGCCATGGCAGATAACATTTTTTAAAGTAGATACTATTTTAAATGCGTACTATTTCTTAGAATGGATATTACCAGACTTCTACAATAACTTACTAATTAATATATGCAGTTTGAATCCTATGATCAAAAATAGGGTGGTTATTTTCTGAGACACTTGAAAGTTATGTTCACATTGACGGCACACTGATGGAACACCACACCCTATATCAATTCTGAGGTGTGGTAATGAAGACATAGCTTCACTTTGTGAAGATGTTGCTTCAATTAAGTGCCAACATCTTTTTGGTAACTCTAAGCGAATCACAAAAAAAAAGCTTTTCAAAAAAAGAAAAGAAAGGAGAAGGCAAAAAGTGAAGATAGCCTATAGATCTTCATTACTTTCAGTTATTTCTGGTTTAGAAACTGGTTGAAGAAAGAAAATGTACTGTGCAGCACGATCATCACAATGGTGGTTACACAGTTTAACGGTGTTTAAAAAAACCTACATATATGTGGAAAAGCCAGGTTTTGCACATTATGAACTTTCCAGTTTAATTTAAAATGCAATATGTCTCCAAAGACTGTGTTATAAATCATAGATTAAATACCTGCAGATTTCCCTAGTCTGCAAATAAAAGATTGTGGTGAAAATTTGTAAGAAAAAAAGAAAAATTTAAAAAAGGTATGACTTAGATGAAGACACAGGAAATAGGGCCATTAAAGAAGAGTGATGTGAAGTGAGAACCTAAAGAGGAACAATAAAGGCCAAAAGAGGCTTGATGAGGAATCAGAAGACCCAGAGCTAGCCAGCCAGCTACATAGCTCTTAGTTCTTTCCTGAAATGCAATCTGCCACAGAGGCATCCCAAGAATAATACTGTATTTATCACCCCAGCGATATTAAAAACGGAATTTCTTTGTATTATTTCATTATTTTATCTGAATAATCTAAAAATTTTAAATTATTAAAACTATTAACTTTTAAACCGTAAGATACGTTCTCAGTGTTTACTTAGTGTGGTCTCAGCTGATTATTTCATAACAAGCATAGCAGAATGCATCCTTTAACTGCATACTTTTGGTTGGAAGATTTTAAGTAAATATTTGTAACACAATGACCTACATGTGAAAATTTTTATTTCTACTGTAAATTTATTTACTTTAATTATTGTACACTGGTACTTGCAGCCAAATCTTTGCTAGTACTTCACTACTCAGTATTCTATCCAGCTATCTAGCTTCACGTTCATCTGTTCCCAGAACCATAATTCATCTTTCAAAATAGATATCTGAATAATGTGAGATGCAATAGACTCAATGTCAGGGGAAAAACAAACAAACAAACAAACAAGAAAATAAAATCAGATCTGATAAATCAATATAACCACAAAAGTAACTTCAAAATGTAGCTTTATATTGAAAGGTTAAAGCCAACAAAACAGACTTTATGTTTCAAGATTAATACAACATAAACCTGATCTCAATTAACTGAAATCAGGGAAAATTCTCTGTTACACTTTACAAGGATCAGGCTCGAGTGTTCTGGGCTCTTTTTTTTCCCTACAATTAAAGAACAGCTTACCCGGCTCATCGTTACCCACATTTTAGTGTACAGCACATACAAATCGCTCCAGCAAAAGATGCAGCATAAGGATTAAAACGAACCCTTTGCTTACAAATGATGCACCGAACATGCTATTGGAAATCTGTAACCCACTACTACAACTAACTACAGATTTATGTTATAAAGGAATATATACAAATCACTAAGCAGAACACTCAGCATAAGGATTAAGACTTCTTACCCCATATTTACATTGGCGGGATGTTGCTCCATACTGGAAGCGACACTGTTCATCAGCATCATACACCTGACCTGGGGCCACAGCTGGATAAAGAAAGTCACGCTTGGGAGGCTCATTATCAAGGCAAGTACCACGGCCCGAACTGTTCAACATAAAGGACCAAATCAATTAGGAATTCTACTGACTGTAAATCACAGTAATGATATTATGTATCTAGTTCTTACTTTTAACAGCGCTGGGTGTGAAACAAATATGATTGCAATAAACAGACAGTAAGAAGGTACACCCATATTAACAAGAGAAAATATTTAGAGGGAATTAAGAAATTAAAATAATTTTTCATCATTATTATTTAAAAGAATGCTTATTTCAGATTGTGAAGTAATTTAATATATTATCCTTTTTAAAAGTGTGATAATTTCTGAGCCACACAAGACTGATTTTCATTTTTGGTTTAGGATTCCTATTTGTTTTCACTGAAGAACAGCTACATTTAGTCATAGAATGAAAAATAAACAAATTAAGCAAATGCAAGAAATTCAGTTTACAATTTGCAGTGACCCTTCCGATCCTTCAAACAGCTAAGTATAATCGTATAGATAGGAGCAGCTCAACTGGTTTATGTAAAACTAAAACACATTTGAGTTTCAACACGATGAAATGCTTACAGGATCAGGACCTTAACATGCAAGCTTTTCTTCCATTCAAATGAAGAAAATGGTTACAGAGGTAAAAATTCTGCAGAAACTTCAAATTTACCTATACTAGGGTGAGTGAAAAAATTTGTATGGGTCCAAGATCTTTTTTACTGTATTAATATTTAGTCCTAAAAATTTCATGGTAGAACCAAAAGAATCATTCTTGAAAACTTCAATATTTTCTTCTTTTTATATTCACTGTTTTGTTCAGTGGTTGATGGTTTTTTTCCAAAATATGCCTATATTCAACCACAATATTTTAGTGTAGTGGAATAAATAACAAAGAAAGCCAAAAGCAGACAGGGTTCTGTTTAGAAAACCTTGTACTTTGCTAAATATAATTATTCAGTTTTATTGGGTCAGTGTGCATAAAAGAGGACAGATGCTTTTTTACTTTCATCTCACATGTGAATAAGTGAGGATTTTCAAAGAATTCTTATGGCAACACTTAAAATTTTTTTCCAACATTCCTACCAATTTTGCCAGCACTTATGTTCTGTTTTTTTCCAAATCTTTTCCATGCACCCTGCCAAAGGAACATAATTTCAGAAGTGAATGTTCTACACTGTTTTTTGGAGATCTCCAATTTTCTATACTTTTCATCTGCAGATAAAAAAAGAGCAAAAAGCCTCTTTTAACTACACATTTTATGTTCTCATTTTTAACCCTATTTTGATCATGTCTTCATAATACTGCAAAAGATCCTTTGGAAAAATGAAGAAACAAACATCTGCCAACTACTTCAGAAGGTGGCAAATAGCAACTAATGCAAGAACCAGGTAAATACTGGAAAAAATACTGTATTTGTTGACAAATTCCAAGGAATTTGGCGTGATTCACCTCCATGTATGCATACACACCACACCCATGCATCCACTCAGCTGAAATCTACTTTTAAAATATCAACTATGTGGTTCTGGCATTAAAAAATGGTGTACTTTCCCCTTTATCTCATGCAATTATTGCAAGTATATATATTTTCTAGTACCAGAAGTTGGGAAAATATCCTTCAATCTTTTCAAATATTTCTGTGTTGTATTTTGCGTGTATGAGAAGCGCATGTTAATAACTCCAGTTTTAAAAGAACTCATATACAAGCTGATTTTTCTGCAATGTCTGGACTAAACTGCGGACAGAATCTTTCCTTAAACAAGCAGTGAGAAGTTTAGCATTTGGCACCAGCTTGAGCTCATATTGCCGTATGATGGGAACATTTCCATAGATTCCAAAAAGAGTTTACAAGATGACTGTAAACTGTGATCTTGTAAACAGACGGCCAAGGGCACAGCATTTAAAAAACCTCATTACCTTCAGTGACTTCTCTCCACAGGCATACATACCCCTGCCTAAATTAGATTACAGAATCAGTTCTAAATCTTTAAATTTACTAAACTTGTGAATTAAAATCTATACCTACTCTACAAGACATATAATGGCAGAAAAGCAAGTCAAAAATCCTTGTACTAAATACAAAAATATGACTCTTCTGCTCTAATTACCAGATTTACACCATAATGAAATATTATTGTAGTAAGTGAGACAATTACTACTGAGAAGTCATTCTCTTATTAGCTACATTATCTCACAACCTCTAGACTGAAAATTTATTTCTGTCTTCCCTTCTGCTTCAGTTCTATTATTTATCTCAAGCAGTTGAGCAAAACTGACCCCTAATACTGTATTGCAGGAACTGAAGTATCCTGGAAAAGAAATGGCATGATCTTTATAAACACATTAATAAAACCAGAGACTTTCCATTGGTAATGAAAAGTCTGACCAAATCTGTGCGAAGGATGAATACAGGCTGAGGACCATACAACCTTTCCAGAAAACTTTTACAGGACTTGGGAATGATCCAATACTCTTGTGTGTATGTCCCTGTTCTTCTCTCTTTGTTCCATCAAAGCAAAACCCAGATACTTGATAAAAAAAATGTATGTTAAATCTAGGGGAATGAACCAAAAGGGTCCAAGATGATGAACGATTTTGGAGAACTTTATAAAGAGAGCTCTAATAGTTATTATCAGTCAGGCATATAAAAGTGTAGATGTAAAAAAAAGATATGAAAGTATGCCCCAAATACCTTCATATCAACAATTTTAGAAAATTTCTACTCACAATTGCTTTTGTGCTTTGTGATTTTATCTTATATAGGAAGCATATACACCAAGTCAAAAAATCTGCAGGACATCCCTGCAGAGAATTTGCATTTTTGAACACAGGATAGATAAATCTTTAATGTCTGTAACAGAAATAAGATGATCTCTAACTGACCATTACATTCTATTACTCTACAAAGTACTACTAGGACTCAAAGACTTTCTCATTTTCCTAACTTTAAGTTAATTTTGTGAAGTTTTATGGGACATACTGGGACCTGTTTCAATTATAAAATAGCTAAGCTTGATGTCATTTCAGCCCACTATTCCAGTGTAGTGTCTCCAGAGATCATTTTAAAATACTCTACAATATAATTTAAACTTTTTTTGTATTTTAATATCACAGGGCAGCAAATTATTCTTCTGTTTGAAAGGATATCAAGTATACTAAAACATTCTAGGAAAGCTTCAGATTTCAGACAGATATCACTGCTAGCTGCTCAACCAAAATAACACCAACCAGGAATTAAATGGTTCTAAATCTTTACAGACTGAACAACACAAAACTCAGGATCACCACCTCAGCACAGATATCACAGTTGCATCCAAGGTCAATAAACAGAAAAAGCAAAAACCATGGATGTAGATCTCTTGGGGTTTATGTTCCTATTACAGTATCTATTCTCAAATATCCCCACTTACACAGTATAACACAACTCCTTCAATGGCTGAAGAAAATATCCCAGAATGCTGTCTCTGAAAACTGGTTTTGAATGTTAGAGAATGGCCTCATTCATAATAATGATGTGGACTATAATGCAAGCTACACTTAATGATCACAAATTAAATGTATTATAAATATTTGTGAATATCTGTTATAGCTAAACAATCATATATGTAAATAAATTGATAGCATACATAATGTTTTATTTAATTCTGATACCAAATTACCCATAAAATATGAAAAAAGCAATAGTAAAAATGATTACAAAAAACACAGAGCATTTTTACATATACATACCGATCAAACCATTAATTATTTACATGCCAATACATCAGGCTCCTATCAGAATCCTTACTTCATATTTATAAGCAAAATCTGATTTTTTAAGAGCACCAGGTTATAGTTCTGTACAGGTTACAAAAGCTGCTTTACTTGACATTAACGCGTAAACTCTGCACATTGCTCAGCAGCCTACAGGTGTAAGAATAAATATCTGGAGAATCTGGACATAAGTAACAGAACTGTGATTTGGATTTGGTGTGCTTAAAATTAAAATGAAGACAAATGCAATTACTAAATGAAAACTTTCCGAATGTTAGGGAAATTCAGATTTACCACTCACTCTCCTGATAAAATCTACTTCTTTTCAATCTTTTATGTCAAGGTTGGCTCTGTCTTACTATCTCTTTCATACAAAAGACTTTGTAATTTTGCACAGTCTTTTCATCACATTCAATTTTCCTTTTGCTTGGTGGTAGTAATTTGCTTTTTCTTTAATGCATACTAACCCCCATACTTTCTTGTGTTCCAAAGCGTTATTTTATTCATTGGAGTAATTATCCAGCAGCTACACTAAGAAAAATCTGTTGGTTCATCTATCAAAACCATCCTCCTACCAAAATCTGGTTTTAAGAGTTCAGGAGATACTAAGCTATAAAATACTGGACCAATCATTTATTTCATCAGATATTCTACAAATAAGTTAATGGAACTCTGCTACTGAACTTGCCCTTTACAATTTCATTATATTTAAATAACTCAAAAGGTAGACAAAGAGTAATACTTGCAAGGTCCACACTCTAAGCTGTACTGCCATCCCATAATTACAGAAACTTTTAGGTCTTTTTTTCAGCTAGGTAGCCTTTTAAGTAAAACATAAGACTTTCAAAGTTTGAGAAATCCACAGCAAATGAGGGCACATGTTTGTTATTTAATTACCTGTTTGCAAAAGAAAAATTTAAATCTTAGTACGATTTAAAGAACAGAAGCAAATTATAATCCAAAGCGTAGGTCAACACATAATAGTGAATGCAAAATCCACTGATTTGTAGAAAGATATATTCAATTTTGATATGATTGATGTAATCTTATCTTTCAAAAGTAGTCTTGGTTTACACTTTTTTTCAGAAGTTACTTTACATTCCTGGAGTACGAGGGAACTTGCCAGTGTGCCACAGATAATATATGAGGCATATATAGACGTATCCTATATTTACCTTGCATATCCACTTGTATATTTAAGATTCTTGGGCAGATGATGTCTGGATCAGAACACTGAACAATTTTTTTTTCCTATATTGTCTGCATGGGCTTGCTTGGACCGAGATAGTTTTGGCTCTCTTCCAGATTCAGAAAGTTGTAGACTAAGACCTAAATCCTCCTGTATTGCAACCATAGAGTGTCTCCAAGAATTTCCTGTGATAGATCTTACTGAAATAATTTAAGATTCTTGGTTCTCCTCCATCTTCAAAAGACAATCCTGCCTTTGAAAGATAGAGCTGGCCATCTTGCTTCTTTTAACTCCTCTCCTGATACTGACAAGAAAAATAAACTATGATTCCAGAAATCACCCAGTTTTTGTTATAACAAAACATATAATTTATATATATATATATATACACACACATAAATATATACATCTACATGTTGCATGGAATGAAATTTATACTAATTGTTTTTCAGTCACTAAAAATAATTTTAGGCTTGGTTCTTTTCTCCTGTGAACACATATTACAGTATTACAGGTTTCTACTCATCTCATGGAAATCTCTGACCCCTGAGACTGCTCTCCAAGCCTTCAATTCTCAGTCAATATTACTGTAATAAGCTTCATATAATGTTAGTGAAATTAAATCCATTGCAAAGCACTTATAAACAATTCAGTTGACAAACTGAATCTTTCACTCTACCTACAAGCTTGATAGACAACAGCTATTAGAAGCTTGGCAGACAACAGCTATTATGTGCTTCAAGGAATGACTTCTCCAGAAAAAAAATATTTCATTTGGCCATTGCAGTATCTGTGCTGGTTGACCATCCTTACTGAGAGTTTTCGTAGACCTATTAGCAATACACAACTTTGTTTTGTCTTATTTCATCCTTTGAGCCATATTTATCCTCTTTCCATCCTCTTTCCAGCACTCCTGCAAAAGAATTTGCTTTCCCAACTACTGCCTGACTGAACCTATACTTAATGGTTACTCCTCAGTGCAAAACTGCTGTAGCAAGTGGGGACCTGAACTGGTAAACTAGTAAATCCACATTAATCTTCCTTACCATAAAATACTGTGAACCTGTAATGAAATTCTATCAAAATTCATTTCGGCTGCATTAATGTGGTACCATGACAGCCTGGCCCAAACACGTACAAAGATATAAATCTCAAAGGTCTCACAGACCAGGTTTCTGCTTGGGTATCTGTGTTTAAAACCCTCACGTCCTATCTTTCTTGTTACACACAGCTAAATGAATCCCAAACCAGCTTGGCCTCTAAAGCTCTAAATCAGCATTTTTCTCACCTGTTGCTAAGTCATGAAGAAATATTAGGAAAAAAAAAAAATTTCCTGTCAGGATGCAGAGTCTTCTGCTCTTCTAAAAGCAGTCAAGGATATGTTGCCACATGAAACTTGCTATTTTTCTTTGCTTCTTGCCAATTGATTACTACCTGCAACTGAAATATACCTGCTCTTAGAGCTGTTTTGTCTTAAGGAAAGGTGTGAATGGGTAAAAAGTGATTTTGCATTCTGACAGTTGTCCTGCAGGTACTTACTCTAACAGATTCCTGTTGCCATTGAGATGGCATATAAGCTAGTGAGGAAACTAGAAACTGAAGAAACAAACTACAGTTTTACAGACTACCTTATGAAATAATAGAACAAATATTTTTAGGAAAAAAAGTATCAATTCATTTATAGGATATTAGATGCACAGACAATAAGAAGCACAAATTTATAATGAATAGATCATATCTGAGAAATCTGACATTTTAAAAAACAGATTCCAGAATTAGTAGATGAAAGAAAAGTTATATTTGACTCTTAGTACATTATTTAACACAGTATTCTAATCAACTGGAAAACCTATAAAAAATTGCAATGTGTAACACAATGTATGTCCAAGGTGGCTTTGAAAAAAAATAACATTGCCATTCCAGCTTACAAAAATACAGCTAAAGTATCATTGAATCTGCTATGCATAGATTTTTGTTTTTCTCTAGCTCAAATATCACTCAGTATCTTCAGTAATGATTTTTTTGTGAAATTCATAGATGGTAGTAATTCGAGTAGGGTTGCAAACACTGGCAAGGATAGAGAAGTATCTCGAAAAACCTGAGGAGATTAGAACTTTGGGAATGGATTCAACAGAGTACTTCTGGCTTTATGTTAATATAACTGCAATTTCACTGCCATCCCACAGACTTCAAAATTAACCATAAATCAAACCTATGGAATGGAAAAGAAAAATGGAGATGCTAACAGTAAATAACAAAAAAAAATCAATAAAAAAACCACAATGTAAAAAGGCTCAAGATAAAAATGCTTTTAACTGGCAGTAAAAATTTGAAAGACCACTGCATACACCAGGATAAAATTTGAAACTCTGCAGGAACATTATGAACACATGTCCAGCTCTGTTATATTTGCAAAATAACACAAGCCACGGAATTTTATCATATTCCTTTCCCTAAATCCATAAACAAGAAATAACTTCTTCACTTCATGTTGAATTATGTCCTCATCAACAGACAACTTATCGTCAGGACAGTTATGGAATCAAAAAGGAGTTCTTCAGAGAAGAACGACAAATAGAAGTAAACAAGACAGAGAACAGCAGAAGTGTAACAAGAAGAACAAGATACCAGATACTACAAGGAAATACCTGAACTGAAGCTTACAGTCAGAACAATTACAAAGCTGTGAAATAATCTTAGAAGAGATACGAAAACCATATTCTTTTTCATAGTTAAAACCAGGCTGCAACGGCATACTAGAAACACTACTAATGGGAACAGCATTGAATTAACATAAGTAATTAGTAATTATAAAACAAAATAACTATGTATATTTTTAAAAATAATGCTAGTGTTAAATAAATACATACATATATACACACACACACACACACACACATATAGATATAGATATATATATATATCCCCTTACTAAATCTTACCAAATGAAATTACATTGTGAGAAACCTGTATCACACATATATGGTAAGGATGATTTACTCATTTACTGCTTTAGTTTAGACATTCATCTTAAATACACCAGTATATAAAACTGTGCGGGTGCACATTTCAGTGGTGTGATACATAATGCCTTAAACCTATCACAGTAAGTGATGGGAAGTTTTCTTCCTCTGAATAGCACCAATGTTAAATGTCTGTCTCTGCCCACTGACTCTATAGGAAGCTCAAGCACCTCGACAGCCCAAGTCAGTGATTCTCTACATCATGCGGGAAGCTACATTTGAACCAACCTAAAGGTTTCGGTCTGGATGAATCCTTTCAGATAAAATACAGAAGACAGCATCTTATTCTGAAGTTAGATCCCTGAAAGAAGAGGAGATGCTAATTTTGTTCTTAGTAGCCTCACGGTTAAACACTTGACAACCTGTATTTCTTAAGGGAATGATTGCATTGATGACACTGAACCTGCCAACTAACTGTTATTTGCCTCCAACAAAGCCCATCTTTCAGCATCTAAAAAAAATCTGTTATGAATCTGTTCTCAGTGAACTCACGGTTATATGTACTTGTCTTCAAAACTTAAAACACATACAAAGCTTCATTATGAATCATCTATACTAATGTATATATTGATATGAGTACATTTTTGTGACTAACATGTTTTGACTGTTCGAATTTTTTCACAGTGAAATTTCAGGTAGCAATCTACTTCTGGATAAAGATCACCACAGAAGTAGAGGTTATCAGGATTTTAAGGTATTTATATAAAGATCTATGCCATCCTCTTCTATAATCTTTATATTCTCACCAATGGTACCAAAGAACATTGGTAGGTAAAAACCCACAAGACTGCATGAAAAACATTTGAAGAATGAAATGTAAGAGGAACACGGCTATAACCATCTTCCCTTCATTAGACTCCTTCACATTATGAATGCATACAAAATATGATCCACAGACAAATTCTTCCTTTCTTTATTTCTCACTCTCAGATTAATGAAGTGATGAGGTATGATCAGCACTTCAGAATCTTTTGAGTAGATTAAAAACAATAGAGAACTGTTAAGGTGGGGAATGGAGCAAAAGAAGCTTTTGCCATTACATTGAAATAACGCTCTACAGAAAAAAGACTTAAATGACTCACTATATTTCTGTCTATTTATTATAAAAATGTAAACCATCAGAACAGGTCACTATATCTCTACAACTGATCCCAAAAGGTGTCAATATTTTGAAAACTCATTTTTCTTGAGAGATTACTTACTCTAAAAAGCTGGTGATGTAATCCCGACTGCAGGCTGACCAGGAGAAAGGATTGGTGTTTGCTGTAATATGAGCTGCCATTAGCTTTGCTGCTTCATGACCTTTGGTCCCACAGGAATTTCCAATTCCATCATGATTCATACCAAAACTGCTCAAAAGAGTAGGAGAGAAACAGCCCATTACTTCTCTACAGCATCATATATCACTTAAAACATAATGTCACCTTTACACCAATCGCGTTGGACCTAAAAGAACACAGTGCAGGAGAACTCCTAAGTGGAGAGTCATTAAAGTTCTGTTTAGTTTATTCAGATCTCAGAATACAGCACAATAACATAACCTTCTTTCCTCGTATGGATTTATTTCGTATGGTACCTGGATATGGAATATTTATTACAGTGCAGACTCTTGGATGAGTAAAAAAGGACAAAGAATAGGCGCTGTTGCTGTAACAATACAGTATGTATAGGCACAGTGCAATCAACGATAATTCAAGTAGAACATGGGTTTTGCAATTCCTAGGACTACTCTCTACGCACACTCCCTCTCTGTGTCTACTCACAGAGAGAGCTGGAGCCCTTCTGTTAGAGCTTTGCTTTGTCATAGAATGTCAAAATGAAGACAATTAAAAATCAGCAGAAAATATAATAAGAAACCTCTGGATGGAACTTGGCCAAAAGAGATTTTCAGGAAAGAAATTAACTTTCAAGAAAGATGATATGACCACGGCAAAAAAATATGGCTAAAGAATCCTTATGTCTTAGAAACCCTTTGAGCTATAGATCATCAACATAACCGTTAAATTAAAACTAGAAGTAAATTCACAGACAATCTATTTGAACAGACTTTCATTGCAGACTGTCTTTGTTTAGGACAATCAACAATGTATACTTTACGTATGTGACACAAATGAAGCACCTGAACAGAATATTTTCGATAGCATACACATTTTTAAAACTCCACTTTCTTAGTCTTTGATTAACTTACATTCAATCACTTGGGGACAAAAATTTGTTCCCTCATTTCTTATTTTTTTAAATAGTAAGCTTTGGTCAAATTTACTCCTTCTCGAAGGCTTAGGAAATGAGAGGGGCAGATAGGCAGAGACACAAGAACTTCTCTGATAATGAGACAGAGAAGTAATTAAAACAATGCCAAAACTGAGATTCTGAACTCCCAGAATCATACAAAGAGGTCTGTCTTCAGTCTTCCATATGCTAAAAGGACTGACTCTCTGATTTCTTACTCAACATTCAGGAACACAAATGTGTCGAGGCACTCAGTTTAGATTTTCTGTAACATTTAGGACTGACTGCAAGACCGTACAAAAGGTAGTAGATAAGAAACTGACCAGTTATCAGCTGACAATACCACTTCGTACCAGTTCATGCCACTTTCTTTACTGAAAGCAGTGGCAGTTGTGTTATATTAATCTGAACATATTGCCCCAGAACATGGTATAAAACCCCAAGACTTTAATGTTACCCTGAACTTCAATACACTGAGTACTATTTTATCTCTTCAGACGATCATAACAACCTACAAGTGGAAGGTGTTGGCAACCATCCCTTCCCAAAAAAAGAACATCAGTGAATGATGGATATTTTCTACAGGATCAGGAAGGACCTCATCATCAAAAAAACAAGGCTGCCTTGCCTATGGGATGTGTCCCTACGGAATACCTATCCTCCAGCAATGCTTGCGTGTATCTGGCTCAGTTTGCAATATCTCACAAATGCAGAAGCCATATACTGTATTATACACTGGAAAGGTCTGACTGACACCTTAGACTGTTACGTTATCAAATAAAGAATGCCCCTCGCTTATAAAAAATACAGCTTTAATCAACTCATCTGAGCAATGTATGTAACACAATGAAACTTTCAGACCAGTGTTAATTCTTATGATCTCATCAATATCTATTCACATTAGGAGAGGAAAGAACTTAGATGTCCTGTGCAACAAACTGAACCAGAATTTTACAATGAAAAATGTGCTTCTTCTCAATGGCAATTATTTGCTAGAATTTGGGGTACTTCAAACAGAAACATTCCTTTTTGAAATGTCTCTGTACCATTTCTGAAAACAGAAAACCCTATTTTTGAATAATCTCCATAAATTACTCATTATAGAAATGAGCTGGATGATTATTATATTCGGCTTATCTCTAGCTACTGTATTCCATTTGTTAAAAAACTTACAGACTTGATTTCTCTGGGAAATGAAATTTTTATATTTTGAGTGTATAAGTAAAAGAACAAACTTCATAGTTTAATAACTTTCCTTCTACCAGCTCTCCTTGTGAAAAAGATAGTTTTGGTGACAGTGGCAGTGATATGCCTGATAAAAAGCATGTCTGTGAATGGAAGCCATAATTTCTGATGCCCATGGGAACTCAATCAATGCCTTTCCATGAGCCAATGGTATACTAATTTTTTATAAATATTTATTCACCTATATCATCTATGCCTTTCAAAGAAGGTTTTTCTACTTGTCCTTGCTTCTGAATTTAGGAGGAATGTGATCATGAGGTGCAGGTAACTTTTTCTGATATTTGCAGAGGGGTTTTACAATTACTGTCATCATTTCCAAAGATGGTAGTGGCAGCCTGCCATTACAGTCCAGTAATTTGCCCTCCTGTGGGCAGGATTGCAGACAGAAACACATTTCTGACCAAATTACCAGTTTTATTTCCATCAGAACATGCTGGTCATATTTGGCCATCATTACATTAAAACTAGGTCTTTACAAAAGCATGTTTGCAATTGGATTGGCATGGAAAGGTAGGGAAGAAAGTAAGGAACATAAAATATTCTTTATGGAGCCACTGTTATAATTTGCCTGCTTTTTTCAAACTCACTAAACATACACAGACTGCATTCCTTTCATTGGCTTAAAAAGCCTGTCTGACACTACCCAGTATAATTCTGTCTTTACAAGAATAGCCAGATGGGTGAGCAGAGACTGAAATCTCCTCAGCTGACACAGAAGTTATTCTATGAAGTTATCTTTCCACCTGCCTTCTCAAGGAAGGATGTTTAACACTGCAGCTCTCGTGTTTTCAAGCATTATCGCTCCTCATTTCCCAAGAGAGCACTCACTTTACATTTAAGAACTGTGCAAAGTAGAAACACTTAAGAACTTTAAAATTATAACTGAAACTCTCCTGCAAATTATCTCTAGTTTGTACGATTCTTAAAAAAATTCTAAGGCAGCACATCCTAGTACTGCTCACTGCCTGTTTCACTTACTAACATCTGTAACTGAACAGATTCTTTTTCCTTTGGCAATCTGTTTTTCCTTATGTCTGAAAAAATTATCTGAGGGAATTATTTGTAATACACATCCAACTTAAGATCCAAACCCAAAAATCACAGGGGAGATAACTAGTGTCAGCTGCACTGAATAGAACGGCAATAGATAAGCAGAGACCCTAGAGTATAAGCAGAGGGAAGGATGTGAATGTAAACTTCTTGTCTACCCTTCCTTTATCTTGCAAAAAAACAGCATTGCAGGTCCCTACAGTTTCATTTGGTTACTGATATGTTTGGTAGTTCTAAACTGTGATGGTTATGGTTTCCAGAACACTTATTGCTGATACATATGAAATTATAGCAGTTATTTTTGTGAGACAGCCAGAACACTTCCACTCTTATTTACTATCCAGACACTTAGGATCCAGAGAAGACAGATCCACACCAGTCTGAAGGCACCTCCATACTCTTCACTGAGATTTATTTTGTATACCACGTATTTTATTAGCACTGAAGTTACCTTAAAAGTACTCAGGTGAAATACTATCTCTCTACCAATTATCTCTGCTATCTAACTGAAGTACTAATTATCTGCATATCAAAAAAATTTCCTAGCTTTCTTAGGGTTTGGAGCATTCAGAAAAGCACAGGTTGCTAATGTTTCATTTCTCTAAATACAATAGAGTATGTTAGGGTTTTTTGTTTCTTACCAATTCAGGAGTTATATGAATTTGACCCACATTTTTTTTTAAGCAGTGTCTTTTATGTTGCTCTGCCACTTGTTTAACAGCATTAGGAAGAAGTGTGCCAGAGACAGAATTGTGAGTCAGGTGAGGAAACAAAGTTACAGGAACCAGAAGCAAGAGAAATACTGTAAAGTCAAGCACTGGATCTTCTCATCCATTGTTTGAAGATGTTTTACAGCTGCAAAAACTACAGATCCTCAGGATAAAGAATTGGCACCCTATCTTTCCAAGAGAAAGGAAAGAAACTTACACCTTAAGAGGTTTTATGATACTGATTATTTGTACTAGGAGATAAACACACATGCTAAGAGTTAAATGGGCCATTTACAAATAAGTATCCTGACCTAGGTACATTGCAAGTATTTCCTCCAGTGTCTCAGTATGTTAGACACACTGACCTAACATTAATGGAGAATGAAGTAAAGGGTAGGGAAGGGTCATAAAGTGCATCAGTGAAGAATAATTTAAAACTTTCTAAAAGTAAATCTCTACCACAGTGTGGGCATTCTTGAACAAGTATTCTTGTATTTGTTAGAACACCTAAATAGTGAATCATAATTAGCCTGGAGAAACTGAGTTTATTATATTAGATACAAAAATTTTCATAAAATTTGTATAAAGTAATTTTGCCAGTGTATTGTACTTATTCTCATAATGGTTTAAAAAGCGTAATTTAAATCTGTATATGTATTTCATACAGCTTAGAATGTCTATTTAGGGCCTACATTGAAAAATTAGAACTGTGAGCTTCCCTACATCTGTAAACATAGGCATGCCTTTAAAGATGCCTTTTCTTAGTGTCAGTAGAAAATACACGAGGGAAGAAAGGGGAAATTGCCATGTTTCAACATTATTTTGTTCAACAAAAAGTGGGTGAATCTGAACATAAACTATTATTAAATAATAATAGAATTCTTTTCCCCTACAATATCGGAGCTATGAGCTACATGGAACAAAGCACAATTTCTATGCGGACATACATGGTAATTTTATTAATTATTCTCGTGTGTACTAGTAGTGACGTATTTGTCAATTGTTATGAGGTTATGATGAATTTTGTAGAACTTACAATCATCAGATTTTACGTTTTCTCAGTAACAAAAGTAAGCACTTTTTCTTTACTTTTCAAAAATATTTTCCTCATACTGTCGCTTAAAAGAGAATTCTTTTCTTTCTATGTAGCCTTCCATATAATTTTAGCCAATGTCATAAAAGTATTGGTTATAGCTACGGAACAGCATGAAAATTAAAATTTACCCTTAAATGACATTACAAATGAAGCAATAAATAATCAAAAAGTATTGTCTTGAAAAATCAATTTGTTTTAATTTAGGATTCCAAACATTGACAGCATGTATTGAAACCACCTAACACTGCATATTCCTCAAGGGAGGAATCAAGGTTAATTAGTTACTTCACTTCCTATTTCCATGTCTTAACATGGATTTTAACCTTAACTACTGATTTCCTGCGTTTGGAGATCATTCTGTGGTTTGGAGTATCCCTAATGCTTTATTTTGAAGTAATGCAGAATTTTAAACTTTAACTTTGGTGAAACATATTAGTTCCCTGAAAACTTGGGAAACAATCTAATTCAATAATAGGAGCTTACTAAAAAGAATATCTGCCAGGAAATTCAAAATAATTTTAGCACACTTGTATCCTAATTTTTCCTATTTACTTCCTAAATACTGTTCTTCTCTCAGTTATGGATGATGACCAAACACCCTATCAAAAACTATTTTTATAAATGAGCATCATTTAGTATTAAATAACATATGAGGCTCTTAAAAGCACAGCAATTTCTAATTTACTAAAAATCAATGCAGTTTATTCAGAAACCTGACCTTTCTTATGGAGAAATGACAGACTTCTGCGGGGATATTACAAAAGAGCAGAGCACAAACTTCTCCTGGATTACGCTGCCATAGCTATCCAGCCTTCCTGTCACAACAGTAATATCAAGTAAGGCTTGTGTGCCACACAAAGCCAATAGTGTAAATGCATCAGGTCTCTACACTGCAGGTCAAAGTGGAAAGTATCGGCTCTGATCAGGAAGCAAACTTCTGAACTCAGACTTCCTTTGGAAATTCAAGATGCCCTGAAGGTTATGATAACCTTCCACTTCACCCCCATTTATTCTTCTTGCACTTTTGTTAAGACCTGTGAAGTGTTACTACTTTCAGTTTCCTTGATAAAAATGCTTTGATGTTAGAAAAATTATTTTACTATTGCAAATTCTAAACTTCAAATAATATTTCAGATATGTAGAGACAGACTTTTTTCATATTTTAGATATAAACATGTCACACAGCTGGGGGGGAGTTTGCCTTATTTTTATGATATTTCATTTTACATGCATGTCATTAAAACTGAAGTCCCAGAGAGAACTTTTGAAAACCTGAAATATTATAAAAGCATGCATAAAACAACGGTCCTTTAGCACAAAAGACCAGGGCAGAGGATAGAGGGTGGAGGGGTGAGAGAGTTAGAAAATAATTATGTATGGTCTTACGTGGCTTGCGGACACATTTTGGTCAAGGTTTTTGTTGGTTTTGTTTTGTTGTGGTTTTTGTTTCTTTGGCTGGTTTTGTTGGGTTTCGTTTTGGTTTGGTTTGGGGTTTTTAAACTAAAAAAGATAGTTAAACTGTCCCTAAAAACTCAAGCCATTTGAATTCCATCACTCCTAGACATCTAGCTGGAATAAGCTTAATGTGCTCTGTTTGCTGTTGAGGTGTTCATACACTATAGATTTGAGACGGTCTGCTGTGGTTAAAGATGGAACACATCATCATCAAAGACAAAATAATGATGACTGCATCAACCGGAGAGCTGACAGGAGGTGAGGTTAGTACAATCCATGCTAGCTGTGTTTCAACTAGTTTTGAAAAAGCTATTGTAAAGTTTGGTATATGTGTCTCTGTTACCTCAGACTGAAGTATTTTCTTTCTAGTTTTAAAAAAAAGACATTCCTTGACATGCACTTCTGCTAGAAAACATCTCACTAAAACTCAGGTCCTGTAATGCAGCTGAGGTTTGACTGATTGTGGTGAGTTGACCTTGGCTGGATGCCAGGTGCCCGACCCTCTCTTCCTCAGCTGGACAGGACAGAGAAAATGTAACAAAAGGTTTGTGCGTTGAGATAAGGACAGGAAGAGACCACTCACCAATCCCCATCATGGGCAAAATAGATTCAACTTGCTGAAATCAGCTTAATTTTATTACCAATTAAATCAGTGTAGGAGAATGAGAAATACCAACTAAATCTTAAAACAACTTTGCCCCCACCCACCCCTTCTTCCCAGGCTCAAATTTACTCCTGAATAGAGAATGGGGGTTACAGTCGTTACACATCACTGCTGCTCCTTTTGCCTCACACTCTTCCCTTCTCCAGCATGGAGTCCCACCCAACCACTGGAGACAGTCCTCCGTTAAATTCTTCAACGTGAGTCCTTCCCATGGACTGCAGTCCCTCATGAACTGCTCCAGTGTGGGTCCCTTCCATGGGTGCAGTCCTTCAGGCACAGCCTGCTCCTCTGTGGGTCCCCCACAGGGTCACAAGTCCTACCAGCAAACCAGCTCCAGCGTGGGCTCCTCTCTCCACAGGGCTCGAGTGGGTCCTACCAGGACCCACTCGAGCACAGGCCTCCCACGGGGTCACAGCCTCCCTTCAGGTATCCACATGCTCCAGCACAGTGTCCTCCAAGGGCTGCAGGTGAATCTCTGCATCCCTGTGCTCCTCCATGGGCTGCAGAGGCACAGCTGCCTCACCACGGTCTGCTCCAGGGGCCGCAGAGGAACCTCAGCTCCAGCGCCTTCTCACTGACCTTGGTGTATGCAGAGTTGTTTACCCGACATATTCTCACTCACCTTTCCTGGCTGTTGCTGTGTAGCAATTTTTCTACCCCCTTTCTAAAACGTGTTATCCCAGAAGCCCTACCACTGTCACTGGTAGGCCCAGCCTTGGCAGGTCCATCCTGGAGCCTCCTGGCATCGGCTCTCTGGGACATGGAGAAATCTTCTGGCAGCTTCCCACAAAAGACATCTCTGTAGCCTGCCTGCTACTAAAACCTGGCCAAGCAAACCCAATGCACTGATCAAACATGAAGCTCACTGGTCATTGAAGAATGAGGTAAAGAAAGCATCTTCTGAAAGTACTGCCAGATTACAAGTTTTACTCCAGCACTGAAGACCATCCTTCTCATATAGAAGGAGGGGTATTTATAATATTTATCACTTTGCATACAGGCTGAGAAGAGACTTTAAGAAGTGCTAGAACTGCAGGCACACTTTAGCTGTATGAACTAATCTAGAGCTAAACACATGCTCGAAACTATCACTGTTCTTCATCTTGAAGACAATTTAGTCAGTTGGACTATATGTCCTTATTATTTCTTACATCTTTTTTTATCAAGATATGACTGTCAAACTGTAAAATTTCAATTCATTACATCATCTATAAGTCAAGACAATTATGACTTTTCAGAAACTATTTTGGCCACCACTCTTGTCTACCAGCTCCTTTCATACAGCCCTCAGCGGTTGTCTGTCATTAGTAAATTCTTTTCTGACTCCAAGTTCTATGGCAACTTTCTGTCCTAAGCCTAGTCCACTATCCTGATGTTTTGACATTTCCTTTATTTACCCACTTTTATTTTATTTACTTTGTTTCACTCTGTTTCACTTTCTGAATCACAGCTAACTCCTCCACAAGACTGCAACAATGAATGGTAAAATGCCTTTCTTTTACTGATATACCTCTTCCAGTGGAATCTGGAATTCCTTACCAGTTTAACTAAGCATGCTGTACAGCATGCATGGGACAAGCTAGACATTTTAGAATGTATCCAAATATAAAAGCATAGAGCAGAAAGCCACCTAACTCAGCTGGCAGGGAAATAGAAAATGGGACTGGATCTTACATCATTCAACTTGTCTGAGATAAAAGCATGATCACGCCTGCAAAGAGTTCCTCTCTTCACTAAGAAGAAAAAGTCAAATTTTGCTTGACAATTTAGGGGATACACACTCAATTCTCACTCCTGGTACAAGAAATCACTGTTTGTGATTTTTGCTTACCAGAAATCTTAAGCATCTTTGGTATGAAATATAAAAAAAAAGCAGGCATAGTCAGTTTTCTAGAGAAATTATTCTAAACTCTAAAGGGCCAACTCTGAAATTCATCTAATTCCCAGAAGTACTAAGAGTAATACAAGGCTGTTCTCTGAACCATGGCTAGGGAGAAACAATCATAAAATGTTAATTTCTCCATTGTTTATGCCCTCAAGAAAGAAACAATCACTGTGTACCACCATCTTCAATAAAAACAGTTGGTTATGAGACTGAACCGCACAAAGCTGAACAGTACCAAAACTGGGTTATACATACATAAACACTACAAGTGGTAAGGAACGGAAGCAAAAAAAAAAACTTTTTAGAAAACTGTAAAGATTTAACAGAAAGTATGACTGACTGTTACAATCTGACTACCAGTCCCTTTAAGTTTTCAAGAAGTACTTTCCTGGATAATATTCTTCAACCAAATGGAACTAATTTGAATCAATACAAGGTTAAATTATTTAAATTTAACACACTATGATATACAGGAATTTAGACTGAAGGATCTAATGACTTCTCATCACTCTATAATTCAGTAAAGTACTAAGGACAAGTTGAGCCATGCTTCCATCAGGGAAGCTTATAAACCAAATTTTGGAGAAACTGTGGATAATCTATCAAATAATTTGTATTATCATAATTGTTCTCTTTTAATCACAAAATAATTTCAATCCTCAGTTCAAAAGTTTTTTAAAAACTCAGTATTCCATAGCAACTATACAATTAATAAAATCATGATCTTTCAAAGTGCAATTCTCCCATTCTTATCTAATTAGAATGCTATTCAGAAAAGCATTTCTCCTTGAAAATTTAAGAGACTGATAGTCTGATTGTGATTATAATGTTCAGTCATACTTTCTGTTAAATATTTATAGGGGTGTTTTTAATTTCTTTTTGCTTCTGTTCCTCACCACTTGTACATTTTTTATGTGTCTATTCATCAGCCACTCGGATGAAGGGGAAGATGCCTGCTCAGAACATTCACTGAGGACACAAAGCTGGGAGCAGTGGCTGATACCCTGGAGTGCTGCGTAGCCCTTCAGAAGGACCTCAGCAGGTTGGAAAAATGGAGAAGAACCATCTGAAATTCAGCAAGGGCAAATGCAGGGTCCTGAACCTGGGGAGGAACAACCCCAGGCACCAGCACAGGCTGGGGCTGACCTGCTGGGGGGCAGCTCTGCAGAGAAGGACCTGGGGGTCCTGGTGGCCAACAAGCTGGGCATGAGCCATCAGAGTGTCCTGGTGGCGGAGAAGGCCAATGGTATCCTGGGGGACATTGGGAGGAGCACTGCCAGCAGGTCACGGGAGGTGATCTTGCCCCTGTGCTCAGCTCTGGTGAGGCCTCACCAGGAGTGCTGTGTTCAGTTCTGGGCTCTTCAGGACAAGAGAGACATGGAGCTCCTGAAGCAGATCCAGCAGAGGGGTGTGAAGATAATTAGCGGACTGGAGCATCTCTCTTAGGAGGAAAGGCTGAGGGAGTTGGGCCCATTCAGCCTTGAGAAGAGATAACTGAGAGGGGACTTAATCAGTGTCTATAAGTATATGAAGGGGAGGTACCCACAGGATGGAACCAGGCTCTTCTCAGAGATACTGAGCAATAGGACAGAAAGTGATGCATAGAAGTTCCACCTGAACATGAGGAAGAACTTTACTGTGCAGGTGACCATGCACTGGAACAGATTGCCCAGAGAGGCTGTGAAGTCTCCTTCACTGGAGATATTCAAGAACCATTTGGCCACAACCTGTGCTATGTGCTCTAGGATGACCCCGCTTGAGCAGGGAGATTGGACCAGATGACCCACTGTGGGCCCTTCCAACCTGACCCATTTTGTGATTCTGTGTAATTGAGTGCTTTTTTGTTGTATGCTACATATTCAATGTAGACATGTCCCTTTAATGCTTCTATTGTTCATTTAGCAATGAAGTCAATTTCCTATTCTAAGTCTGAAAAGAGGTATAGCCAAACAAAAATGTTTACAAGGCTCTCAGAAACAATTATTTTACTCACATATGCAAATACCATCTAGTAGGTATTGGAAACTAGGAGGTTGAGAGGAAATAACAACTTTGACGTAGTTGTAGAGGCATTCAGTCACAGCGTGGGTAGAATGACAGTTGATGTGTGACTACCACACAACATAAATCTTGGAGATTTTTTGCCCACATATTCTTCTAAGATTTTACTGACAGTATCTACATGGCATGTTTATTCTTAAAACCAAGCTTGCAGTGCAACTTTCTTTAATAACCGTGCATTGTATAAAAGCTAAAGGAATATGATTTCTGCATCTTATCAAATCAGCATTTGACATATCGTGCCATCTCAAGAATTAGCTGAAAGCCTCAAGTAGCTGAGATTTCAGAATTTTAAAAGACCTTATGTATAAGAAGCCAAAAGATATCTAACACAGAAAACACCAACGGTAAAAACATTCCTATGATCACAGGATATATGCTATCACTGCATGTTTTTTTTCAGATTCAAACCAGTCTAGCTCTTCAAGTAAATTCTGGTTGTCATGCCACCCTTGCATGACAAAATAGCTGCATATATTAAACTAATTTTGTGTATCTCTGTAATAACATGTATAAAACATATACAAAGATCTCAAAGGCAGGTGCTAAGAGGATGGTGCCAGACTCTTTCCAGGGGTGCCCAGGAACAGGGCAAGGAGCAATAGCCAAAAACTAGAACAGCAAGAAGTTCCACTCAGGATGAGGAAGAACTTCTTTACATTGAAGGTGGCAAAGCACTGGAGCAGGTTGCCCAAGTAGGTCATGGAGTCTCCCTTTCTTGAAGCATTCAAAACCTAGCTGGATGTGTTCCTGTGCCACCCTCACTGGGTGACCCTGCCTTGGCAGGGGGTTGGATGAGATGATAGCCAGAGGTCCCTTCCAACCCTAGTAATTCTGTGACTCTGTGAACACGTAGATGTATGACATACGAATTAGAAGGAAAATACTGTATTGGAAGATTGGAGTTTTTGTGAAATATGTGAAAAAATTCACAGCGAGGTCACCTATACAATACAAGATGTTATTTACAGGAATTTCAGAAGTATTAATATTTAGTGATTGGAGGAGCTGTTTCCTCAGCAGAGGGAGGGAGAGAGGGAGGGAGGGAGAGAGAGAGAGGCAGGAAGGAAGGCAGGAAGACAGACAGGAAGGAAGGAAGGAATATCAGGGGAGTTATTACATGTATTTTTAAATTATTATTGTTCAGATCTTATACAATTGCTTTTGAATTCTAAAACTCATCTACATTAGATGAGTAGGGTTTTTTTCGTACATAGTATAAATGAGAGCATAGTTGCCCAGTGATTATCTAACATAACAGGTGGGTTAAAAATAACTGTTTACTTCCAGGTCCTTTTGTTTGATCAGCAGATTGCTAGCTTTCCTTTCAGTCCACACTGGAACTTTTAACAGTTCCATCAGCTAGTGAGTGGAAAAGCATGTCATCCATAACTCTGTATTGGTCAACCCACGCAAATAAAAAAGGAAACCTCTTGATAAAAGAAGGTGCCCAGTCTTTTTAGAGTCATCACGATGTACTAACAGTGCTGTCTTTTGAGGGAAGGCCTGAAATATTTCCAGACCAAACACTACTCAGATTTTACCAGTGTCATAACAACATACCCTTTAAAACTATATGCTGATGCTTTAAATGTAACAAGTGATACTGACTGCTCTATGCCTGTTTTATATAGATCATGCTTAAGTGAGAGGACTTAAAGCATATGAATATTGACAACAGAGTCAATGTTTCAATGATATTAGTTTGAATTATATTTAAGACAAAATAAAAAAGAGCAAAAAAATTATCTTTCAACCACTTCTCTTTCATAAAGAAAGGCAGAAAAAAGTAATGGGGCAGAAAAAAATTTTCAAAGCCAAATATTTAAAAATATGAAACAGAGGAGGAAGGTTGTGAGTCAAGTCTCAGAAGGAGAGATTTAACCGGAATCTGAAATCAAAGGGTATACAATGAGCCTTCAGTTCTAAATTTAAAGCCCCTGGTAATACATACTAAATAAAATGTAATGCCACTCACAAATACCATATACAGAAACATGGAACATCAGAATAGAGATGGTGAAGGGAAAAAAAATTATATTGATTATTAACTAATATTAAAAAGGTGGTAAACTAAAACATATTCTTATTTTAAACTCACTCACTTGTGACCAATCTCATGCGCAATGGTAAAAGCTGAACCTAGGCCAATGTCTTCATTAATGCTGCAGCTCCTTTCAGGCTCACACATTCCAGCCACAGAGGCCAAGCCTGAATAAACAGAAGGAGACACAAAGGGTCATGCCAAGGTGTTTCAGTCTTAAAAGCCCTACTTATAAATGCCTGGATTCTTTTTAATAACTTCTATGCGCAGAAGGAGCAGTTGGCAAAAGGTTAACTTTCTAGTCATTTGCAAAATCACTGGGGGGAATTTCACTTTGCCGGCTAGACATTAATATTTTTTGAACTGCAGTCAGTGCTGGAAAATGTCTAGACTAGGGGTTAGATTTATAAATTTTACTTCTGGTAACTTGGGACCACCTAGTAACTTGAGCCAGGAGAGGGAATTCAAGAAAGCATTTCTATTTTAACATTCTTGAGCCTGAAGAAAGCAAAATGTATCCACATTATTTTTCTAAAGAAATCTGTTTAAGTTTAGTGGGTTCATAAAAACATACAAGCAACTTTTTTAGCTATGAAAAACCTCACATGGTACTTTAAAAAAAATTAAAAAAACAAAACTGAATGCATCAGTGAAGAGAGAGGAGACATGTTAATAACAAGCACGCATTTAACCATGGAAGTCTTTTCCATTTATCACCCATCATCTTCTGGCATTAAAACCTTATTGTGTTACAAGGGCTTTTAAAAGCTTTCTTCAGAGAGAGAACACCACTGGCATTTACCAGCTATGGCTCTTCTGTATCTCACACATTTTTCAGCAACAGATTATTACAGAACATACTGCAGTCATAATTTAGTGCCATTAGAGAAAGCTTTAAACATCAGGTTTATTTAATGTATTTCTCCCCTTGAATTTCTTATCTGAAAGAAGCAGCAAACCTTTCTTTAAGGAAGTTACCTGCTCAGTTAACTACACTACAAAAAAACCAGAAAACCAAAAAAATCCCAAAACCAAAAAACTAACAAACTCAAACCCAAACAACCCCAACAACAACAATAAAAAAATTGAAAAAAGTTTCACTTTGGTTGAGAGATAAGGGGAATGGAACAGCGAGTGGGGAAGAGAGAAAGCAAACTATTTACATGAGCAGGGACTTCAAATTGTTCAATTTGGACTCACAGTAAGGACGTCATAATATGACAAGTACTTCCTACTGTGTCCACATTAGCAATTAATTTGAAGCCATAGGAATGGATCAGCACAGTGAAGCACTGATATTAAGGCTCTTCAAGTATCTTTGAATGCTGGTTAGGACATTCCAGACTAGCTGAATCCTGTAGGCTGAACATCACTACACATGCGGCTCAAAGCTTCCTGAAGGGAAAAAATACTGCAGCAGTATCATGAGAACACAGCCCATGGGTGACCTCAGGTCTCCTGTGGGAACACATAGAGCTTCTGGGGGGTATGTGTTCCACGTTTTCTCCCGAAAAAATCTAGTTTGGACAAACCAAAACTACTCTGATAGCCAAACTGACAAAAGGTGACAATGTGTGTCTGGAGAGTGTGCAGTGGAGAATCTGCAAAAAATACAATAATTACAGTTCACCCATGCTGTTCTAATTGAAGAAATTCTGAAGACAACACGGCATTACATACATATACAACAATAATGCTCCCCTGCAACATCCACCATATGTGAATGATAAAGTCATCTCCATCTGCAGGTCTTATAACTGAGGATTTCCTTCAGCAAATTAGAAGACCAGACTAATATAATTCCATACCACGCTTGCAGAAAGTGACAGAGATCAAGTTAAAAACTCAGTCAGTGACTCAGACTTTAGAAGCAGTTGTCCTTCACTGGGGCCACAGACACACTGCAAAGATGTCTGAGGTCTATCTTTTCTAAGAGGTTCCATGAAAGGTTTCCTGCTTCAGGTGTCTGAAATAGGATACAGATGTCTGTGCCACACAAAATATTTTATTTATGTCTCTTCCTAGAATACCAATTATTCAGGTTTCTTTTGACCTTCTGAGACTTCTCTGTGACTTTTTTTCACAGACTCCTTATATATATAATTAACTTTAGTTATTGGATGTCAGTGTGACTTAAGCATATCAAATGTCATGCAAAAGAGGACTACAGGGCCTTATCTCTTCTCCAATTCAATGCCTATAATGCAGAAAAACTGTCATGGTTTTGTTGCCAATACCCCTATAACAGTGAGTTGGAACTCATACCATATGTGACTCTTACTTTTAATTTTTTTTAATTAAACTTTTTGTTTAATAAAATATTTGCCAAATCTATCCTCTGTTACACTGGATTCAAGTGAAGCAGAATTTGCCTTTATGCCAAAATCTGGTACAGTAAAAACTAGTACACTAATGACCTATGTTAAAAGTACCACATAAAAATATCAAATAGTTCATTCATGGATGTATTCTCTTTCAACCTTTCTTCTTTTAATGCTTGCAAAGCCACTTCTAAGACATCAATATAGACAGTCTCTTCAGTTTCGTCACCTCCAATGTCAAACAAAATCAATTACATTTAGAAATTGATCAGCATAATTTGCCTTTTACTAAAGTATGCTGTGGGTTTTGTTTATATTTATAGCAGGAAAAATTCAGATGCCTTTTCCCAAGTAAACTACACCCTCTGCCAGAAGCATTGTACTGACTTGTGAGAGACTTACAGAAAAAATTAACATGGGTTAAGGCTATCAAGCATATAGCAATATAGGGAAAGACAAAGCAAATACAATCACAAAATCTGACTGAGAAAAGTATTAATAATATGAACTAGAGGAATTAGAATTTTGTCTTTAACCATGTGCAATAAAGAGGCTTATGAAAGCATGCAAACTGAAAAAAAAATCTAAACAAGTGTTACGTTATTCTTTAAATAATGTTCTCTTTATTTATTAAAGCACCATTGCAGGCAAAAACCTCTAGTTATAGGTCACCTATAGTTATTTACTGTAGAAAATAACTTCTGGTGACATATCTAGGTATGTAGAGAATAATAGCTCTCCATCCTTAATCTAAGGTTGCCATTTGCACTTCTCCATTGTCAAAGCACTGTTTTAAGTAGTTTCAATGTTACGGGATTTTCTATCACTGTGCTATTTTTTTCTAAGTCTATGAAAGGAAAAATATGAAGCTGTGTACAACACAGCAACAGCGTAAACCTCAAAGTCCATTTCTTTTGTAAGGTTTATGGGGGTAGTTTTATAACTTTACTGAGGATCTTTACTTCTATTTTTTTAACTAGATTATAGAGACCGGTAAATGAAAATAAACAGCAAGTTCTCTTCTGTAAGAAATAAAATTGAGTCATCTGCTAGGTTTTATCAGAACTACAGCTGTCAAGAGATGAAATACACAGCACCAGCTCACATAATTCAAACTTCCAGCAACGTATCAAAGCCAAAATCCACCTAGATTATCTTTTATTTTTTATGTTTATAAAACTGCAAAATTTTGAAAGTACAAACTTAAAAATATCTAATCAGTCAATAAACCAATAGCTAAGTACAAAGCAAAGAAACAGCAAATACAAGCTGAAATTTCTCTTTATAATCTTACCCAGTGTTCCACAAGGCTTGTTTTTATAAGTGCAGATATCATATCTGTTAAGAAAAAAAAGTAGATAAAGTATGTCAGTGAATCACATTTGTGAGATACTTTGTGTATTTATCACATATCTGTATCATAGTCCAAGTTGTCAGACCGCAATCAGTTTAATTATGTGCAGCCAGGTGGTGTCGGCATTTTCTACACTCTGGTGTAAACCACAAGCTGCAGTACACTCACAGCCGCTGGCCTCAGGCCAGTGGGACACCTGCCAGCAAGAAAAAAATGGTTAAAGTGGATCTCTGTAATCACCAGCTCCATAAAGCAGTCTACCATTCTGTTATGAAGTTACAGCAGCATGGCTATAGACTGCTACTGATTCTTAAACCTTAAGTTTTACTTATTCAATATAATTGGAATCCTCTTATGTCTCATACTTATCAACTAAACAATAATAAGCGTAAGTCGTATACTTAGACTTTGATTCTAATTAAAAATTGAACTCTCAATAATTACACCATTTTTTTAAAAACATCTTATGTACTGTCATTATAGTGCCCTTCTCATTATCTTTCCATAATTATAGTGTATCTTAAGAATATGCACTAACAAACTAAAATGAAAAACATTTTTGAAAAAGCAAAAAAATGTCTTTAAAGGAAAATTTTTGTCGTTGTAGATACAATCCTTCAAATACAGAAGCTAATGAGTTTTTGTGTCGTTAATATGTAAATATCTGGAGCTAGCAATGAAATTAAAATGTTTTCTGTGGCATAGCTTTTAAAATAGCAGTGGTCACGCAGCAGTCAATTCTTTAATTACAGCTTTATATTTTGAATATGCAATCCTATAATATGGATAGTGATAAAAGAACACTCCCACAATGCTATTGATTTGCAAGAATTTATACTGATTTCCTTGCAGTATGCTTCAGAATAACTTCTACTCTTTAGAAAAGCGAGTGAAAAAAAATATGAAAAGATACCATCTTTATGCTTTGATTTTAAACCCAAATAGTTACTAATTTCTGGCCATCAGACATTTTCTGTTAAAAATACTGTAAGGACTGTTATCACATAGGAGTCTGATCACAAGATATATACCTTTCACTGCTAAAAGAGTTATGGTCTGTCTGCAAGCCAAATCCATGGACAAAATAACAAAGCTTAAAATTTGGAACAAATCCAGTAAACTCTCTATGCATGCAGACTGCTGTGACCGCATGGAATTCCTTTGATTTCTAAAGTGTACTGAGTGTGGAGCAGTTTGTGGGATTAAGCTATAATTTTGAACTTAAATGTTCATGTGCACTAATCTCATCAAGGTGGTTCAAACGCGCACTGACTTTCTGTTTGCTGTCTGGAGGAGGGGAAGGTAACCAAATCAGCATTCTTACAGAAAACATTCTTATAAAAAAGCACTCTTATTTCTCTCGAAACATAATCATTGAAATGTCCCTAAGTTTCAAGATGACACAGATTCAGAGCAAAATAAGGATTTTTATTGAACATTTCCTGCCCTTTACATAATTAAGGAACCAAACTTCTTATTTCTGTGTTCAGGACAGTGCCTGAACCTAATCCTATTGAAGTTCAAGCAAAATTTGTTCCTCAGAGAAAGCAGACTCAGTCTTATCTAGCGAGGAAACTCTAACTAAATTCTTTAGAATGTAGTTGAGAACTGAAGGGAAAAAAGTCTTTGAAATACACAGGATGTACTGGTCTTCTGGTTTTTAATATCCAATGGTAATACGGAAAAACAATTAAAGACATACATCCTTAGATAAAATGGATGTTTGAGAATAAAGCCAATTCCACTCAACTCGAGTAAAATGTTGTCACTGACTTCAGAAGAACTGAAAACTTGCCTTATGGCCTGAATCAACTTACTGTCCTACAGGTATGAATCTGAAGTTACTCCTCTCCTAAGGTTCAGTTTCACAAAGAACTGTGACAGGAAAGAATTATATTAATTAAGTCCCTTGTTTCTGTTATATTTTTGAAAAACAAAGACCATGGTATTCTTCAATTTCTGCTGGGTAGTGTGTGTTCTTCATTATGAATAAGCTAGCATTTTTAAGAAAATATGATGACAATGAAACTTAAATTAGATCACAAAACTAAGGAAAAGATAACTTTATTTTCCAATACACTAGTTATTTTTGCAAGAACATACCTGGGTAGTAACGTGTTGTAAATATGCCACATTAAATATTCAAATTTTATAGACAATGATTAATTTCCTTAATTAATTAATGAAAGATAGTCATACACTCTCCTAGGCCCCAGTTTGCCAGGAAAAGATTTTTTGAAATTTTGAAAAAATTTTCAGTATCCAGTTACTCACTTTATCTACATCATCTTCCAGCTCTGTTTTTCCACCTTATTGCTTTCATATGAATGGTTTCTGCTTGTGATTTGTCTGAAAGCTCACAGCATTTTTATGAACCAAATTGCTTGCTTCCATCATTTGTTTCTCTATACGATTCAACCAAATCAGACAAACTTGTCTTTTTTTTTGGTTTTGACACTGCTTCCTCTAATTTTATTTTGATTCTTCAAGGAATCCATTTCATTCTCAGATATTGGGTTCCAAACGCAGAAGACTACTGCATTATTAATACTTGACAGATAGTAATTTTAAGACAAGAAATCCCTGAAAATACAAATCATCATGACTGCCTATGAGATTAGATAGGTCTAATTGCTATGGGAAAAAAAAAAGGCAACCCACAAACAAACAAAACAAAATAAAAAGCCCACACTCAAAAAACCAGCACAAAGATGCAGTTTGATCACCAGGAGCTTAGTAAATAATTCAGGAGCTAAAGAGACCCAAAAGGTAGATTCTCAAGCCAACAATTATCTCAACTAACCATTAAAGATTATGACAACAGTCATAATTATGACAGCTGCAAAAATGTTGGTTCATTTCACTGACAGATGGTGTAAGAGCGACACCACACAAAAGCTGAATGAAAGAACACAGTTACATAGGTAAATAACTTGGGATAAGATGGCAGCCAGATCATTTGGAGACAGCCAAGAAAATCTCTGCCCAAGCCAAAAAAGAAGATCATATAACTCCTAATAAAGTGGGTGCAGTGTCCTGAAATGTGACCACACTGGGGAAATGGAATGGAAAAGAGGTAGGAGGGAAGATGGTTGATTACATGGCCATTCCTGCCCTGAAAAAATCAGAAGTCATTTCATGAGGCAGATGGGGAAGAGGTCTGGGACTGCTGGGCATTCCTGCTGGGCTGCTGAAGAGCTGCAGCAGACAGATAGGAAATGCAGGATGAATGTACAACTGCCACTGACAACTCTGACTGACATATCAGCCAGAAGGAAACTGCAGAGACAGGCCATTATCTGTTCGACAGGACGGTGAAGAACTGGAGCAGCAATACACTCCTGTCATGCCAAGGATCAAACAGCAAAAGTTAGTGCACAATACAAGGACACTTTAAAAAGAAAAAATTCTAGTCTTCTTTGGCAGGATATGCAGGCACCATGCTAAAATATGCTTGCACACTGTATTAAAAAGTGAAAAAGATCACACTAGACATTGAAATTCTACTATCTGCATTATCAAACTGTTTTAAAACCCTATCGCAATTTTTAAAGAAATGTTCCTTGCACAGATTTGGCCCATGAGAACAACTGATCTCAAAGAGCTCCCATGAAAAGTTGTGGAGATGGCCACATACAATTACTAACTGGCAAAACATACAAAGCTAATCTGCTCTGAAGAAGCCAGCTTAGTAGTGTGTACACAAGATCTGTGCCAGTGGTACTCAGCGTAATAAAAAAGCCACTGACATGTTTATTTAATGTATTAGTGTAGATGTAAGCTACAGGTTATCTCTTGAAGAAGTCTCTCTTATCTGTAACTCTAACCTCAAGAAAAATCCATTTCCTTTGCAAATCTGATGACTAGCATGATCTTGATCATTTCAGTAGGACACTTAAGTCAAACAGATAAGAAAGACAAATTCTCTGTGAATGTTGTAAGCACTGCTCAAGCTTGTCAGGTAAGTTATCTGCAGCTATAGCCAATCCCAGGCACCTTAGGGAATACAGCCATCTGTCTCGTGGTACACTGCAGAGAAAGGAGAGAAGATTCCTCCTGATGCCTGCAAACTGTCGGTTTTCAGGCCTAATGCACGCACTTGTGCAGCTATAAAGCTCACAGAGTTCTGTGATAGCAAATGTATTCCCACATTAAAAATAAAAATAAATAAAAAATAAAGAAACATACTAATTCACAGATTTGATTATTAGAAAGCATCACAATGATTCAATCATACCTCCACCCACTCTTAGCATAAAAGTACAAGTAATTTATTCTAGAAGCTAGGGAAGTTAAAAAGAGCCTCCTTAAAAGCTATTCAATCTCACATTAAGAATTGCTTAGAGCATAATTTGAGAAAAACTGTCCTAGGTTATCCAGTTATCTGCTTTTCCCTGCACAGCAGTCATTTGTGAGTGTTTGCAAAGAAAACAGGACAGCTCATACAGATTCCTTCCCTGATAGAAGTCCCCAGCTCTGTGGCTTAGGGTACTTCAGAGACAGAGATTGCATCTTATCATTTAACTGATTTTTCTTTTAATGTCTTCAGCCCTTCCTTAAACCTCTTTATTCTAAAAAACCAATTCATTTCAGTGTCTGTCTGGGGCATATGTTTATGCCTTTATCAGCAAAGTCGAGTCCCACTGTTTCAGTAGAGCTCCTTCCTGCTGAAATCACTTTTTAAATTTTCTTTTAAATCAGATTTATAGAGGTGATTTCTCAGCATTGTACCATCACACTGTGGCCCTCCTGTCACCACCACATGCACTCATGGGCTTTTTAAACTTTCTGAAGTGTGTGTATTACAATTTAAAAAGTTGTTCTAACAGTGGTATTAACAGTAGTAGATACACAGGCAAAATGAATTATTTCTCCTTACATGTTAATGTGTGTTTATAAATTCAAGGATAGCATTGCCCTTTCTACCAGTCTCATTATCCAAACTGGCCCATTAACTGAAAAGAGTCTCTATAAAACACTATCATTACTAGCTGTATGTTATTGGAAATGTCCAGTGTGCCAGAAGGGACTATTTGCATCAAACTAACAGTGAGATAGAAATATACCTGTTACAGGATTGGAAATGTATATGAATGCTTGTATTAAAAACACTTTAAAGAATTTCATTCATCAACAAGAATAACCCACACAATCTTTTATTCAAGCACAGTTAGTGAGTAAAGCATGGAAACTCTTATTAGAAGAGCTAACTGTTCAAAATCAGTATGAAACACCAGCTGTTTACTTATACATACATCAAAGTACTCCACAGTTACTCTGAAAGCTACCAATAAGAATGAGTAATATTTAAGATAGATATTGACATAAATAACCAAGGCTTTTGAAGGAATATCTCTTAATGGAAGAGAGTTTAGGAGACCAAAATACAATCACAGCAAATCACTGAGGGAAAACCTACCAAGACGGATGGAATTTAAATGTAAAAAAAAAAAAAAAAGTTAATAAAATTCAGGCTAGACAAAACCATTAAATATGTATGACTGGACACAAAGCTCTTTATAAGTTTCAGATAGGCGAACACATACTTCATCTATATAACACTAGATGATTTGCCAGTTTATCTGCTTGAAAAGGTTGTCAGAAATTAAAATACAGCCTAAGAACTGGTTCTCTCCTGACTAAGAGTAAACACAGCTAAATACTACAAATTAGTAACATTTCATTTTTAGGGAACATTTCCAGACATGTTATCTCAGAAAGAAAGATTTTATTTTTCACTTTTAAACCAAATTATACCTTTTGACATTCACTTTTTAATTTTTATAGGTTTTAAGAACAAGCTCTTTAAACATGGACTATTCTTCTCACCCTTGCTCAACAATAAACCTAATAAGTTTATTAGAGTTATATCTTTTTCACTTTTTATTCTTCATGCTATGCAACATGATTTATCCATGCACCCAATCATAGATGTCTCACTTTTGAATAAAGGTAAAAGACCAGGCAAAAAGGTATCTATTTTGAAAAATTAAATTAACCTAGTTCCAATGCCTATGATTATAAACTGAACTGCTTCCAGATCAGACTGAAATCTCAGATTTCTCTTAAATGGATCAAAACCCTCAAGCTATCTGACAACTCCAAATCCTATTTCTAAAGTATGGAAAATAAAAAAGAAAAAAACAGTGACTAGCTTGTACTTTCACCATATTTTTTTGCATACATATACTTGGCTATATTAAAAAAGTAGTCATTTTGCAAGTGCAGACAGTGTCACTAATGCCAGAGAACTGGATGTCGCTAATACTAGAGAACGGCAATGGGATTAATAACTCCTAAGATAATTTGGTTATTCATTAGATTTGTACAGGTTACCAACAGTTGTACTCTCTCTTACAGAGTATTTTTGATGTCTTTCTAAAAGCTTTAGTTCAGCATATCCATAGCCTTACAGAAAGTGGTACACCACAACAGCATTCTGCCCTAAAATAAAGAACATGTCTTATTTGGTTCCTTCCTCAAAAACCTCAAACCAAAAAGAGCTATTTAAGCCTAGGAAGGAAAAGAATAACATACATGTTACACATTACTCATCAGAAATAGCTTTTTCTATTATTAGTTTTCCATGTCTTTAATGCTGCCACAGACAACCAAAGCCTGTCTCTATCGGACTTTGTTCTGATACTTAGCTTGGGTGGATAAATTCTGAGTCACAGCCAGAAAAACTATTGCTGCTGTAAGATCCAGTTCTCCTGATTTATATAAATCTTTTAAATAATTGCACTGTAAATGAAACACTTCCATACCACTTTTTCTAAATGCAAATGAAGTCAACAAAGTAAAAATAAACACCATTCTGAAAAAAAAAATTAAATCTGTCATCTGTATTCATCAATTTTGGCAGTGTAACAATAGAATAGCAGTTGCAGGTTTATCACAATCAGTAGTCTTATCAGTGCCCTTAGGACAGGTAACTCCTGATCCACACAAAAAAACTTTATGCTAGTGCATCAGAAATGTAGAGCCACCTACCTGTGTGACAATGGTGATTTCAATAACATTAAGTGATAACTTAGAGATTCACTATTTGCACTATCACCAGAATGTAGGAAATACTTAGTTTGTTGTATTCTGGACCTCAAAAGTGTTTGAAACTTTTACCGCATTGTCAGTATTGAGCCAAACTTTAGATAGAGTTACACAGATGTAGCTGGCTCAAACTGGGCTAGAGAATAAACCAGAAATTTCTACAGATCTACTCCAAGTACACTGCTAATAATTTCTCTATCGGTACATTCAGGATAAGTCCAGCAACTAATACATAAAGCTTTTTTTTCAAAGGACATTGACACTGAACAGCACAAGCAGCTTGTGGGGCAATGATTTTAGAGTGTGCTAATGCAACCAAGCCTGGGGAAAAGGAAAGCTATCAAAACTAATTACATAGGTGTGGTTGGGGGCATCCTGCCACACAGCAGAAAATAGGAAGCAACTAGTCTAGACCTCTGGCAGAAGGGAAACACAGCTAACAGTTACGATTACTAACCAAGTTTTAGTTCTGCGGTACAGAAATAAATTAGATAAGTTAGAGCAATAACATATTGCACATATATTTCTAAATTTTTCTATTATTTCTTTCTTTGATTTTGCTGTGAGTAAGCCATTTTTTTCTAAATTTCTGAATATTGTAAACAATTAGTTTACAATCTGTGGGATCACACGCCTTTATACACAAAATGTCCAGTTTATTTACCCTTACTCACATGCATATAGCATAAAAGGCTAAGCATTGGCTGTAAAGAATAGCAGTTCATTAGGATGACGGACCACACCTGGTACAGAAAAACCTAAGAACTGCAACATGTGCCAGACCACAGATTCCACTATCCCAGTACCCTGCCTTTACAGCGAACTGAGAGAAGGCCCAAGAAAGAATAACACCACTGCAAGCATAAAATGTCAATTATACCAGTACTCTCCCAACTATTTTTGGCTTAGAATTTTTGAGACAGATGTGCTTCTGTGTATTTAGTACTTTCAATGGATTTTTCTTCTGTGAACTTGCCTAGCCAACCTTTCAACCTATACATATGTCCAGCTTCCATAAAGTGACTTGCCAAGAAGTTTCAACATTAGCTAAACCTTGCGTTAAAAAGGGCTGCCTCCCTTCTCCTGGTTTTGAGTCTTTCTTCTTCTATATTTTCTGGACAGCCTCAAGTTCTTGTGGTGAAAGATGCTATGAATGATTTTTTTTCTCATTTATGCCCTCCATACAAACTTGTAACAAATGTCCCAGATTTGACTTTTCCAAAAGCTGACTTCTCCAAGTAAGAGAGTCCTCAACTTAGGCATTCCTTTTAAAGAAAGTCACGTATTTTTCAGTCATCCTTGCTTCTCTTCTCCAACCCTCCTAAAATTTTTTGAGATGAGAAGGCCAGAACGATACAAACTATTCAAGATCTAGGCATACCATGCCCAGTTTAATCAATGGCATAATAAGGTTCTTTATTCTTTTCCCTATAATCTTCAACATATTTAATTTGCTGGATTAACAATATATACTTGACAAAAAGGCCAAACCTTCTCAAAAAGAAAAAAAAAAATTATCTAATAATAGGAACAGTGGTTGTTTTTTGCTACTTCTGGTTGATATTTTTCCAAAATTTCTGAGAAAAAAGTTGAAACTCTTACACATATACTTTCACAACTTACTTTTCCTGAAAATAATGATGTACGTACACCCTGTGCTTGGGCTCAGTTAAAGAATCACAAAGTTGTATTTACACAAAGAGCTAAATTTCAGTAGCTTAATGCAGTAATTAGAACCTTCTTCAGTCAATGCAATAAAGTTTACTTGCTGACTTCTTCTAAAGGTCAAAAACAGTCATTCCATCCAAATGACTTTTAACCCTGACTAGAATCAAAATAATTTTTTGTCTTAAGAGCATACTCACAGCAATATACTTTACAAGTTTAGTGCTTTTTTCTATAAGCATGTGTTACAATAAGTTACAATAAAGTACTTCTCCACTTCAAAAAACGTCAGCAAACAATTTGATCTGATTGCTTAAATAACAATACAAAGCCAATTGAGTGCTGGACATCTGTGGTAGTCTCCTAGATGATAAGCAAGATACAGCTAACAAAGTTTGAAGCTAACATATTATGTGGTCTGCTTGTGAACTGAAAGGAAAAGAAATACCTAAGAGTGACAGAATGAAATGTCGGCAGACAGAAAGACTGTTCTAACAAAGAGGATCAGTTTAAAAGAAATACACAGATGAAGTTTACAAGAAGAAAAATATGTCTGAGATCTTGTCCGCATTTGTTAGAGCATATCAACCTGTCATGACCAGAAGGAACTTAATTTGATTTTCTGTGTTTTTTAAAAGGGCCTGGAAAATTGAAGACATGCACTTCACATGGATCTTTGAAGTGTGTCTGTATGAAAAGCAGAACCCATGCATACAATTCAGAATTGCATGCAAATTTAATCTTCTTTTCCACGTAATACAAGCTATGAAGAAATATTAGCTCTGTTGAAGACAAAAAAAGTTTGTGTAGCATTTTTTTAATAATTTTCTGTCTAACTTATTTTTTACAAATCATTTTAATGACAGCAGCAGCTAACTGTTGTGAATGAATGGCTGAATACCACGAGAACTTTAACTGACTTTACAGCAGTGGCTCCTCATAAACCACATTACTCTTACTGTATACAAGTTGGGATTAGTCAACTGTATCTATACAGGCTGTCTGCATGCATACATTCTTACTTCCCCTTACCTAAAGAATATAAGAGTGAAGCTGGTGCAATTTATTTTATTACTCCTGACAAAAAAAAAGAATCACAGAACTAGCTAGGGAAGAAAATGGGCTTCAGAAACTGTGATCTACCTTGCAAAGAGATGTACATGTCAGGACTCCTTTCTCTGCACAGGGATTCTTCAACCTAAGCTATTAAATCCATATTAAAACTACATGACTGTCAAAAGGAATTTCTCAGTGATTTCTTAGGTTTAAACCTTCCATATGTTATTCAAGTCTTCACTTTGAAATTAGTCTTTCAAAGCTAACCTATCTTGAAGTGGGAAAATAAATTAATAAATTCCTCTTCATTACATTTATTAAGCCCACCAAGCATTTAGCCACTTTTGTGTTCCCTGAAAACACGTACAGTTATATTTCCAAAACTAGTTTGGTTCCCCCTACAGATGTTATGAAAGAAAAGTTCCATTATTTTTTTAATTGACAATCTTCTCTTTCATATTAAAATTGACCTGAACTTCTGTTTTATTTTTTACCACATACTGAATATTACCATGAGACTATTAAAATAATTATTCCCAAGAGCTTTACAAAATTTTAAATGCTGAACAGAAATTTTGGCTGGCTCTAAGGAGAACCTTTATCCCCATGAGGGCAGTCAAGCAGTAAAGTGGTCTGTCCAATCAGGTTTTGCAAGATTTGGCTGGGTAAAGTCTTGTGAAACCTGGTTTGATCTCATGGCTCACCCTGCTTAGGGGATAACACTGGACTGAAGACCTCCAGAGGTCCCTTTTGGACTGAATCCCATATATTATAAGCAGGTGTTACCTAAAAATCTTCACATCATTTAATTAATAATCATGGAAAAATAAATATTACATTCTAATATAACTCTTCAGAATATTTACTGGAAAGTAAATTACATACTCAAAATGGAAGCATCATTTGAACCGTAGTTATTGTATAGTATTAAATGTTTTATCAATACAGAAAACTGTGGGAAGAGCCTCCCTCTCCATTCCACTCTGAGTTGGAACAATTCTACGTCTTCCTAACAACTATATGTGAAACCTCTTGAACTTCATTCCCCAATTAGTTGACTGTGAAGTTTTAAACACCTGACATTGTTCTGTAAAGCACGTTCTCTTCTGTGACGCCAACACAACTGCCTAAAACACTAACTGTAAGAAATCCAGGAAGTTCAAGCTGAAAGAAATATAAGTATGCCTTATTTACTTTTGCCTCAGTAAATTTTAGAAATTAATGTAGCTAAACCATTATAAATAATGCCAGGTAAATACCATAAGATCTACAAGCACGTAAAATTAACATCCAAGAAAATATTTCTTTCAATTGTGGCTGAAAAAATGGGGAGAATTTCATTGTGTTAAGGTCACAAAATTATTATTTTTAATTATTAGTTTCATTTATGTAACGTTATTGAACTAAAACACTTAACTTCTCCCCAAATTTATAGAAAAAGAAAGATCAATCTAGAAGTTTAATAAAGTAAGGATGCTTTAAAAGAGGTTGGATAACATGTAGGAACTACCACTATTTGATTTTTTTTTTTTTTTAATTTATTAACTGTAATTTCTGTTCTACAAAGTAGTCTGGTTTTCATTTGTTCAGTTTAAGTTATTTTAGTGTTTCTATTATTGTTAAGCATGGCTTTATTCAATAAATACAAGTCATTTACAAATGTAAATATTTTAATCAAATTCCCACTTTTGCTTGGAAGAACCTGGAAAAAAACATGTGGTGTTCCTCAAGACTGTGTTGGGGCCAGTCCTGTTTAACATCTTTATCAATTATGTGGATAAACCTCTGCAAGTTCCCAGATGACACCAAGCTGGGTTGAAGTGTTGATCTGCTGGAGGGCAGGAAGCCTCTACAGAGGGATCTGGACAGGCTGGATCATGGGCTGAGGCCAACGGCATGAGGTCAAGTAAGGCAAAATGCCAAGTTCTACTCTTGGGTCACAACAACCCCAGGCAGCTCCACAGGCTGGGGCAGAGTGGCTGGAAAGCTGCCCAGAGGAAAAGGACCTGGGGGTGCTGGTGCCAGCAGCTGAACGTGAGCCAGGGTGTGCCCAGGTGGCCAAGAAGGCCAAAGGCATCCTGGCCTGGATCAGCAATAGTGCGGCCAGCAGGGCCAGGGCAGGGATTGTCCCCCTGTACTGGGCACTGGTGAGGCCACACCTCGAGTACTGTGCTCAGTTTTTGGCCACTCCCTGCAAGAAAGACACTGAGGTGCTGGAGTGAGTCCAGAGAAGGGCAACAGAGCTGAAGGGTCTGGAGCACAAGTCCTGTGAGGAGCAGCTGAGGGAGCTGGGGGTGTTTAGCCCAGGAAAAAGGAGGCTCAGAGGGGACCTTATCACCCTCTACAACTGCCTGAAAGGAGGGTGTAGAAAAGTGAGGGTCAGCCTCTTCTTCCAGGCAGTAAGTGACATGATGAGGGGAAATGGCCTTAAGTTGTGCCAGGGAAGGTTTGGATTAGATATTAGGAAACATTTTTTCACAGAAGGGGTTGTAAAGCATTGGAACAGGCTGCTCAGGGAAGTGGTGGAATCACCATCTCTGAAAGTGTTCAAAAAACGTGTGAATATGACATTTGAAAATATGGTTTAAATATGGTGGTGATGCTGGGTTGACAGTTGGACTTTATAATCTTCAATGTCTTTTCCAACCTTAATGATTCTATTATTCTATGATTCTAACTTGTAAAAGCCTAAGGCAAAAAATCTGAAATAAAATGTTATTTTTATTAGTTAAAATCTTTTTTTAAATCAAGATGCATAAATCTGTTTAAGTTCTTGAGCTACTCAAGAGAACATGCAGAAGAAGAGTTTCCTTCCAGTAATGCAGGGAGAGATGGCAAATTCAACAGTGCACAGACTATAAAGAAGAGCCACGTGTTTCAGTGAAGCTACTACCTCTAGCACAGCACCATACTATTTAGAATGCCATTTTTAGGAAGAGACACATACAGGAACAAAGTTTTTCGGACTGCCAAACAATCTGCTTAATTGACTCAAGACATAACCAAAAATAGAATTGCAAAACATCACAATTCTCCTGACCAACTGCATCTCATACTATTGCTATTGTTTTATGCTTTTTTTTTTTAACCACTAAATAATTAACAATCATAGCCAAAATGTGACTAAAATGGAATAGCTTCAAAACCAGTCTTGGTCAAAGACCCATAAACACTTCCATGGCCTAATAGACTGCATTTCACACATCTGAAAAATTCCTTGGTTTTGCTAGTATTTGAAGTACAATTTCTTGTTCTTTAGTGATTCCAAACACACTGTTCAGAATTGCATAACATATTTCACTCTGCTTTGGCAGGTGGTTGAAAGAGTTCATAGGGTAGAAATTTCTTCTGAAAGAATCTGGACAATGAACATTTGTCAGCATTACTTATGACCTTGCAATTTCTAAGCAGGACTAACTGTCCTAAAATAACAATATAAGCAAATACCTTTCATTACAGCTAAATTAATGTGCAAGCTAAGGAACTGCCTGTACCTCTTCCTGCCTATTTATCCAATCACTTAGCACTCCCTTTTTCAAGCTGCTGAGAGTAATAAATGAGAGATTTACATGGGTCTGGCTGAAGCAGTGTGAAGGCAATCCAAATGCAACCTCAGTGCTATCCAAAGAGCCATCTTAAAAGGTCTGAAAAAGAATCACATACATCTGGAAGCTGAATGTTATCAGCTCCCAAAAATACAAGTTCTACAGTTTTCAAAACACAACATGAACAAAATGTTCAGAAATAACGAAAATATTAACTTTAATAATTTACACCTGATGTCCTAACATAATATTACAAATACCTACAGCAGCGATTTGATTCAAACAGCAGTATTGGATAGTCATTCCTTCTGCAACTAGTACAAAGCTAATTTTAAAACAAGGTTTTGTAACCAGCCATATGGAAAAGAAATAACGAATTTTGGCAGTTTCTATCCTTCCCGCTCCGACCTTAAGGCATCTTGTCCTTCAAGATTATAACTGCATTAACTCTCAACTTATTGACAGTGAAACAGTCAGTTTTGCGGCCTAAGCTAACTTCTATTACCTTGCTGGTATTTCCTAGAAAGCTGCTTACACGTGTAACTATTACACAGAGTCTTATATTTCCCTGGCATGAGTGTTATTCTATGTAGATCTAGGAGTCTTCCCAGAAAAGTCATGCTGGGCACTATGTACTTAAAACACCAAATCACGTAAAACTGTAAGTCATTTAGGAACTATGTCCCAACTTCTGAAAGAATCCAAACAAACAAATGAAAAAATATTTTATTTAAATGATCTGAATATTCTTCCTTCTCCATTGGACTGACCAAGATTTGATGTTCCAGTTAGTCTCATACCGAATCTAAAGCCATTACTAAGAGTTCCAAGATTTCATCATTTCTGAGTGATTAACTAGTAAGGTTACACAAATTCCAGACCACCAAATTTACATCTCACTGCTAAGAGATGCTACTGACAACATTTTCAATCTTTTTAAACAACAACAGATCAGAAATTATCTTACTCTTCTGAAAACCACTTTTTTGTTTGGGGGGTGGGGGGGCATGCGGTGGAGGGAGGCAGAGGTCAGAATAAGGAATGGGGAAAAATTAAATAAGTATTTGACTCGAAACAATGCAGTATTTCATGGTTTTAAGTATTTTTAATTAAATCTCTTATTCCTAAGAACTAATAATAACTTCCTTTTACAAGGGAAAAACATCTCTCCATGTATCTATCCACAGACGGGTTTCAGTATCTGTAATGCCACACCAACTGTTTTCACAGCATGCTTCCAAAACTGGTACAGGACTCAAAGATCAGATTTGTGCAGTTTGGTTGCTAAAAACAATGCCAGTCACTGTAACAACTTTTGTAGTATGGACACGTATCTTCTTCTACTTGGAGAAATACTAATTATAATAATTACCTAAAAAGAGAATTGTCCTGAATGACAACTATGTTCTGAGAGATAATAAAAAAGCTTTCAGTTCCAAATTATGAAGGTCACAATGATTGCTCATTTAAAAAAAAATACAAGGTGCACAAATGTAGAAACATCCTTTTTCTGCAGTACCCAGGACACAAGTGTATCTTTCCAGGAAACTGCAATACCACATGCACAAAAACTCAGACTGCAGACTAACAGTAAATTGTCAAACCCTGAAAACTCATGAAAGTACTGATCTAAAATTATTGTGGACTTAAGCTGTGGGGACATATTCAGGACAATCTGTTTGCCCCAGTGGGGCTTGGGCAAAAAACCAGGGAATTAACTATTTCAAGTCATGTGAAGATTTCTTTGGCTGGGTGCAGGCAGGTGGGAATCTAGAAACCTAGAATCTAGAAATTTAGTAGTGTCTAAAACTCTAATTCTAATCTAAAATTCTACACAAAGAAAGATGGTCTACCATCCAATCTGAATAAAAATGGAAGTTGTGACTGGTAGTGCATTAAAAGAGCATTAAAGCAGGAAAGGGCACAAAATAATGATTCTGCTTTCAAAGTCACCACAGAAAGAAGTTTGATTCTCGGAGAATCTACTCAGTGCTCACCACCATATAACAGATCACCGATCCCAGAGGCAGATAACTCATGGCTTTTACTAAAACAGCCACAGATTGCTAGTTGAGAATATTTCACAAATACCAGGAACAAAACATTACAAAACCATCAGAGGAGCACACCTCAGCTGTAATTTCTGTTTGGGAGGCTGAAGAGGATTTATCTTTTCATTTTACCAGATTCCAAAGAAAAAGAAATACTCCAATTAAAGAATTAAAAAAACTAAATCCATGAGGAACAGCAGAAGATGCATCTTAAGCATAATTATAAAAATTAAGCACATAGCATTCTTTTCTGCTTTGTGGAAGCTCTCACTGAATACTATTAAAAGCTTAAGATTTTCTTTCCTGATTTTACTGTCCTCTCAAAAAAAAAAAAACCAAAACCAAAACAAAACAAAACAAAAAAAACCAACAAAAAAACCCCCACCAAAACTAAACCAAACTAAACAAACAAAAAAACACAAACAAGCAAGCAAAAAAAACCTCACAAACCAGAAATCTTTGGATGTGTCCAATAATGCTACTTCAAATTTGTATCATAAAACAGAATGAACAGCATTACAATATGGGTGTATTTCTAAACCTGGTTCTTATTTCCATCTGTAACTTGCTAAATTCTCTTACTGTGGAAACTAGAGAAAAGGTATGAAGAAGGTGTGGATATTGTTTTCCAATGACCAGGCTGCACAAAACCAGAAGAATCCAGACTACCCTAATCTGCTATATAAAGGGCTAAAAGAAAAAGCACATGGTGCACAAGTCTGTGGATGGTATAAAAGTACAATGTCTTTGGCATAAGTACTAAGAATACTGAAGAGATAGTGAAGCCCAGTTTTTTTTGTTGCCGTGGGTTCAGGGGATGCAGTTATCTACAGCACGAGTTGGACAGAGGTACTAACAGTCAAAATTGTAAGCCTGTAACTTTATATGACCCAAGTACACTGGTAGTAAAATTCAATTTCCAAGTGAATTTCAATAACATGCATGTGAAAAGCATGTATTTTAATACAGTACTTTATACTTAAAATGGTTTACTGGTTATTTGCATTTACGCCTTGCACAATCAGACCTTTCAGCAGGTAAGAACCCACGGTAAGAGATCCTGTTTGGATACAACGAGTGCAGAGTATCAACACAAATGAATGTCTTGAAGTTTCACAAAGAAGTTATTAAAAGATAACTAAGTTAAGATAAGAAAGATAAAAAAGTTTCAGGTGAGTGAAGGTTTGACAAGCAGGCCCTGTTAGGTGCAAGGTGGAGGAGTGTATGTATGGGGGGACACACACAGCAGTTCACAGAAAAAAATGTTATCAAGCAGCAATAGCAAAGACTGAGACAAGCAAGAATGTAATAGTTAAACAGAAATTTTGTCCAAGTATGACAATTGATACTCATGTTCTAATGAGCAGTGGGAGTCAGGATCAGTTCCATACTGTATCTAAAAAAAGGAAATTTTAAATACAGATGACCTAGGCAGCTTGGTGACTCAGATGGAAGAGTGCCATCTACTGAGTCAATAACTTAATCATAATGAAACCAGCAAATCCTATTTTTGTCATGAAACAGAAAAGGAATTTTTAAAGCAATATTTAAGTGCTTTCTATCTCCTATTGAAAACCTAAGCTTTTTATTTTGAAATATTACCACAATTTATATGATGGCGGTTCCGTGTTCTTAGTAGGGCTAGTGTTTTAGCTGAATTAATACTTACACTTAAAATATGTCTGAATAGCTTCTAAGGCCTCTATTTCTAAATAACCTAGGAGCTCTAGTTTCCAAGTAAAAGATGTCACTTTCTGAATATTCTGCCTCTTTAAAAACCCTTATATTTGGACAGAGAAACATGAAGGTACCCAAAAAGACACTTGAAAAAGGTATTTACGCCTTTTTGTTTTCTTTCATATAAGATTCTGAGTATAAAACTATGTTGGAGGACAAAATAATAAAAAATAAAACCATAAAGAACCAGTTGCAGAAGATATTCTGAATTTATGTGACTTTGGGTTAATAAACTTCATGATAATCAACCTGAAGCACACTTTTCAGCAAAATTAACTACTTCTAAGAACATACGCAGTAGTCAAAGAAAAGTACATAACCTCTTAGTGTTCTGTTTTCCACTCTTTGTGAAATATAGCAGAATATTATTTGTGTACAGATTTCAAATTCTTCAACTTAAATGGTATAATGCAAGTGATTAGTTCTGGATGTCTGTGAACCAATTCCTCCTGTGCTTTACATATTTGCTAAGTATACAATACACACCTGAAATCTGGTCAGTGAAAAGTACTAGAAATGGAGCATAAACTGCATTGCCATTGTCTCTTTAAAGGTCATAGGTACATCTTAAATTTTGTTCTCCAATACATTACAATAAAACCATAGCAAACTGCCTTACTGGAATCCCTGCCAAACTTAAAAGCTGCATGAAGACTATTACAATACTTGTATAGTGTTCGATTTCAACTCTTTCACCTCCCTCATCTCATTTTTCAAATAGATCGCCTCACTTGTGTTTTACTATCTTAGTGAGAAAACACATTCGAATGCATACAGATGATAGTTTACTCAAGTGTAATAAACCACAGTTTTATGATGGCTATTAAAAAAGAAATTCAAAAAATTTCATCTGTGGAAAGCAAAACTTCAGAAATCTGACCATGTTTCTAAAGTTTCCTTAAAAAAGCTGTATTTGGAAATATGAAGCAATCATGAGCTGGCAGTCTTGGATTTAACCTCACCAAAAGTAACAGGAAATTACTTGGTAACTATTTGGAAAAAAAAATAGATGCATGGAGTAGGAGATCATCAAGATTTTGGGTTGAGAGCAACCATAAAATTATGTCTCATATAGTGTTCAGGGAGTGTATAGTACTGAAAAACAAGTATTTCTCAGCTTGATTTCAGCATATAAAACTGACATAAATCCTAACAACAATATATGCTGTGACACATTAAGGGCAAAATGACAGTTGAAAAAGAGTAAGATATTTTGGTGGATTACATAAATTATGTTACTTACCAACAAACTGAGTTCTTCAAGACACTTTATCCAAACGCACATTTTCATAAAAATACTACTACCAGTGTGATTACAGACTTCTTTTTTTGCCCTAGTAGTGACAGGCAACCATTCTTTCTGGTTTATACTGACTTGGTATGACTTCCATACACTCAAACAACTTTCCCTAATTTTCAAAATCAAGGTTGTGAAGACTTAAGAAGGAGAAAGCAGGATGGGAAAACATGGTGCATCGATGTAAATTCTGATGCACAGTAGATACCAGTAGTAATTTTGCTTCCTTCTCGCAGTGCTGTCAATACACATCATCTTTGCTATAGAGGACTCCAAAGCAGCACTGAGTTTCTGGAGACTGTTTCTGGGATCCACAGCAATAGCAACTGTGTGTCTCTACTCAGAGCCACATACATCCCAAGCAATCACCCTGTGTTCACAGTGAACACTTATCCCTGTGTTAGAGACCATAGAATGATTTGGATTGGAGGGGACCTCAAAGATCATCTAGTTCCAACCCCACTACCCTCAGCAGGGACCCCTCCCACTAGATCAGATTGCGCAGGGTGCAAGCTGGCCTTGAACATCTCCCGGGGGATGGGGCAATAGATATGTCCCTGTGCTCCCAAGTGCCTCATCAGGGAGTAAACAATTTCTTCCATGAATCTAACGTAAATCTACTCTCTTTCATTTTAAAACTATTCCCCCTTTCCCTATCACTACATGCTCTTGTAAAAAGTCCCTCTCCAGCTCTCATGTAGTCTTTTTGCTGCTAGAAGGATGCAATAAAGTCTGACTTGGGCATTGTCTTTACAGGATAAACAACCTCTCAGCCCTTCCTCATAGGAGAGGTTTTACATTCCTCTAATCATCTTAATGGTCTGTCTCTGGACTCCCTCCTGTACTTCCTATCCTGAGAACCTCAGAGCTGGATGCAATACTCCCCATGAGATCTTAAAGAGCAGAGCAGAGCAGAGCAGAGCAGAGCAGCAGAATCACTTCCATCAACCTGCTGCCCAAATCTTTTTGATGCAACCCAGGGCACATTTGGCTTTCTAGAATCCAAGTGCACATTCCTGGGTCATGCTCAGCTTTTCATCCAGCCCCAAGTCCCTCTTGGCAGGGCTGCTCTCAATCCCTTCTTTCCCCAGCCTGCGTTGATACCAGGTGTTGCCGTGACCCAGGTGCAGCACCTTACAATTGGCCTTATTGGATCTTCTGATGGGTCCACTTTTCCAGCTTGTCCACAACCCTCTGGATGGCATCGCATCCTATCCTTCAGGTGTGTCAACTGCACCACTCAGTCTGAGGTCAGCTGCAAATCTGCTGCAGGTGCATTCGATCTCTTTGTCTATGTCATTGTTGAAGACATTAAGTAACAGTGGTGCCAATATGGACCCTTGACGGGCACCACTTGTCACTGATGCCCATCGGAACTGTGAGCCATTGACCACTCCCCTCTGGATGTGACCATCCAACCAATTCCTTATCCACTGAACAGTACACCCCTGAAATCCATCTCTCTCCAATTTAGAGAGAAGCATGTTGTAAGGGACCATGTCAAAGGCTTTACAAAGTCCAGATAAATGACATCTGCAGCTCTTCCCTTATCCACTCATGTAGTCACTCCCTTGTGAAAGGCCACTATATTGGTCAAGGGGGACCTTTTTCCACTCACCAGGTACTTGACCTGACTGGCATGACTGGCCAACTCTCTCAGGCCTCTGAGGTGCATCTCATCAAGTCCTGTAGATTTATGTATGTTCAGGTTCTCCAGCTGGTCAAAAACTTGCATTTCACTGACAGTGGGAAGCACTTTGCTACCCCAGTCCTCGTTTTGTGGTCCATGGCCAGGCATGGAAATATTTTTCAACAGAGCTACCACAACACGCATGGTAGAATGAGTTCTGAAACGTAAGGCAAGGTCTTCCTTAGCAGACCATTATTCATTTGGTAATTTTAACTAAATTACTGTTATTCCAGACCTTTCAGCTATAAAGGTAAGTAGCAGCAAGAAGTTTGTTTGGTTTTAGTAAGCTTAGTCATATATAAGTGAAACTTTTCACCAATTCACCAATTACGTAAAAGACATAACAAATACATAGCAGGCTAAGAGAAGGGAGATTTGGCCTTTTGGAAGAAGAAAATGGCCTGTCTCAACCTAGGGCAATTAAAAGGAAAGGAGACAGACTGCTGTTAATGAGTGGGGAGGTCTTAGACCTGTGGGTTACAGCAATGCCAAGCACAAATAGGTGCTGGGTGAAGAATGAATTGAGTAGCCCTGAGAAGCACTTGGGGATGCTGGTGGATGAAAAGCTGAACGTGAGACAGCAATGTGCACTCATAGCCCAGAAGAACAACCATATCCTGCACTACGTCCAAAGCAGCAGGGGCAGCGGGGCCAGGGAGGGGATCCTGCCCCTCTGCTCTGCTCTGGTGAGATCCCACCTGCAGTGCTGCATCCAGCTCTGGGCTCCCAGCACAGGAAGGACATGGACCTGTTGGAGTGAGTCCAGAGGAGGCCACAAAAACGGTCAGAAGGCTGGAGCACCCCCCCTGGGACGACAGACTGAGAGAGTGGGATTGTCCAGTCTGGAAAAGAAAAGGCTTTGGGAACACTTTACTGCAGCCCTCCAGTACCTAAAGGGAGCTTACAAGAAAGCTGGATAGAGACTTTTTACAAGACCTTGTTGTGACAGGAGAAGGGGTAATGTATGAGATAGGCATGACCTTTTCTCTGTTGTATCTTTATAATCCCCTTTATTCAAAATACTACACTAAACTGCCACTTACATATATATGTCTCTTTGATATTGTGTTACCAGACACAAAATCTTTCTTTTTTTCTTATGCTCTTTTCTTTAATTTTTATCCAGTTTTTAATCTAGCATTTTACACAGTAGTTTACCTACAAAATATCACAGTGTTTGACACAATGGAAACAGCAATTCCAGAAACAAAGTATTTTATTGTGAGCTAGAAGAAACTACACACACTGAAACAGTAAAGCTAAAAGATAACTTGGGGAAACAGCTCCACTTAAACTGATTATCCAAATGTCTTGTCTCTGAAAACACACACTGATAAATTCCATCATATGCTTGTCATTTACAAATATCAAATACATTTACCAGTGTGTCTAAAATCCAAAATTCACACACTCATATGAAGGAGGTTCACATACTGAGGACTGTACATTGTCTTACTTAGTGTAAAAAAAGTTTTCCTCTGAGCCTCTGAACAGACTTTACAGACTGCATATTTCTAACTATGTGGAATCAAGGGACACCAGTATTTCCAAAGTTGAAGACAATGATCTAGCAACAGAAAGGTTGAAATTCCTTAATGAAATACCCTATGGGAATGGAAGGAATTTTAAATGAGAAAAATCCTTCCCAGTTGAGCATGACTTCTCACTGCCAAATCTTCCACAATACTACAGAGTAGCACAGGAACTTAACTCTTAGCCAAAGGACCTTGATGAACTCTTCAGTTTTGTGAGTTTTTATTATGTATCTATTGTTTATAGACCTTAAAAAAAGTTCCAAAGTACACATTTATTTTACACTGCTATGGGTGTATGATTCCAAATAACTGTTTAACAATAGAGCAATTCTACAGATGAGGTGATTTTAGAAACAGGACACTAAAACGCATCTGTATCACCAGTCCCACAAAACAGTGCTCCAGACTACCTCACTTTTATACAGCTGCACCAGACACTTGGGGAACAAGTGATTTAAGATTTGTATGGGAGAAGACTCTCTTTAACACACAACAAAAGAGCAAAGGATGCATCTGAGTCTCAAGGATGGCGGAAGAGCTTATGGCATACATTATTTGCAAGATACAAGTAGGTCAGTAACAATGACCTCTAACAAAAGAAGGCACAGTGAAATAACATCACTGAAATGGCAGAAATCATTTTGCAGGCTTAAAGAAAATACCATTAACATTTTTATTTTCTTTCCTCATTCTACAGAAGTCATGTAACTTGAACTCAAGTCACAACTTCAACATGGCAGGGCAAAAAAAAGCCTGTGAAGTTGGGAGAAATGCTTTTTTAAAATAACACTATGACATTGTAAAAGAAGTCCTAAGTACTACATTTTGTTTAAAGAGTGACACTTTGGTGATTCAGGCTGAGGAATCTGTATGGTTTTGTTGGCTTTAAAGTGTGGAAGGAAAAAGTGGTTTTGGTGTCATTCCCCACACATGCACACACACACAAAATGTTCTTGTGTTCCTCCCCCTCCCTTCCATACACTAAATCTAGTTGTTATCACCTATAAGCAAGAAGAAAGTACTCTGCCCTCTAAATGGCCTAAATCCTTCAATATGATATATTCATGCAGAGTTAGTTTTTAGATATATATAATTGTGCAGAGCCAAGTTAATATTTAAGGCACTTGGCTAAGTATTACAGTTTGACTTATAGGTCAAAATACAGGACTGCAGCCATAGTAAATACTCTTCCTGATAACTCACTAAACAGAAACACTTAAAGAGAAGTTAAATGTATAGAGGTCACAAAGGATGATAAAATTATGCATTACCATTATATAATTATTTATTATTCTGATGGTAGAAAAGCCTTTTGGTTGAGGCTGAGGAAGATTAAAATCTTCTATTACAGCCAAAGCAGCCACACTGCATCTGTGTGTCTCATATCTAACAGCTAAATGTTTTAATATATTTTTGAGTCTTCTAATGGTCAGAACAATTGCAATTTATCCATTACATATAAATAGATGTATCTAATTTACTGAAATAAAACTGCTGCATGTAACAAACAGTGATTTTGCTGCAACTAGAATGCACTACATTTCACTGTGCTGTGCTACCACAAAAGAATCATACTGTGGTATAAAGATTATTAAAGGAAATTTTAATCTTCAGGCAGGAAAATACATACTGAAAATAAATACCTCTCCTCTCTCTGAAAGAATGCAAGTTCACCACTACACCCTTCCACACTAAATCACCTTATATATTCAGTGCTTGCCTGAATAAGTTTCAAGTAAAAGCTTCTATAAACCATTAAGAAAAGTGTATTTCAGTTTGAAGGGATCTACAGTGATAATCTAGTTCAAAATAGAGAAAAAATAGAGAATAATAGAGATTAAATAGAGAAGGTAGAGAAAGAATTCTAGTCAAAATTAAAGAATACTTTCACCATACATGATGAAAGTAGATGAGAAGAGAGAGAGGCAAAGGTGACAAAAAAGTTCTTTAGTTTTTAGCTGGTTAAGACTGGTCTTTGTAGATCACTTACTTTGTATACAAAAGTAAGTACAGACTACTTGAGGAATTACTCTGAAGATGCAAATCAGGTACTTAAAACCCATCCAAGATAATTTTTAATCATGGTTTTAGGCTTGGGTCCACAAATCACAGAGAAAGTGAAACAATTCTCACATGAAACTAGAATGAGAAAATTACTTTTGCAATATGTGCTGAAAAATTAGTGATTGTTGGGTCAATTTTGCAGGTCAAATAATCAGCAACACCTTCATGGCAGTTTGAGTTGACGTCACCCACGAGTTCCCTGCACTAGGTCTAATATTTTCTACTGTTAATTACCACATTGCTGGAATTTACCGTCCTAACTTATGTAAGAAAATAAGTGTTAAAATAAAACATGCACATCCCTACTCATTTTAGTATTTGTTCCACTTATATAAGACCTCAAGTTTATACTTAATATGCAAAACCTAAATGTAAAAAGCTTCTTGAGCATAAAAGCACTTTTCATAAAAACCAGTATTTTCCTATTTGTGATAGTTGAAACCTATCGTGATCAGTGTTCCAAGTCTAGTTCAACAGCATTTATAACTGAAATCCACTTCTCTCTTGATATAAAATAATTACAAAATGCAACAGAGCAAAAGTACATGAAACATTCAGTACAAAGGATCTACACACAATTCAGTGCCAAACCATCAAATATTAGAATGCCCATCACTATGGAGAAGCTAACAATGACTCAAGAAACCATTCTAAATTGCTTGAATATAACCGGTGCCTATTAATAAGTTATCAGTCATTACTCAAAAGAAGATACATGCACATAAATTTTTAAAAAAATTAAAATTGTTGATTAAATGCATTAGCTTGAGGTACCACTACCATACATATCAATGGTGGTAAGCCTAGGCAATGCATATACAACAACTTTGGGCTGTCTCCATAGTGCTCACAGAATCACAGACCTTAGAGACCACCTAGTTCCAACACCCCTGCCATCACCAGGGACCCTTTCTACTGAGCCAGATGCTCAAAGCTCCATCCAACCTAGCCTTGAACACTTTCAGGTATGAAGTATTCACAACTTTTCTGAGGAACGTGCACCCACACGGTGAAAAATGTCTTTCTAATAATGGATCTAAATCATAGAATCACAGAATGAGTTGGATGGGACCTATAAGGATCATCGAGACCAACTCCAGGCTCTGTACAGGACACCCCAATAATTGCACTATGTTCCCAAGAGCATTGTCCAAACACTTCCTGAACTCTGTCAGGCTTGGTGCTGTGACCACTTCCCTGGGCCTGTTCCAGTGCCCAGCCACCCTCTGGGTGAAGAAACCTTTTCTAATACCCAATCTAAACCTTCTCTTTAATGCCATTTTTCAGGTCCTGTCATTGGTAATCAGAGAGAAGAGATCAGTGTCAGCCCCTCTGTTTCCCTGTGTGAGGGAGCTGTAGACCATGACGAGGTGTCCCCTCAGTCTCCTCTTCTCCAGACCAACTGACCTCAGCCGTTCCTCATATGGCTTTTCCTCTATATCCTTCACCATCTTTGCAGCATTCCTTTAGACTCTCTCTAATAGTTTAATATCTTTCTTATACTGTGGCACCCAAAACTGCCCCCAGCACTCGAGGTGAGGCCGCCCCAGTGTAGAGCAGAGCGGGANATCTTTGCAGCATTCCTTTAGACTCTCTCTAATAGTTTAGTATCTTTCTTATACTGTGGCACCCAAAACTGCCCCCAGCACTCGAGGTGAGGCCGCCCCAGTGCAGAGCAGAGCGGGACAATCCCCTCCCTTGCCTGGCTGGCAATGCTGTGACTGATGCTCCCCAGGACACGTTTGGCCCTCCTGGCTGCCAGGTCACACCACTCGTTTCTGTACTTACCCTCTTTCAATTTAGACAACCACAGAATAATTAAACCTGAAAGAGACCTTCAAGATCATCTGTTCAACCACCAACCCAGCACGACCATTATCACCTCTAAACCATATCCCTAACTGTCAAATCCAGAACACTTCCAGAAATGGTGACTCTACTACCTTCCTGGCAACTTATTCTAATGCTTATTCCACACTTGCAGGGAAAAACTATTGTCTAATATCTAATCTGAACCTCCTCTGGCACAACTTGAGACCATTTCCTCTTGTCCTTTTACTTGAGACTCAGCAGAAGAGATTGGCCCGCACACCACTACATCCTCCTTTTATGTAGACGTAGAGAGCCATCTGATTTCCTTTGTGGCCCTCCTCTGGACCTAATTCAAATGGTCCACATCCTACTTATGCTGGGGGCCCCAGAGCTGGATGCAGGACTGCAGGTGGGGTCTCATGAGAGTAGACTGAGAGAATCACCTCCTTGACCTGCTGGCCACACTCCTTTGGATGCAGCCCAGGATAAAACTGGGCTGCAAATGCACATCGACAGGTCATGTCCAGCTTCTCATCTGCTGACCCCCAAGACTGCTTCTGCTGAGCTGCTCTCAATCCATTCTCCATTCAGCCTGTATCCATGTTTGGGATGGCCCTGACCCATGTGTAGGATCTTACACTTTGCTTTGTTCACCTCCATGAGGTTTACACTGGCCCATCTCTCAAAGCCTGTCCAAGTCCCTCTGGATGCCATCCCTTCCCTCCAGGGTGTTGACTGCCCCAGACAGCCTGGTGCTGTTAGTGAACTTGCTGAGGTGTGCTTGATCCCACTGTCTATGTTGCCAAAAGAGAAGTTAAAATGTGCCAGTCCCAGTATCAAGCCCTGAGGAATGCCACTCATCACTGATCTCCACGTGTTCACTGAGCTGTTGACTGGTCATCTCTTTGAGTGCAACCACCCAGACAATTCCTTACCCACTGGGTAGTCCATCCATCAAATCCATGTCTCCACAGTTTAGAGAAGAGGATGTCATATGGGACAGTATCGAATGCTTTGCAGAACTCCAGGTAGATGACAACAGTCACTCTTCCCTCATCCATCAAAAGTATAACTCAGTCATAGTAGGGCACCAAATTGGTCCAGCATGATTTGCCCTTTGTGAAGTCATGTTGGCTGTCACCAACAACCTCCTTATTTTCCATGTGTCCCAGCATAGTTTCCAGAAGCATTTGACCAATGATCTTGCTGAGCACAGAGGTGAGACTGACTGGCCTGTAGTTCTCCAGATATTTTCTTTTCCCTTTTTTAAAAATGGGGGTTTCCCCTTTTTAGTCACTGGGAACTTCACTGGCCTGTCAAAAATACAATGAATAGTGGCTTATCCACTTTCTCCACCAGTTCACTCAGGACAGCTGGATACATCCCAGCAGGTCCCATGGACTCATGTACTTTCAGGTTCCTTAGATGGTCTCAAACCTGATCTTCTCCTACAGCCAGTGATTCTACATTCTCCCAGTTCCTACCTTTGCCTTCTGCAATTCAGGCAATGTGGCTGAAGGACTTGCCAGTGAAGGCTGAGAAAACAAAGTAATCAAGTACTTTGGCCTTCTCCATGTCCCAGGTAACCAGGTCTCCTGCTTCCTTCTGGAGAGGACCCACATTTTCCCTAGTCTTCCTTTTATCACTGACATACAAGAAACAAGAAGTTTCTCTTGTTGCCCTTGACAGCCCTCAGCAAGTTTAATTCTATCAGAGCTACAGCTTTCCTAATCTGATCTCTGCCTGCTCACACAATCTCTCTGTATTCCTCCCAGGCTACTTTTCCCTGCTTCCACCCTCTGCAGGCTTACATTTTATGACTGGATTTGTCCAGAAACTCCTTGTTCATCCTTGAAGGCCTCCTGGCACTTCTGCCTGACTTCCTCTTTGTTAGGACACATTGCTTCTGACCTAGAGGAGATGACCCTTGAATATTAGCCAGAGTTCTTGGACCTCTCTTCCTTGTGCAAGTCTTTATCCCGCAGTACTCTACCACTGTGTTGTCCCTTCAACAGCTCTCTGCGTGGCTGAAGTTTCCATGAGAACCAGTGCTTGGGAACATGAGGCTGCTCCTATCCATCTATAGAGGGACCTATCCACTTGGTATTCCTGTTCAGACCCCCACTATAATGTCACCTGCCCTCCCTTTAATCCTGATCCGTAAGCTCACAGTTGGCTCTCCATCTATCATCAGGCAGAGCTCCATGCACTCCCACTGGTCACTGACAGAAGGCAACACCCTCTGCTTGTCTCCTCTGCCTGTCTCTAATTTTAAACAGCCTCTATCATTCCATTCCAACACTCAGTCATAGGAGCCATCCCACAACATCTCTGTGATGCTGATAAGACCATAGCCCTGCAGGCATGCGCAGGTTTCAAACTCCATTTTATTTATTCTTCATGCTACATGCATTAGCACAGAGGTACTTAAAATGGGTCCTTGGTGAAGGATGAAGACAACTTACTGGCTTGAGCAGCTGGAATTCCTTTGTTCTGCTCTTCACGTGTTCTCCTGCTGACCTGTGATCTCTCTCCAAGCTCTGGGCATCTCTTGCTGGCCTGGGATCAAACTGGTAGGAGCGGAATGAATTGAGGTTTCTCTCCTCCAGCAACTTTTGCCTAAAGCCCTCTTCACCACCTTGGCAAGCCTATGACTGAAGATGCTCTTCTCCCTCTCTGACAGATGGACCCCACCAGCCCGCAGTAGACCAGGTATCATGGACTGCTTCAATACAGATTTGAAATACTATATATAGACTATATTAATAGTTTAAATTAGGACTATCTAGAACTTTGTATAAGTGCATGTTTGGATGTTTAATGAATCTAAGAATGACATTTGATTATGCAGTATAAGAGATTTTTTTTACTAACAGTGTTGATAATATTGTTATTGCTGGCCTGTATTAGATTGATGAGAAGACATACAGCTACTAAAGGCCAAATCAGAAGTTCAAAGATTTACATGTCTAGAAATAAGTAAGAATTAAAGCATAAAAAACTCAGAAATCGTTGCATTCGGGGAGTATATTCCCACTTGGAATACCCCCACTGCCACAATTTCACCTGCTGATAATAGGTCAATGTGGCAGCAATAAAAGAGAACAGAAACAAATAATGGTAGGAGGAACTGGAATATGGTGTATGAAAAAGCAAACCTACGCAAGACTTGCTAATCATTAAATGTGTTTACAATTGCACATTTAATTCTTTACAGTTTGACAGACAACTGCACTTTCATGGGCTGTGACAAAATAAATGGTTTGACCAGAACTTCAGTTAGTTCTCAGTGTTATCTCAGTCTTTATATGCCAGCAACCATATTTTCCAGAGCTAACTTTATATAACAAAGACTGTATAACATGTGTCTTACACTTACTTCATACAGTAATGACTGTAAAACATGTATCTTTAGAAAAGTAGAAATGTCAGTTAAGGAAATAATTGGGAATGCAACACAGGCAGTAATTTAATTCTGAATATACCACATGTAAACAAATGTGCTTTCTTATTTTCTCTATCAAATTTCTCATTCATTAAAATATTTGTATTTGAGCTGAAAACAAAGGAGTTTTATTTTATTTGAATTTAAAGAAAAAATTTCTCTCTTGTTTAGCAGGTCTGATTTCAAAATCAGTTTCAGTACCAATTAGCCCTGCACATGTGGTTAGTCCAGCATGGCAATTACAAAATATTCAAGTACGGAATTTTAAGTGCAGATTTTTACTTTACTTCCACCATCCAGTTCTGTCAGAATTTTAATAGCTATTAAAGTTACATTTCATCATACATTATGAAAGTGAAACAGAACAGTTACAACTGCAGATGTAAACTACAATTTTATTTCTTTACTTGAGATGGTTCTGTAATATCCTCCGCTCCTGCCTATTCACACCTGCTCTTTGACTGGAAAATTTCCAGTCACTTCCCTTCAAGTGTCACTTCTTTGCTGTAAATTCACTGAGAGCAAGCAAGCAGGCAAAAAAAAAAATCACCAAAAAACCCACTGTAAGTAGTGCTAATCACTTTGGAAAGTACACTTAACACACTGAATATACTTAAAAATCAGTTAGGAAGTTTACAAAAGCCATTCATTTAATACAGAAATGGGTAACTCTTCAGAGAAAATACTATACCTAATTTTAAAAAGGTTAAGACACTCATGCACATTACTTCATGATTCCACTGCAACATTTTTCAGAAAGTTTTAAGTAGCATGGAACAGACAGTGCTCAGTTTAGGTTTTACTTCACTATTTGCATAATTAAAATGAAATAGCCATGAACTCAAATTGAAATCTTGTCCAGATCCTACTGAAATAATGGGCATGCTGCAACTGACCTCAAAGCATACAGAATAATGCCCTTCATGAGAAAGACTGGTGTAAATTATCAGAAACTAGAGAATAGTGAATACTAAAATTAAACAGATCTGATGTTGCCACTAAAAGAATGAATTTACAACCAGTGTCCTAATTAAAACCACATTTTTAATTATAAAAAATTCTTATTCATAACCAAGCTGTAAAGTTGAGCTAAGTAGTCCAGACTCATGTTTAAAATGTGAAGAAAACATAAAAATGTAGTACATATATATTCATGTGTGGCAAGAGACAGAATTTATGCAAAGGATCACAAACAAAATCCGGAATTGGTGAAAATCCAGGGAATAAACTGGCCTAATATATTTTTCTGGATTGTTAAGAATGAGAAAAAAAGTACTCACTAACAAATGTATTATTCTGCCAGTCATTGTAGGTTATGAAAATAGTAAGAGCCCCAATATTATACTCGAGCAAGAGAAGGGAAAAACATAGATGAAGGTAAGGGTTCTACTTAGACTATTAAGAAAACTTAAAAATGAGAGATTTTTAAACAAGTGTATGTACTTTATAAAAAAAAAGAAAGCAAAATACAACATTTCAAACTGCTAGAAAGCCCTTTGTCAGATATCTGGCCAAGCAGTAACTGAGTGTTCTAGCAGATATCCCAAACTATTACCACCAAACATTTCCTGGAAAAACTATAATTTGAATAGTTTTATGACCCTTTGTGCAACTCAGAAGGTGAATGCCTGGAGAAAAAAAAGGGGGGAGAAATAGAGCATAAAGAAGTATTTTTCACTGTTTGTTTTCTTTCTCTAGTAAGTTTAGTGTACAAATGGAAAAATTTATTTGCAGACTACAGAAGACATTAACATACCATTACTATGCACAGCATAAGTAGTTTGGCACTTTACAGGTTTATCCTGATGCCTTTTTAATTGCCAAAATTTTCACTGCCACATTTAGAGGAAGACTTTAACTGGGGCAGTTATGAGTTGCTGTGTGCTGGTAGATATTCTCAAGTTTTCCAAATCAGAAAATCACCAGGTGTGTAACCAGCTCCCCTCAGTGAGCACATCTTAAGATAAATTTGTGGGACTACACCCAAAATTTCTGTCTCTCCTATCTCAACTGAGATAGGAGAACATTATTTTTATTCAGTCTTTTTATTCAGTACCATTTATTTTAATCAATCTAACAAAAAAAATTTTAAAAAGAAAAGAGCTTTCAGACTTCAAGTCTGAGCATGAAAATCTGAGCTTAACTCCATGACATTGGTCACTCTTCTGGATTTGGTATTAAATAAAGTACATTTTGAACACATTTTGTCCATCTGGAATGGATTAGGCAAACTCTGGGTATACCTTATACCTTTTCCATCCTTTCACCCTCACAGACTCAAATTTTATAAACTAAATCAGAATACACATCTTGTAACTAACCAGCTGTACACTAAGAGTCAACTAATGGCATCAGAAATTAAAAACAACAGCCTTTTTATTAATTAGAAAACATTCCACTCACACATTGTGCTTGTTAATTAGCTGCAAATAACCTGCTGGTTGACATTTGCCATGCAATAAGCAGTTTTTCAGATTCACATTCTAGCTATTTTATTGTTCCACATGAGTTCCCTCAAATCCCAGAGAGTCTATTTGATTCCTTTCAGCTACAAAATCTAGGAATAAAGTTTAAAGGTAAAATTTACTGAATGCCTGGAGACAAAAAAAAAACCAAAAAAAACCCCAACAACAACAACAACAAAAAAAAACACCAAAAAAACCCCAAAAAACCCCAAAAAAACCAAACCCAAACAAAAAAGCACTCTCAAGAAAGATTCTCAGCCAAGAGTGGATACCTGAACAGTATTTCCAATCTTATTCTGCTAACATGAGGTGGGGGAATAAAAAACCCCACCCAACAAGTTTCTAACTGTTACAGAAAGGGGAACTACATAATATGCCAAGGGATTTTATTAATTACCAGCTACTTCCTATTTTCTTCTATTGCCTATTTTATCTATTGATTTTTATCATGTCACAGCCTACAGACTCTCAGGTCACAAAGAGACAGAAAATGGGTAACAGAGAATCCTTCATTGAGATCTTTGAAGAGGTTTTTCCCCCCACAGAATACACAGTGCTTGCAATCTTGGAACATGGCTCTAGACCTAGATTTATCTAAAGTGAATCCTCTACACACAGATCATGTATTGCTGTAATGGCTCACAGTTGTTATGCTGCATGTCTCAGACACAATTTCTCTTTTGTCAATCTTAGGGTCATCATTCCAAAGAATAGGCCTTAGCAGAGATAGCAAAGATCCCTAACATGTTTTTGACACAGAAGTAAGAATATAAAAGCTATGACAAGGAGTGTGAGGAATGCATCCTGTACAGAAACCCTGGTATAAATATTCCTATATGAAGCACCGTACACAAAATAAAATGCCTCACTTTCCTCCGTCTGCTGAGCAGACTGAGTACATTTCATTTGGGTTTTTTTCCCACATACATAATTTTGAATATGCAGATACAGTATTTTCTCTTAGACCCCTTCAATTCCCTGAAAACAAGGATGAATGGGAATTTAGTGCTATTATTTGGAAAGCTGGCTCCTTATATTTTACATATCTGCAGAGACAGACACTAAAGACAATATATGCCTCTCAGCTTTTCAAACCTCTCCCTCAGTGAAGTCATCTTACACATGTGGTCACAAGAAAACTAAGTCAATGGACACTTACGATTTTTGCACAAAAATCAAATAAGGAAACACAGTCTCCTGTCAGAGGCTTAAATTCATCTCAAGGACCTCCAGTAGAACAAGCTAAAAGGCTACACAGAAAGCAGGGGTGAAAACTGCTTCACGGACTTCAGAATCAAGTAAGTAAGAAACAAGACACAGACTAACTGCTTGAAATTGAAGCTCTTCTTACTAACAGAGGAATTAGCCACAGGATGAGGATCGGAGACAAGGCTTCATGAGAACAGAAATGATTTGGATCTACAGATTTATTGGACAAAACTAGGAAATTGTGCTCACAGAGCAGGATAAGAGTGCCTTGTATAAAAGAGGAATCTTACAACAAGTTAAGAAGCCCAGAAGAAAAGCGGAAAAATGCCTCAGAAAAGAAGCTTAACAATCTTGGACCTGCAGGAGCAAAGGAATGTGCAGAGTCCTGGCCTGCTTGCCTAACCTCGCTACCAAATCCCTTAACTAGTACAGAACCTGATGGGGTAATGTGACTTACTATTACAGAATAAAAATATATTACTAACCTATAGGTAACTGACATGCAAAAGGGCAAGGGTGTTCATTAAACAAATTTCCTTTTATGACTGCTATCTGGACAATGCAACTACAAAACCTTCCCCCGCTGTCTAAAAACTCTTAATGTTATTAAAAAAATGAAAGGCATGATTGTGGTCAGCTCTACACAGGTATGCAAAATGCAACAAGAAACATTTTGTTCCTCTCGAGTATCTACAGCAATGTCAGAAACATTTCTGTTCTTAGAATATGAACCACAAGACTTACAGGAGTTTAGAATTGCTGCCATTTAAATATAATTTCTGTCCCCTAAGAAAAACTGGCAGCACTGGCCTGCACATTGGCTGCATCTCACAGACAAATGAAAGTGCCCCTTACTCCTAAGGGCACATGAATGAGGAAACAACTGACTGAAGCATTGTGAAATTTATCTTATGCATATACAATAAACATAAACCAGTTCTGTAAAATTCTCTCCTTGAAAGACTCAAAAAATCCACCCACTATGTAACAATGCTAATGCCTCCCATAAGGGCTTCAATAGTGTTGCTGGAGAAATGCTGCATGCTAATACTGGTGTTAATGCTAACAGCAGCCATATCACACTGCTTAGCAATACACCCACTCAATTAGTTACAAGTACAGCGGTACCCGGCAAAAATACCAGTGTCTGTTAAGAGAGAGCTCATTCACTATCTCGCAATATTTACATATACAAACCCACTTAAGACCCAGACAAATAGAAAAAATACACCACCTGTGGTAGTGAACATTTTTACACGCATCAGTACAACCTGCAAATCGAGGTGTATTTGACTTAATCAATAAAAACATTTTATGGCTCTGATTCTTTATTCAATCAAATAAGGATTCTTCCAACAGAGTATATCCGTTCAGTGGGGCTGTGGAATTAATTGTAGCTAAGGCAGTAAACCACTTGTGAACTTAACTCAAGTGGATTTCAATCCAAGTAAAAGATTTTTGTATTTCAAGTTATTTTAAGTCAAGAATTTCAGAAGGTGTATCTACATAAAACCACACAGGTTTACAGTCTGAAAATTAATTCTAGTAAGTTCTCTGCAAGGAATGCTCCCATAAAAGCACCCTAGCTGCAAAGAGATCTTAATGCTTTTGTCAAGCATAGTGAATTTGTTTTCCTTTCAAAACGTAAAACAAACTCATGGTGTGTGAACCACCAACAGTAGATGACATTTCATTCAGCAATTTTTGAGAAATACTGTCTCCTGCTCCTCACTCCTCCTGAGTGAGGTTTCAAATGTTTCTTTGTTTAAAACAATTGCATCTCAAAGACCAGATTCTGTCCCTTTAGAGATATACACCCTGACTTCCCCCTTTCTATGGCCTGTCTGGTACACCTTTTTACTTGATATACTAACACACCAGGAGGCAAAGTAATCTTCTGTCTCAGCAGCAAAACACTCTATTGCTGCAAAGTTCAGAGAGTCGGTCACACATCCTTTGGATAAACAACTATTTAGTACCTGGACAAGTCAAACTAACTCTCTTGACCTATAGAGAAATGTAGCACTAGAGAAGTCTTACAGTATAAAAGAAAAACAAAAGGCATTTTAAAAAATTTTTCACCTTCTCCTGATACAAAGTGTAACCTAGAATCCAGCCTTCCAGCCCTTACCATTCTGTGCAGGTACACAGGAAAAGGAATGGTTCTGTTCATAATGTATAGTTAACGAAGGTATTGCTAATGAATACCACAATTACTACTTGATGATCTTTAAGATCAAGAGAAGGAAGCAACTGATTGAAATGGAAGGGGAGCTTGGTTCAAAAATATAAGTAAAAATAAAGTAATAGCTGTACACTGTAGCTCTTAAGTTTTGTGGGTTTGTAATCTATGGAGACCCTATTTCTTAAAGAGCTTCTTAAGAAACAAGAAGAGGAAGCAGCCTACCAAGGAAGGCTAAAAAAAGCAAATTACCAAATAAGAACTAACTTCAAAAAGGTAAATTGATACCTCTACACTGAGGTGGGATGCACAAGCCTCAAAATTTACACTGGCTTTTAAAATTAATTATCTGACAATCTGACTTTGTGCTAAAAAGCAAGATTATCACATAATGATGCAGGAACACAGGAACCAAATGCAAGAGCTTTATTTTTTTTATCAAAGGATTTGAGATTAGACATCCATACAAGTTTTTCTCCTATTTTTATTATTTTGTAGTACAAAATAATTTTAAGGATTCACTAGGTTTATCTAAAATCTTCATGAAAAAAAGGTAACATTGTCTTAACAGCATTACACCAATAATCAACCTCATAGGTCAAGTCTATCTGCTTGGTATTTTACTTTCACCTGCCTTCAAGAACTCAACTTGGACAATTTCAGGATAAAACATTGAAGTCTGAGACTTAAATATATTCTCTTACAGGAAAAAATGTAGGTGATACACAATGTAAGGTCTTACTTAGACCAGTCTCTGGCCTGTGTTATTTTTAATTAGCAAATAAGAAGTTTTCTGCAATTCTCTACCCACTTAGCAGACTGCAGGATGGCTGCAGGATCACGACAGATAGGCCTATACACCAAGCACACCAAACACAGGCAGGCTCTTGTCCAAAGACTGGTGGCTTAGTAGGCATGGCAACACCTTCATGGGACTTTAGAGATCAGTTCGGTATACCTCCACTCCAGTGAGGCTACCTGGTTTTAGGATACAGCTTGCTTAGGATACAAAAGTCTGTCTGCATTGGACCAGCAGACACCGCTAGGGAATGTGCAGCCTTAATACCATTTTTCTCAGATCAGGTCATGCCATCTTTGAAAGCAACATGAAGGGATTGCAAAGAAAAGCTAAAGAGCTGTGTTCATTTATGTGGCTGAAGATAATGACTCATTTTCTTAAAATCTTTGTCCCACATTTCAGATAAAGACTGTTGCAGTTGCAAACTTAAATACTTAGCTAGGACTAGATAATATTTCCAAATACATCAAATTACTTACTGAGAAATCTGGTTTTAATCAACACAAAACTATTCATAATGTTGAACTGAAACTTTCCTACTTTCCATAAAATAGAAGTAGACACATTGAGCAAGAATTGATTCCAGTGTCAAAGTCAATAAAAATGTAATTACTCCGTACAAAGCAGAGCAGCATCAGCGGGACAGATTCAGGAAACTGCTTTCAAAATACTACTGGAGTGCCTAAAAGGTATCCTAATGTTTGGTAGTATAGGTTCAAATTCCTTTGGATAGACGTGGTTATTAAAGTCTTCTCCAGTACACTGAGTTTAAAGAACCATAGCTATATCCTTCTCTTCCACATATAATGCCTGAAATCTGGTTCATCAAGTGAAAGATGGGCAATTTCATTCAACAGAATGAAAACAAGTATATCAACATTTCAGTAATTCATTTAGAATTATTAAAGTGGATTTACATGTTTATATGAATATAAATTTGTCTTTACTCATTCAAACCCAAAAAAGAACTATCTATTCTTCACATAAGCTGATTCATTTTATTAGTAAGAGCCAGGATAGCTAGCAGTTTCAGTAAAAGCTTGATTTATCCGCTCAAATTGATTAGTGTAGCCCTTGTGATTATTTTAAGGAATTACAATTATTATATAAATAAATGAATAGAAGCATTTTGTTGTAAAAGCACATATAACCGAACTTTATAAAGGTAAGTATTACTAGTCTGCAGACACAACACTGATGCACTTTGTTGATTTAAAATATAGGTATATACTTAGAAGTGTAAACTTCTTAGAAGTAAACTAGGAAGTTATAAAATTCTTACATCCCTTTTAAAAGACAGCATACACATGCCACATACTTAGATAATGACAGCCCACATAATGAAAAATAAAAAAAAGTCCTCAGTATTTCCTAGGTTTTGATGAAAAAATGTAATTTTCAATAGCTATTACTCATGTTCTCTCAAAACTTGCTGCTTTTACAGTTAGAGGCCTGCAAGTTAACACTGGCTTAAGCTTTTGTCTGGAACACAGAACTGTTCGGAACTACAGCGGGAACATCCTACTGGAACATCCTACCACATCAGGGAAGCCAGTACAGAATATACAGTAATAAAACATATTAAAGTGCAGCTGTGAAAGAGAACAACTGTGATTTGCACTGCCAGAATAACACCAACAAAGTGTCAGGTTAGTCAGCCATAGCAGTAAAAATGCAGAGTTGCCAATACAACTTACGCATATATATATTGAGGGGCTTCAACTGACACAACCATACCACCCATGGATTACACTTTTTCACTTGCCTAAATTATACTAGTAGAAGTTTCACGTGTAGCAAAGGTGTAAACACATACTCAGTTTCAAAAGTCCTAGTGAAGGAATTATTTATATGCACAAAACTGATCATAAACAAAAGCCTTTGCAAAAAATTAAGACCTTAGAATGCAACTATTTTATTTTTCATTTCATTCAATTTATTTGTATTAGAGTTTAATCTTTTTTTTACACTTCTTGAAATCGAAAAGCTTTCTGAATTACTCTAGCATTTTATCACTCTCGTTTTTGCTATGTAGTATTTAAGAACATACATAACAATTATATCCGAAATATGAATACAAAACACATGCAAGTGATTCACTAGCTTCTATTTCCTCTCAAAAATAAAAAGATTTGTTCACTATGCAAAGCAAAACCAACAAAAAAACCACCACCTCCATCAGGAAAAAAAAGAAACTCCCACAAATTTTATGCAATATTATACAAAAGATGCATTGTTTTAATCACTATTTCAATTTTTCTGCAGTGAATGCAATGATTCCAAAATAGGTTACATACAAAGCAGTACAGAATCTGTCCTGGAAAGCAGAAATAATAATAAAAATATCCTAATCCAAATTAGAGCTGCTGCACTGCTGCTACTTAAACAAAACAGAAAAGAATAAACAGTGTCCTTAAACAACAGTGAGACTTATCTCCTATTAAAGTACAGTTGCCTACCCCTAACTGCAGAGGGACAGGCACGAATGCCGTTATCAGGATCACAAGATTACAGCGCAGGTTATCTTGAATTCATCACAGTAACAGTGAAATAGAAGCAAACAAATGGGCACATACGCAGGCTTTGAAACTACCTATTAAAATTGTCAGTTCTCATCTTAATTAAGCATAATAAATCAAACCAGCCACAAAGCAGAGTCTCATATTGCTGGAATCTGCAAGAACCTGTTTTCAGAGAAATATTACTACACTAGCTGAAGTTCTGGCTTGAAACTCTTACAAAAACACTTTACATGGTTAACAAAACATTTTTCATTCTGTTTTGTTCTCTGCAATCTTATGAATTCTTTTCAATTATTAAAGTATAAAATGTTCAATAGGATCCATCTTTTCTACTGTAAGACTTTGCATTAGCAATTATGAAGTGAAAATAACAGCAGGAGCAAGTGATTTGCAGATCTTACTTTTCAAAATTCTTAATCTAAACTTTAATAATCTGATATATTTAAGACAAGCCATCTATTAATTTTTCCTCCTTTTATGGTTACCTACCAAATATATTACTTTGCAACTAGCCTCTAGACATATATATGCTAAGAACAAGAAAGCTACAAGAAATAAAATAAACACAATACTTATAATGACCATACCTAGTAATAAGAACCGCATTATCATGGTGGGCAATCCCATTTTCTGGAATGGTGTTTCCATCACTTTGGTGGGAGAGAATGGATTTCTGCCACTTACAGAAGCTATCGAGGGACTTGTCTGCATGGTGGTTTATCTCCAAGTTTGGCTGCAATACAACATGCATACCAGAAATGTTCCAAACAAATTACTAAGGTCAGTTGTTAAGCCTTTTGAAAACTAAAATGGGACTATAATTAGAAGCAGTGGTTTCTAGGAATAAACTCTTCTTGCCAAATTTTATTTCTGTAAAATCTGACCCCAAGTTCAGCTGTGTATTACTGAACCATCACTCTTTCTGCTCCAACTTTAATAATCATTATGTCAATACAGAAAAAAAAAAAAAAAAATACAGATCTAAAAATAAAACTGACATCCCCGAAGGTGTAATAATAATCAGCTGAAGTAAGAATAGATATCTTTGAGATGATACGCGAGGAATATTCCTTTGAACTGCTTCATCTTGTTTAAAGTAGTGAAAAATTACATGGTATGTTTTGTACTCAGAGGCAGCCACTTCAAGCCATAATTAAATAAACTCTATATTATACAATTATGTAATTTGTATTTCACAGGTACAAAGCTCCGCACAACAGCTCTTACCTGATCTTCAGTGAGGACAATCAAACGTGTCACTATAATATTCACAACGTTTCCTAGACTGGAATCACGATAAAGTTTGGCAACCTGACCTCCAGAAAATAAGAAAAGGCACAAAGTCAGACAAGAAACACTACTTGCTTCCTAAATGGTTAAAAATCAACCCAATTTCCTCATGCAGTTCCATAATGCAAAGTATCATTGTCACCCAAATACAAGTCATTTTTTGACCAAAAAATGACCCTTCAGTAAAAAAAAACCTTTTGAGTCAAACTTTTCAATTGAAACTGTTTATACCTTGTTTCATAATTCATCCAGCACAGTGACCATTTACAGTGTCGATGTAAGCAGAATAGAACTGTATAATCTGAATGTAATTATTTGAATTCAAAATTAAAGACAACAACTTAAAAGTGATCACAACATACTTCTTGACAGAAAAAGTACTGCATTTTTCCCAAAATGCCAAGTTTTTCGGTATTTAAACTATTCATTCCTGCAAGCTAGTATATACATTAAAGCATTATTCATGGCAATAAATAAACACCGGACAGGTCCATTATCATTTCAGTACATATGTATTGATACAAACACAGAGAAGGATGAAACTTACAATATTCATTACACTCAAAATGTAGTGCTCAATGTCTTTGCGACCATGGTATCCCACCATCATTTTGTCTGCTACTACCAGCGTTTCCACAAACCGTTCAAGGCTTACAGATCTCTTCTGTCGACTATGACTACTTAGTGTGTCATTGACTGGAAGTGAAGCTGGAAAAGCAGATGCATCATTCATCCACCAAGGTTTGCCGCTTCTTGTGAGGTCTTCTAGGAACCAAAACAATTAAATACTTGAGAGGGAGTCACTAGTAAAAATCATTCAAAAGCAGCTGTTTTATGTCGATTGCCATCTTCAAGGTTCTAACAAAGAAGTCTTTTTTGAGGTGAAGAAAAATTAAATTTACTTAATTTCTAAATTATTTTTAAATAACTCATATAATGGAAAGCCAACTTTGAGCTCCAATAATCTCAACTCTCCTTAGATTTGAATAAGGATGATAAATCAACAATCTCCTCCCAATAAATCTGATTTTGCACATTTATGTTACTACTAAAGATTAGTTATAATTAACCACAAGCACACATCAGAATTTTAATAATAAGAACAAGACGGCTGTAACATCTGGGAAAAAAAATACTAGAAACCAAAACTTCAAAATTAATGTAAAAGTCACCAAAATTTACTAAGGAATTAAACATGTTCATAAAACACTAAAAAGCTTTTTCCCTCCTGCAAAAGCATGTAATTTTTAGTCAATTAGGCTTACATGCCTAAAATGAATCAATTTTCTCTTCAGAAAGCTATCAGATTACATTTTATCTACCTTGTGAATTAACTGTAACAGAAAGTTTTAAATGGTCTGACATGTGATAATTGCCATAGTTATTTAAACACAAATTTCACCTCACATACGTTGATTCTTGTTTTTCTTTCAGGTAAATGTATAGAAAAAATATTTCTTCTGTGCAAGAGATAAATTATTAAAAATCCAAAGAGCTGTAATTATCAGCAAAACTAACATTACAAAAAGACTTTGAATTCTAATTCCTGTCCTCAGGCCAAAATTGGATCCATCCTTCCCTACAAAAGAAGGGAAGGATGGATTCAATATTTTGGCTTTTTTGGTGTGTATCGTATATCCCTTTTCCACAAGAGCCAACACAGATCTCAAGCTAAAGTTTAGCAAAGTATATTGTTAGTCTGGTTTTCTGGTTTTATCTAAGCCGGACTTCAATATATCTAAGTTATTCTTGGTATTTACAGATGAGCACAAGAACATTAATAGATACATTTATAGCTGTCTGAACAGGACTGCTCAAGTGAGCAGTTTCTGAGATGCATCATTACATCTACTAAAACAGGGTTAGCTAAGGATGAGTAGAGATAGAACCAGTACTTCCCATAAAAAAGCAATGCTTTGTGCATTTCAGCTAAGTACACTGATTTCGAAGAGAAAAACTATACCACAAGGAATGTATGTTCAGGTCAAAACCAGGAATACAAACCTTCAGCATTCCCACCGTTGCAGTGTTTCATAATTTTTGAGGCTACGGTACTGGCTCTAAAAGGCACATATTTTAGAAAAGTCAAAAAATTTAAATAAAGCTGGTAGTTATAAAAACACCAGTAAGAAAATTGTCCTCATTCTGCAATGGGTGTAATCCATCCTAAAAAAAACCTGCACGAAGTATTAAAGCCTGGTTTGGATTCTATAATGACTACTAAACTTTTTCCTGTTTTTCACCTCTATTGTAGGAAAATCAAAGTTAATTGAATTGTTCAAAGATTTTCATCTCACTTAAGCAGTGACTTAGGAATGTCTGGAATTTTCTCTGACAGCTACTGTACTAAAATTTTTAAAAATTCATTCTTTTTCAAATTACAAATGCTGATGTTTCTGATGCTCTTGGAGTGCTAAAAGTATTTTAGAAATCAGTACTGCTTCCACATTAATTCAAAATTTTCACTCGAAGATGCAAATTATTCTAAACACTGACATGCTTCTGACTTTAAGCTCTTAGAGGAAAAAAACTCTCAGAGGAAAAAAAAGATTATTTTGGAATCACCACTATCTTTCAAGCAAAGGTCGCAGAAGACTCAACAAGAACAACCATTTGTCATCTTCTTATCAGATGAGAAGCTTAGGCTTCAGCTGATCTCAAAGTAATGAGAAAGCTGGAAACAGTCCTTGCACTCCAGGATGTATCAATGCTTATGCTGCTTTTCTCTAAAAAAACACTAAATAATGCTGACTAAATTATATAAGTGCTAAAATATATCAATAAATAAAGATCTACAATTTATTTAACAAAAATAGTTATGTGGCAACTTACATCATTCTTTCACCATATTCATAAGTTAAAAAAGAAAAAAATTAAACTCCATTAACATTGAACATAGTTATAAGGAAGTAAAAAAAGGCAAAAATAGAATGCAAAAATAAAGGAAAAAAACCAGAAAAAACTATAATTAACCCCAAAATAATTATTGCAGAAGCACGAAATTAGGTTTTAAACTGCAACTGAAGAGAAATCCAAACCCATGTAGACATGGAGTTCACAAATACAGTACACAGGTTTTCCTAAATCAGTCATCTAAGATATTGGGTGGTGGTTAAGGTACTGAGAAAGAAGCACAAATAGAAAAAGATCTCAAAATGCAACAGCAAACTTTTTATGTTAGATGCAACTATGACAATATTTCAAAGCAAAACATTCTGCTGCTATTTTCTAAATATTTTAGCACCATTATTTCACACATCTAGCAAGCTTTTGTTGCATTTTAGAATACACCAACTGTAAAGTCTGACACGAGTGAAATCACTACATAAATCAAAAAATAGCAGAGCTATCCAGAAATAATCTGCTACTCTGCAGCTTTCAGGTCAGTTTTTGTTGTTTCTCAATACTATCCAAATACAGCATTTTGCAAGATAATCCAGTGATCTAAACCCCATTGAAGCAATTGGAATTTGGCAGTGGAAAACTTCTTACCAAGACCTTAGTGATTTCAGCTGTATTTAATAAAAGAATTAATTGGTGACAATACATACATGAAACACAAATTCAACATTTTATATTTTGAACATTTTTATGTTTAAATGCTTAAAATCTAATTTAAATTATGAAAATCTATCCTGTGCTGTTACCTGATTCTCCATGCCTCTCCAATTTTCATCTTGTATTAGCTACCATAATTCTACCATTGATTATGAAGTAGGCCATCACTTATTCCTCCCACTCAATTCTGATCATGCTTTCACCAAATTCTGTACTCCACTTTCTATTCTATTATTGTCATTTTTCTCAGAAAGGTCAGAAACTACACTCCCCTTGTCTCTATCAACACTTCAAAATCCCGACCATTTCCCTGATGGAGGACAAGTACAAAATAAACTAGGTTACAGTAGGGGAAACTTGACAAACAATGAATAGTGGCACAGTTACTCAAGCAGATTCCTCCCTGAGTATAATACTAGGAAAACTGTTCTGAAGGTACAGTTAAAAATCAGTCTCCAGACAAAATAAATCATATACTGCCAAAAGGTAGTTACAGCTTTGTTACAATGGCATTTTAAAACACAAAATTGGACTGTTCAGAACTTCCAAAACCAGTCAAATTCCCTAAAGATCACTGAATACCTGGCTTTAATCCTTGGGTGTGAGAGCTGCAACATTGAAAATTAATATTTGACTTTACTTTTTAGCTATTATATTTTTTTAGGTATGTCAGGATGCTTTGTATGCCATTTCTCTTTAAGATAAAGCTGCAACAGTGCTCAGAAAATGAGTTTAAAAGGCTTTGGTACCTACGAGAGTAAAACAGAATGTCATCTGGAAAAGCAAGACCTTGCATTCTTGGCAGAGACTAAATTTTTTCAGACATTTTCATGGAGTGGAAATAGTATACAGGACAACAGGAAAAGGAGAAACTGAGATGAATGAGCATCGTAATAATCTCAGGCTTGTAAAAAGCAGTGCTTTAGTACTTCAATAATTAAGGACTTTGGGATATGAAAGCTCGGTGAGTGCACAGGAGCTTCCAAGAACAAAGGAATCATCAATTATCCAAAGTAATAAATGCTAAATATTACACCATGTTTTACAAAAAATGCATGCATGATATATAGCTCTAATGAACCTGTGATCCATGTGACAGATACTACTGGAATAACTGAACATAACCTGACAAAACTAGCAGCCTCTGCTTCGTGGCTTGGAGGAGAATAACTTCTAAGCATTACTCTAGAAGACAAGATCTGACAGAGGCCAATATACTTTCTTTTTGTAGGGATATAATAATGGTAAAAATTGCATGTTCCTACATTTCAAAACCTTCCACTTATTTCAAGAGGCTTAAGTGACAGCTCTCTCAGCAAAATGAACATATCCTAGTGCCCTTATTTTACAATCAGTTAGCAGGCAGTAACATTTAAGAGACTTATTTTGCAATATTAGAAGCACAGATACTGAATAATGCTCTCAAACTAAAACAGAGGTTACATACATGAAGTCCGACATTCCATAAACACAATTAACTGAAACACTCAAGAAAAAGCTATCTCCCAAGAATGGGATCTTGCAGACAATCTGTACTGTAAGCTTAGACAGCTGGTGCCACTAAACATTATAGACTCCAAAAGAAGCTAAAATAAATTACATCAATGAACAGTGTTATTATTTTATTTCAAGATTAGTTATTATCAGTCTGAGCCATGCACTGAATCTCATGGAATACAACTGCCTAGGACTGTACTTTTAAGAATAAGCTATTACTGAAATATAAACAATTGACAAGGTTAGAACGTTTTTCTAGCATGTTAAAAAACAATTAATTTTGTGCTCTAAAAGAACTTGTCAGATTTACTCCACGCTGTCCTCAAGAAGTTAGTTTTCAGTTTAATCAAGGGTCATGTCAGAGTACTTGAAACATATATCTGTAGAAGTTATAACTACTTTACAAAGAAAATATCTCTCCATCAAAACTAACATCAAATCCTTCCCATAAGGCACATATAAATCACATATTTTACTATAATGGAATAATGTAAACTAACTGGACCAAAAAACAGTACCAAAATGCTATAAACCTCCATAAACATGAAGGATGTGGACTCAGTTCCAAATGTATTGATAATCATAATGCTGACATATTTATTGCATATCAAGTTTCTTCAAATGAGATGGAACACATACTAAACATTGAGCTGTAATACGTAGTCACTCAAGCATGCTTTCCTGCTGGGGAATGAAGTACATTTATACACATTTTGAAGAAGCCTGTGTTCATTTCTACCACTGTACACAACATAGGCATAAAACAAGACTTACTCCCACTGTCTTAGTTTTTGAAATACACTAGATTCTCAATCTGAATCTGAAAAAAAAAAAA
>VZTF01003692.1:33261-47681 GCA_013397755.1 Cnemophilus loriae | reverse complement strand
AAAAAAAAAAAAAATCAAAACTACTTTTCAACAAGACATTACATCACCCAGAAGAAGGATTCTCATTGCTACATTCTCCACTGTGTCTTAAATGTGAAACGAGCAAGATCTCAAAATACATCTTAAGTTACCATTTTCAAAAGGACTGACGCTCATTCTTGTTTACCTGAGACTCCACAGTGACTGTGATCATAGAGGTGTTGCTGGTGCATGGTAGATTTTTTGTATATAACATGAGGATGACCATTCTCGTAACTATAGTTACTAGAATCTTCTGTTATATTCCTTAAAGGCTCAATAAAATACTCGTCATCTTCTGTAGCAATGACTCCGTGCTTAAAGAAGCAAATAAGAAAACAAGAGCTTACAACAGACAATATGGAAGTACTATCACAAAACTTAACTTTAAAAAACATTCTCTGTGAAGAAATCCACAGCTAAAAGCCAACACATAAAACTTTGCATAAGCCAGCTCTCCTCTGCTGATTTTAGTATGAGCAGGAGTAGGTGCCTATAAACAATACAGTGAGAAAAAATAAAATTATCATTGTCCTATTTCTGGAGTACTTTCACTTTTTTTTTGGTGGATGAGGTTAAAAGAGCAAGAGATATTCTCAGAATATTACAAATAATCTCTTCACAGAGATCTTCTGAAACTACATGACTCATATCCATTAAAAATTACACCAAGCCAAAATGGCCTTGCTCTAAAGGAGTGTCCAATTTCCTTTTGTGATGCCACACTGCTGGATGCTTAAAGCCAAATACTTCCTCAAAGACAAACACCATGAAGGATTAATTTTAGAACACATATTCAAAGAAACCATTTTTATTTTACATCCAGACACAATCCCAAAACTGAGCTAGTTAATAGAAATCAAATTATTTATATTAACTTAGGTTACACTGTCTACAAAGCATTTCTTCCATAAAAAGTCTTGCCACGAATCTAGCAAATAAGAGTTATTGCAGACTGTATACTAGACCTCATTCTCCATAACAAATGAACTTTTTTTTTTCCCTTTACTGCAGTGCAGAATAGTAGATATTCTATTCTCATAACTTTCACATTTGTGAACTCAGTTTCTTCCAAACAGGAAGTGGTTTATGGAAGAAAGGGGAGATTTCAGGCCAACTATGCAATTTCCTGAACGTTCAGCAATTAAAACTGAACTTTAGCAGAAAATCCAGGTTTTGGATTCTTTCGGATATAGAAATACTGGGGAATAAGCCCTGACAGACTTCTACACCAATGTTTGCTAAATAAAAAATTCTGATACCCATATGTAGAAAATTCTGAATGTATAAACTTTCTACACAGGGAAGAGCTATTCATCAGACAGGAGCCTGGGAGAAGGAACTTCTACATTCATATCGTGACTTGGTAAATCACAAATTTCTACCACACCTTTGATCTGTAAAACAAGTACTACGCATGAATTTTGATCTATGATCAGCCATAAGACCACTTGCTCCGTATCTGCTCTAAATATCATAAAGCTGTTTTCAAAGATCAGAGCTTGCCTTTGTATTCTTGGTCAAAACTCTTGTCCTGCTACTGTTTTCTACACAAAATGCCTACTGTTCTTCACTTCTGAAACAAGAAGAGAAAACTTACAAAATAAAAAATCCTATGTAATACATCAGAAACAAGTGTGTTCCAAATAGAACTCTATTATAACTTGTGAAAATATATGTATCAACAGACTGCAGCTTTCAATTACTCATTCCTTACACTGTGAATAAAAAAATAAGTGTTCCTCTTCAGTGGTATTTTTTGTTACTAACTCAATAATTAACTCAGAAGGTAACATCAGGGTCTAAATTCACCCGGAAGATGCAAGTATCAAGTTCCTCTCACAATGCCTTGTTACTTCAAGTCTAAGATCTTACTAGAAGATAAATCATATACGGGTACACTTCTGCTTAAATAGTATTGAAAATACAAACCAAATTGTAACTGGGCTTGCCAGATGTGCAGAAAGAACCTTGACAGTTTGGACTGCATCCAGTCTGGATGTCAGACATCTGGGTTCAAGCGAATCCGGAGCCATTGTAAGCTCTGGTATTATGTTCCCACAGGAAGAGAGTCCTGCAGAGTGGTTCTGGCCAACACCATCAGGCTGTCTGCCTCATGCCAAGCCTGAGGAGACAGAGGAACTATCCATCTGTGGCACTGTCTCTGAGACAGACTGGGTCCTAACTTAAATTCCTCCAGAGCATACATCCTTCCTGTCTGTACTCAAGTCCAGCCATGTTTACAAGTCTAAGCATGAATGAGGTAATTATATCAGATACTGAAACTGGTAATTATAAGCAACAAGATTACCTCAGCGGAACTAAGTCAATTCAGATAGCATAAACACTTAATTGCAGCACTAATTCTCTATACAAATTGCACATTTGCTCCTGCAAATAACTAAAGAATGTTTGCAAACAATGGTCACAGTTCTTTCAGGCACCAGCAGTGAAAACAGTAAGGATAGTATCACTAATTTTTCCAATGCCTGGCTGATACCCGATCTCATTTGCCCAAATGTTATGGTGTCTAAGAAGAGATGTTTTAACAATGTTTAGTTAAGGAACTGCAAATAAATTTTAACATAAATCTACAAGCACATAGTGAAAACATGTATGTGGTCAGTCGCTGCAGTCAGACAAGTGATTCAATAAGCACTGGAAACACACTGACCCTGAATATGCCCTTCCCATAAGCCTGCCACAGGTATATCATTTTCAGCCTAACAGTATTTTTGCCTGCAAACAAAACTGTTCTTCCAGTGCTAAACTGATGCAAGTGATCGTGTTGAATCACAGTGATTCAATAATGAAATCACTGATTTTTAAGAAGTGCTCTAATTTCTGCAACTAAAAAGTACCTTGGTGACAGCCAGCATATATTCTGAGTTTCAAAAATTCATGTGGCTAGAGATACTTGCATTGTTTATGTATTCAGCAATGCCTAATTAATACATAGGGGGAAGTATATTATTACATCCAAAACAACATTTTAAATACCAGCTTTGATTTAGAATCCACTTTTTGAGGAAAACAAAACTTCGGTTGAAAAAGGAGTTTGAAATAATGCCCATCTAAAGCATTAAAATGAATTAATTTTCATTTTCTTTTTAAGTGTTGCTATTGCATTTTAACAGTTCATAAACTAAACTTCTGCTCCATCAGAAATATCATTAAGACACAAGAATGACCAGAAAAGGTTTTGACAAAATACCATGAATATAAGAAACAAGCTGAATGCACCAAGTATGTTACTACAAGGAACATTCCCAAGATTATTATCTAAAACAGATTGTTTTAGGTCCTGTGTTATCCAATCCCAGTACAGACTGCCAACTCATGCTAATATATACAAGGTCTGGTTCCAGCAGTTTGACATGCTCAGACAAATCTGTGAATCCACACGGAGTTCCCCTGAATTTGTGAAAAAGAATCTTTTTCTGTCAGGCTGTCCAGCCAGGGCCTTAACCTCCCTCAGATGGGGGACATCCATCAGTTGCAAAAGAAAACTGAATTATGGGGGCAAGTAAGCGTGTGCCTTTTCCACACAGTACTATTATTTCATGATTTTTCCACACCTTGAATCTTTTCAGGCTTTATGCTTTATCTATTTTTAATATAAAGTACTAGTAAAGGAAACTTCTGAAAACGTGTCAGTGTTGTTCACTATGTCAACAGCTGGCTATACACGATGATTTTATGACTGAGGAAAAAAGATTCCATTAACTTACTGTGCTCTCAAAGATGAAAAAATAGCGATCTGGCCTGAGACAGCACATCATGGAATCTAACAATGCACCTTAAAACTAGGATAGGGACCGCCTGTATATAATTTTCTGAATACTAATGTTATACTGCAAAAACATATGAGTATCAAAGATAGCCCTAAAGACACTGATATAGAATTATTTCACATACAGTCAAAAATACCATACTATACGTAAATGATAATCTATAAAAGTAGATGTATTCTCTAGAGTAAAATAATCTTTCAAATGAGCTAACTCTTACGAAAAATATTAGCCATTTATAAATATACATATTTAGGAATACATGAAGCAAATATTAAGTCTTCCAGCAAAATAATCCCCCACTGAAAAAGTAAGCTCATGCTTTTAAGCCACAGTCACCTACCTGTGCTTTCTTTATGATTTCTGTTTAGATGGCGATAACTGTGCCGTCCAGCACAAACATTACACAATGCATGAACTTCACACATATGGAAATACTGCGCCTTTTACATTAACCATTTACTTGGGACCACAGTAGCCTCAAAATAGTTCCTACTATTGACCTTTTCAGCCCAAAATTACAAAATTTGCTACCGTGCAAAACTTATTTGAGCACTCAGTTAAGAGCTTTGACACCTGGCAGAGGACAAAAGTGAGCCAGAATGAAGAAAGTTTGGGTTTTGCTTGATTCCATTACTCCAAAATAGTAAGTTTGGAAAGCTCCAAAACTTCTTTGAGATTTGCTCCTCTCAGAGTCAGTCAAACTCCATTCCCCTGAGACGATGTTCTTCTCTCTTCAGCCAGTCTACCACCATTTCTTTTCTTCTTTCCTTAAGTATGAAATAGTCAGCTTAGAAAATGCCTTGGTCTGGTTGCCTTGTACCCAACATCCAAAAGCCCTAAAATGCTGCTCATTGCAGGCTCTTTCAGGATACAGCCAAACCTGCAATCCATCCACAAGTGTAGCATCCACTACAGTAAACACGAGTTTGGAAGCCAGCAAGCCTGCAGACAAGACCTTCAATTTCCCCACATGAATGCTCACTGGATTATAGAGCTTTCCTCACAACTTCAGACGATTTATAGCATAATCAGGGCCCAGCAGATGGAAGCTGCTGGACTGAAACTTCAGTAAGTAGCAGCCCGTAATTCTAGGGCACTTGGTAATGAGAAATATAGAGGGAGAGGCTGAAACAAGAAACAGTGAGAGGAAAATGAACTGACTGCTTGTCACTTTTATTGTAATGAAACTGAGAGAAAGCCCTCCTTACACTTATCTCAAATATAAGTGTTCTTCAAAGCTATACAACATATGCTATTTAAATCACGTTCTCACATAACCACTCTGAATAACTAATAAGAGTAATTCAAGACATTCAATAAGGGGAAGAAATTTGACCTATTTGTCAACAGTGAAACCTAACAGGACAACCGGAGTAAATGTAATGCATACATTTCATTTGTGAGCAACATTCACTATTAAAGATCATTTGCTACCTGCTTTAGAGTCAAAATTACAATGACTGGCTTTGATACAGATGTTAATCAAGGACTATTAGAATATGACTGGCAGTCACTTACAATCCAGCAATCAAACTGGAAAATACAACAAATACCTTAAGTGCAACACATTCTGAGCTATCGCTAACTCTAAAACAAATAATATTGTCTTCAATATTCACTGCCAATTGCTTTATTAAACATGTTCTAAGCAGCAGCTGTTTAACAAGACATTCATTAGTAGGAATCATCATTTAAAAATAACTTTGTGATGCATTTATCTGAATGGAGTGGTAACTCCCATACACTGTGCTCTGGAAGGCACTGCCAACACTGGATGACAGAAGAGTTTCTGTACAGTAGAGGATGGTACCAAGTCAAGACTACTGCTGCACCCTCTGCAGGATTCATGCCTCAGAGACAGAGCCACGTGTCACCCTGCTGATGTTTCTGGAGCAAGACAGGAGCCTCACATGCTTGTGACCAAATCTTCCTAAGAAATGCAGTGCACACCTGGTACGCGAAGCCCCGAATAAAGAGGCATGACCATGAAGAACTCGTGTGCCCAAAGACTGAATTAAGGCTGCCTTAACACCTGAAAGGCACACAAAGAACTGATAACAACCACAGTCACTGAAGATGACGATTTAACCGGGAAACACTCTACATTGAAGTTAACCTAAAAACACAAAGTTAACATGCTGACACCTAGAACCATAGGCAGCTTCACTCCAGCAAAATGGGCAGCCTGAAGGCAAAGGGAAAACATGCTAAATGTCACCTCAGGGTGTCAGGTGCAGAATAAAAAAAAAGGATTCTGCTTCCTCATGCCATCTTCCATGCTTTTTTGAAGAAAAGAAGTGCCACGAGGGGCAACAGATGAGCAAAGACGATAGGAAAATACAGCCTTTCTTCTGCTTCATCCGACTTTTATTTTCCTTACATGAAAGGAAAACAAAAGTCAGATAGGGCAAGGGCAGGAGTTCTTGGCTCACCCCCTTAGCCAAGGTCGAAGAAGAATTGAAATGGGATCAGCATGGCACTTACTGCAGGCTCCAAGAGGACCAACTAATCTGCACATCAATTAGCATGCAGCAATTAGCATAAAGAGGCATGTAGCCTCTTTTAAAAAAATGAGTCCTGAAAGAAGAGTCTTGGTCTCCATCATATTTTCAGCTGAAAAGAACTCAAAAGTGAAGATGGAGTGTACTAGCTTTGAAGCTTGAATAACAGTGACCAGAAAAAAAAAAGCTATTACATGGAAACTCCAATCAAAGTGAAAATTGTACTAAATTCAGACCTATCTGCTATAAGTCTACATCAACCAAACTAACACCACACTCAATGGAACATAATTTTAACTCCATTTCTTTGAAAGTGTTCACTTAGCGCTGGAAATCCCCATGAAATATTTTTCCTCAGGAATATTCTGAAATGTTAAACTAGACTGTATCAGGGATATAACAAGTAGCTGAGTGTAATGCAGCCTATCTAGGTTTGAAACAGCTGGCTTTTTTGTGAAAATAACATCCCAAGAGGCATTATTCAATAGCGTTTCCAAGGATAAATGGGAATTAGTTTAGCAAGTCTGTGTAATCTTTTTTTTTTTTTACTTAGCAATTAGTTAGATCTGCCTATTCCTAACAAGAAGATCGACCAGCATTCTACCATAATAAAAACCAGAATGAGAAACCATAATATATATGTATATTTTTACTAGAGAAAACACTGGCTCTTGATTTAATGTTTCACAGTCATGCCTTTCTATTTTAGTATTTTGTTACTCAATCGTCTGCTTTTTTACTTCTTTGTGTTCATTTTCTAATTTCTTTTTCCATGCACTTACTACTGTCACATGACCAAAAGATCATCAGTAAGAGAAGAGATGAGAATAAATGAGGTAGGAACTTCTAATCTTACTTTTAAATGCAAAAGTTTACAATTTGTAAACAAAATCTTTCTGGTAAAAAAGTTATATAATTACTTTCTGATGCCGGTATTTGCTTAAGACTTCATATTTTGAATTTACAGCAATGATGATGTCTACAACAAGCAATTCCTCTTCTTTTATCTACTCAGTTTCTAAACCCAAATACTCAAAGACAGTGGGTGTTCAGTCCAATCAACATCTCTCTACAGAGATTCAGCATCCTGGAGGATCCACTGTTTCCTCTTCCCTGCCCATTGAGCTTGGAAGGCTCTTATAACTGTAAAGATCTCAGCACAGACCTAATCTTGCAGCCCTAGGGCAGACACTATAAAGAGGTTGCCTGCTAGAAGACTACAGAATTGAGTCTTAGTACTTATATTAAGCTTGAAAAGCTGACACCTACTTTTCCCCAGGACCTAGATCAGGTTTTAGGGGTTTTCTGCACCTTCCTGTCTACTTGCTTCCCATAGGGACTTAAAAAAACTGAAAGATATGCCAATTTAATTCTTCTTCTGTAATTTAAAAGGGACAAGCACACTATTATACTATAACATGTAATATGGACTTACCAGACCATTGCAGTTGCTTAAGGCCACTTTAGTTGTACTGTGTTGGTCTTGCAAATATCCTGTGTAATGACAGTGGTCTAAGAAATCATGCTTCCATTGCGGTCCATCTTTCCCCCAGTACTCTACTGTAAAATGTCTGGACACCAAATCTGTGTTGAGAGTCAGGTTTAAATGAAAGTGCTTGCCATAGGCAGAAAGTTTAAAAAATAATTTAGATGCTGCCAGTTCTTGGTCATAAGGGTCTGTGCTCCTCCTCCTTCTCGAGGGTTTAGGATTTTTCACAGTAAAGCTGAGGAAGGCTCCATTTTGATCAACCCTTATTGGGATTGTTAGTTGGTAGTGTTCAAGGTAAGACAGGAATTCCTCTTTGTAATCAATCACAAGGTAAGACAGTCCAGGGAGTGGGCATAGAAGAGAAGAAAATATAACAGGAAACAACAAGTAGTAGCATAAACATAGACCATTTCTGGGTAAATTTCATCACTCTCATGAGTAAAAGTCACTTTCAGGTAAAAGCACGATGCAGCATTTTACAAAATAAAATAAAATAAAACATTATTTTCTTTCTTTATAAGTCAGAAAAATGTGTTTGGTTTCCTATCAATTTGCTTATCACTGGAACCATGAAAGTTTTTTAATAACTATCTTTTCCTATTTACCAAAAATATGTAAATAATTGGCACTAACTTAAGAAGGGCATATTTTTCCCAGTGATACCATTCAAAGACAAAAGCTATAAAATCCACTTGCAAGAATACAACAGTAGTAATGAAAAGGATTATATTGTAAAAACAAGACTAGATTCTTACTTCCTAGTCTAAAAACATGTTAATTTTATCATGGCAAGTCTCTCAAATATTATCAAGTACATTTTATGAGATTTAATTTGAAAGGCTTTCCTACAGTTAAAAGTAGACAGAGAGAAATTAGAACAAGGAAATTTAATCTGTATGACAATTAATCATGATAAAACTAAGAGCAGAGCCCAGATGAGCTCATTAATTATATAAATGTGGTTTAGAAAATATTACACAAATACAGTGCAAAAACACATGCTTCTTGCCATCTACAGAGATCAGACCCCTACCTTGAGAACTGTATGAAAGCCTGTTGTTACTGTGAAATTCCGATGAAACCATGACTACACTCAAAATCCATGTCCACGTCTTCCAAAAAATTTCCATAATTTAGAAAAAATAGAAAGTTCTTTTTTCTTTCTCCTTGGAGAGCTACCTGTGTGCTGTAGAGTTAACTTCACTCTAGAATCGCACCATAACAGGTATATTTCTTTTATACTACTTTCAAATTAACTATAAGATGTTCCACTTTCTGGATGGGTACTTTCTTCTATAGCTGCAGTCATTTTCTCAATTCAAAACAAGTATTTGTAAGATTCCTTAAGATATGAGACAGATGTTAGATTGGATAGTTACTGAACTTGCTGCATTTCTTTTCCTGAAAAACAGAAGAATATGAGTCAAGTCAAATTCTTTCTATTAAAACAGATCTGTGCTGCAAAATACTAAGCCATGATAGTGAACTACACAGGGCAGCATTTTAAAATAATATTCAGTATCAATTTTATGGTCACATCCAAGGTCACAATCTTACAAAAAGAAAAAAACAGAAGAAGAGTTACCATTAACCTTGAAAAGCAGATCCATACAGCTTATGATGCACATATCAACTTCATGTTATTTTTATGAATTCTTACACCTATTTAGTGTTTCTTGTAGCTCAGATATTGTGTTCAGACTTGCTCCATCTATAATCAATGCTATGCACTCATTGATTTCAACCGTTAATAACAAGTCCCAATATACTGGTAGGTAAAAGAAGAACCTGGGAAAGAATCCAGAGTACAGTTATCTGATCTTTCTGAAGCATGTATTTTGTTATTACTTGGGCCAGGGTTCTGCTTACGAAGGCAGAATTCCCATTCACTTAAATGGGAATGTCGCATATTAGAATACTAAAGAACAAATTTCAGTATCTAAATCTACTCATCATACACATTCTAATATTTCAAATATTTGTTGTCAGTTTTTTTTTTCATTTACAACACTATTGCAACAAGAGTAAAAAGCAGCTCTAGCTGCAGCCAAAGATTAAAGATCCATGCAGTCAACTAACAATCCAGCACCATGGGATACCAAACTATGTGTTGTGTCAGCTGGTACTCATCAGTCCACTTAAACACTCACAGCACACCTGTGCACAAACTCTGCTGAAGCAGACAATGGAGAAACAGAACACCTAAGAAGGGGACCTTGTTTAAAAACCAGTTTCCACAAGCATACAGAGTCACTTACACATGCACCAGATAAATCTGCCTTTCTAAAATTCTGGGAATGATTTACAACATTCATTCAGACAGGTAATACAGCTGCAGCTAATGGACTATTTGTGAAGCTTTTATAAAGAGCTCTAATATAAAATCTCGAGAAAAAAAAATCAACATCACCCGAATCCTATTTACCAACATTACAATGAATATTTAGGTAACGTCTTACTCGTAATTACTAATGTGCAAATGAGATTAATCTGACCTTTTAAATATCTTTCAAGACAGCACACAGGATTTAATCAGGTTTGTAGAGACATCAAAAGATACTTTGCAAACATGCTTTGTGCTTAGTAGTATTTTTTTCCTGGGGAAGCACAGAGACTTTGTGATACCATTCACATGTGGCAAGGCCTCAAAGCACATTAATAAAAAACCTCTGTTTGCATTACTATGTAGAACCTTTATTTCCTAGCTAATATTTAGTTACAGTTCTTAGAATTTTGCAAGTTTTGAAGATACATAATTAACCCCATACTCTTTCAGCTACATTAGTTCAATAAGTAATGAGCCTTATTTCTAATCTGAGAATGTATAGTTTCAAATTCTTGTCACTGAATCTTGCTTTATCCCTGTTTGTTAATGAGCTGATTCCTTTTCCTTGTATGCCTAGTTACAATCTGATACAAGCACCTCTGGACACTTCTCGATAAGCAGCTCAATCTATTTGGTTTATCTCATTCTGTATAATCCAGTTTCCAGATGAGTGAATACTTCTGCAGTTTTCCTCTGAACTGTTTCCAATTCATCAGCATCCCTTTTCATCTGCAGACACCAGAACTGGGCACTGTAGGCCAGTAATGGCTCATTACCGCCATATATAGAGGTAATATTGCCTTACAGCTTCTACTTAGCCAAAATGTCCTAACAGGGAGCTCACATTCAGCCTGTTAGGCTGATAATACATTATCCTAACATTAAGATCTCCCGAAACTGCAGTACATAAGGATCTAGAGAGTTCAGAATACTGGACATACATTAACATTATTTAGTACCATTATTTATTATTTACCCACCAATGGCCCACATGATGGACCATAACCATATGCTGGTCAACAGTGTCAAACAGTCAGTCATGTCTAGTGTCCTTGCAGAGGTCTCTGATGTGGTCTCCCTCATTTCAAGCTTCACACAAGACCAATCTTCTTTTATATTAAGCTTTCTGGAAGTTTCAGCAGAATCTTCTACCTCTTCATCAAAAATATTTATTGCCAGCTTGACTGTGGATACAAGCTGACCATATGAAGCTATATTAATGTTTCCAATTAAAGAGCAGTAATGGATGGGAATGATAAAGCACTCAGGTAACCTCAAGATAAAATACTGAAAGTATGACATTTGGTAGGAACCTCAAAGTCTAGACTCTATACCCTTTTTGTTTTACTTCCACCTTCTTTGGCAGCCTATATGCAGCACTGCACTGTAGATTGTTGTTAAGATGCAAAATTTGGTCAACACTAAGCTTACAATAAGAAACTTCTAGGTGAACTACACATTCACCCACTGGTAAACGTAGGTGTGGCTCTGTGTCCTCAACCACCACCTAAAACCACAGATCCCATCTAAACTGTAAGAGCTCAGCCAAACAGGAAAGGAATGGTACAAGATGTTTTCTGATGCCAATGACAAAGCAGCTGCATAGCACTGGTATTTCTGTGAAGGCACTGATGATAACTGTGGCAGTGCTATCACTGGTGTCATGAGTGAGGAGAAAAAAGGCCACAGTTATCGGAGCATAAGTCTTATGAGAGGCGGCTGGGGGTGTTTAGCTTGGAGACAAGGCAGCTCGGGGATGGCCTTATCACTCTCTAAAACTGCCTGAAAGTGTAGCCAGGTGGGGATCAGTCTCTTCTCCCAGGCAACAAATGACAGGAGAGGACATAGCCTCAAGCTGCAGCAGTAGTAGTTTAGGTTGCATGCAAGAAGAACTTCATCACAGAAGGGGTGAATAGACATTGGAAAGCGGTGCTCAGAGAGGAAACGGAGTCACCATCCCTGGAAGTTCTTAAGGAAAGCCCAGACTTGGCACTTGGTGCCATGGTCTAGTTGACATGGTAGCGTTCGGTCACAGGTTGGACTCAATGACCTTAGAAATCCCCTTCGACCTACATCATTCCATGATAAAGTGGACTACGAGAAGGTGACTAGCCCAACTGCTGAGAGCAGTCACCACGGGAGCCTCCATCTAACCAAAGGTGCCTTGGGCAACTAAGGCATCACTTAACCTGAAGGTAGCTCAAGTTTTAGCACAGGGAAGCATCAGAGACCGTTATCCCAAGACAACCGCGACATCAGGGGCGTCCACCGCTGAACCGATGGGTTCCGGCGCGCACCGGCGGCGGCAGCGCCGAGGTCTCCCGTTAGCGGCCGAGGTGCCAGAAAAGAAACGACACCGCACCGCGGGATCACAGCGCCCACACCGCTGCTACGCCTCGGGGCGGGGTCGAGGAGAGCGACGACCGGGAAAGCGACCCGCCGCCCCTGCGGGCGGGACGGGGGGCTGTCNGGGACGGGCATCAATCACACAAATTCAATTACAGGTATCGCGACTGGCCGTGAAAAGCTTCGCAAGGCTTCAAAAGCCGGGGATTAGCCGTGCCCCCGGGAGCTTCCCCAGTGAGAACTGCGACGCGCAGACCGCGCCGGGAAGAGCTCGGTGAAAAGGAAGGGGGGCCGGGAGTTGCGGGTAGGGGGACACGTACAAAGGGAAAGGACCGAACCCTCCTCCCCGGGAATTAACCAGAAGCCGAGGCGTGAGGAGTAAAATTACTGCTGTGCGGGCCCCGGGGTACGACGGGGCTGCCACCGTATGAACCCCCACACCAGCCCCAAGGCTCCCCGCCGGCCGTGCCGAGGGGGCAGCTGTCACTGCATCTACCGAAAAAGCAACACCCACCCCCCCAAAACAAAAAGTCAACAGGCTAGGAAAATACATGGCTACACACACAGTTCAACACGTACACACATGCACATTAGCTGTACACGTCTGCACACACACAGAGTTAAAAACATTGGTACTGAAGAAAACTGGAAGCCACCAGACACACATCCCTCAAAAAAAAATTCAGAAGGAAAAAAAAAAAAAAATCCGTCCTCCCTAGAGAGGCTGAAGGGAAGAGTCTGGTTGCTGTGGTGGAGCTGATCCTAAAGTTAACTTTCAGCAGCCCATTTCCAGACAGCAGCGCTGAATCTATTTGGATAAAACGCGTGTGACCCAGACACTTGGCGTTTGGCCCAAACGCGTTGCACCGGCAGCCCAAATAAAAACAAGAATCTGACTCTTTCCGTCTCTCTCCCTTCTCTCTCGTACAACAATGAAAGAAAGTAGCGAAGACAAAATCCGCACACACATCGCCGGGGAGCGAGAGCCCACTTACCTCCTCCCACCAAACAAAGTCCCTTTGAACCCTGGGCGACTGCGGAGACAGACATACACCGACAAACACGAGTCCGCGGGGTTAAGAGTCTGGCAAATCCCAAGCGGCTCGAAGTAAATCAAAACCACACGCTTCCATCTTCCTGATGAGCCCAGCGAGAGCCCGACATCCCCGCCAGCATCGCTGCGGGACGGCGGCCGCGCCGACCCTCCGAGCCCCGGCACAAAGTGTGCACTTGTCTGACCGCGGCAGCGGACACTGCCGGACACGGCCCGGCCGAGAGAGGGGCTTCCTCAACTCAGCAGCAATCCAGAATAGCCGTGGGTTGTCGCTGGGGTTTGGGGGCTGCTTTGGTTTTCATCTGTTGTTTGGTTTGGTTTTGTTTTTCCTTTCCTGCTTCTACCAACGACTTAGTATTCAAAGTATAAAATAATCTTTTAAAAAGTGCACTATTCGAGATGATACTTCATCAATCACCTCTCTTATCGATTGAAAAATCCTCGCACCCCCTTCCCCCATCCTCAGAGGTTTCTCTCTGAACTTACTCCAAATGCACCTCGCCTAATGCAATATAAATCTCCCCCCGCTCCCCAAAGCCCTGCACGCACCATTATTCGGGACACAAGAAAAGCAAAAAGTTTCATTGAATAGCGTGAAATCTTCCTTACCGTTTTCATCTTCAATTTCTGATATAAAGTAAGTTTCAAACAATAGAGATTGCACAGGACGATTCCCGTATTCCTCTCTGCTTTTCCCCTCTGTGCAAGCAACCATCAGGGTTATATTCTCCAACAGAATAAAATTCTCTAGCCTCCCTAAAGGGGTTTTTAGAAAACGGGTTGGCTTGGCAGGAGGAAGGCTGCCATCAATTCACCCAAGCTATCACCCTGCACATTTTGTCTTTCCAACAAAAAAGGAGGGGGGGGAGGAGGAAGGAGGGAAAAACAGGCT
>VZTF01003692.1:0-33107 GCA_013397755.1 Cnemophilus loriae | reverse complement strand
GGGGAGGCAGGCAGAGCAGGAAGAACTCAGGAAAGTTTGGTTGAAGTAGCCCCAGACCTCCTCCTCCGGCTGCCGGCGCCGGGCCAAGCCGAGCGCGGCGGCAGCGGGGGAGCCTTGGCAGCCTCGNGAGGGGAGCCCGGCCCGGCCCGCGCGGGGGAGCCGCAGCCGCGGCCACGAGGTGCCCGCGGCAGGCGCCGGGCATGGGAGCTGCCGGTGGGCGGCGAGCTGGGGCGGCCCCTTGCTGCCATCGCCCTGGTGCTGTCGCCGTGCTCGTCCCGCTCTCCGTTACGGGCTTTAATGAAAGGAAACCTCCTAAAAACAGCATTTCCAGCGAAGGGCAGGCGGGGTCTGAAGCCCGCGCGGCCAGCGGCAGCCGGGCCAGCACCGCGCTGGGGCCGGAGGTGCCGGCCCTGCCCACACAGCGCTTTCAGTTCCGTCGGCGGCGGGGGTCGGGCGGGGGCCGCGGCACCGTGTGCCCGTCTGGCAGGGCAGGAAGGTGCCCACGGGAAAGGGCGGCTGGCGGCTTGCGCATTGCCCCTGCTCCGGGAAGCCAGCCGTGCCGGCCAGAGGGTCACACGGAGGGAGTGGGTTGGAGCTCCCACTCGACTTCTAACCACCAAGTTAATTTCCGATTGCCGAAGAAAGAGAAAAAGAAAAAAAATCCTTCCTAAACCTAGGTTCTAAGGTTTCAGGCTTCTGCTAACTGTATTTCCCAAATGATGCGGGTGCGGGTTTTCCTCTCCAGCCGGAGGTAGTAGGTGTAATTGCACCTTCTGATGAATCTATAATATCTGGCTGGACCGTGAAATGATTGCAGAGAAAGGTCCGAGAGCACAGCTACTCCAGGACTTCTCCGAGCATCAAAAGAGCAGGATCCGCCTGCAAAGTCAAACAGCCAGCAGAACTCTGATGGGGTCAGCAAGGGCTGGCTTTGTGCTCTCTGAGATGGTGAAATCAGAACTGTGGCTGGCATTCATCGTTTCGAATAAACTCTACACAATTACATTTGAACATGAAGCACTACTGTGGTTAAATTACATTCTATATACAAGTATAGGAGATTTCTTTTAAGTGCAGCTCTAACAAAATAAGCACAACGTCCTAAATAGCTAGTCACCTTTGTCACCATTCATTCTGAAACAGCATAGTGAACACATACTTGAGAGATCCTTTTACCGTCGCCGGGCAAATTAATGTAACAGTGGTTAGGGGAGTAGTAGAATGTATCACTGCACTGAAAACCGGAGCTCTGAAATCAATGGTCCTTGGGAATAGGGGCATTCAGAGAGAAGCGCTTTGCTCTGGAAATGCATCTCCAACCTGCTCCCCCCGAGTTAATTGCTCATACCGAGGGCGCCATCCTGCGTCGGCGAGCGGGGGGAGCGCCCGGGGTGTGCAGGGATGCTGGCTGCACCGGGACGCCCGGGGAGACAGTTCCGCCCTTCTTCATCCTGTACGTGCGTGAACAGTTGCCGCTTTGGTGGGTACGTCTGGGTACGTCTCCTTCATTAAAACACCTATTTCTAATACTGAGAATTTTTTATAAATATTCCATAGTTCCTGCTCCTGCAGCAAATCATTATATGCGATGTTCGCATGGATAAGCCACCGAGCACGACCTGCTCAGATGCAGCCAGGTGTACCTGAGTCACATCACCTGTCTCCACGGACAGGCACTGTGACAGGTTCTGCTCAACCTTTTCTGCAGACTCAGTGGTACATACAGAGAACTGGGACAGTCTATCCTATTGAAAGGACAGACTGTGAAGAGACTTTTTTTTAAACATTCTGCATCAGAACCGAATAACCTTTTGAACAGACAGACGCACATCACAGCCAATTGCCTCATGGCTATGGTATCCTCGGGGGATTTGGGAGACCTGCCTTCAAATCAGACCCTGCCTGAATCAGACTCAGGAATGTTCACGTTGCTGTCTGACGGCTGAGCTGGGGACTATTCTGGTAATAAAGACTGGCCTCTTCGTGGTTGGACCTGCTCCATTGTGTATAGCTGAATAAATACTCATCAAGCTAAAAAGAAAGACAGCTTATCACTGTCTGGTTAGGGCCCTCGCATGGATTCAACTCCTTGCTCTAAATCCAGCAAAGCAAAGAAGAGATATATGGACTTCACAAAACCCAGCTGCTTGCTCAGACCAACAAGTTATTTATTCCCTGTTCCAGACAACTACATTTTCTTGCCTAAGCCCACTGGTGTATATATACCAGTCATAACTGGTCTATTACCAGGAAAAGCTTTGGCTCATCTGTAGAAATTCCTGACTGTCTGTGATTAGAATTTCTGACAGAATTCCCATTATGGTTTGACTTACCTGTTTTGCTTTATTGTATAAAACAGTATTTTAGAGTGAACCTCATTCAGATAAAAATAGTGAGCCCATTTGGTGACTTTTATTTTAGTGTCCTCACCCCAAATATTACATTTTTATGTAATAAAAATAAAAAAATGAAAAAAAAAATTTATTACTTTTTAGAAAAGAAACTTGCACAGGAAGTCGTACACAGATTCTTAGTATAAATGTTTCTTTGCTGCAATTAGAAGTCTTTCTATGATGGAGAGTAATTTTACTCCAAATTCTAGTACTATATATAAACTGTTCGGGCAACTATGTCTCAGAAGCTCTGGGCAGGATTACAAACTTACTGAGAACAAAGCATATTACCCTATGTCTTAACCAGTTTCTTAGTGTTTGCTGACCATGGAAGTAAGTAGCTAAAGCAGTCTTGACTTCAGGCCTTTGAATCCTTCAGAATGTTAGTCAACAACTTTTAAGATTGGGAAACACTCTCTTTTATCTAAATAAATATTCATACTGAACTTGAATTTAGAATTGTGAGATGTATTTAGAGGTTAATTCCAGAAATCTTATTTTTTACTGAAATAAATATACAAGACAAAGCAAGAAGTTAATAGTGTTTCTGTAATATGAGATTTTTGTTACCTGTACATTTGGATGTGCATGCTTGACAGTGTGTTTGATTTGGTTTGGATTTTTTTTTTTTTTTCAGGTAGTTTTACCTGATCAGTGACGTTCTGAAGACTGTAACCTATCTTATTTAGAAATATCCCAGCAGTGTTTGTGGAGAGAATAACCCTTTTTAAGAATTATATATAAAATTATGTTATAAATTACATAAATACTGCAAAATTTAAATACTGTATGTAGTTAAAATACTTCAATTGACCATAGAGTTGAAAAAGTAGTAATGATAAACTTGCATTTATATGCGCTATTCTTTCTGTGCTTGTAAGGAGAAAAGTTTTCGATGTGCATACGGGCTTCATTTTTAGTCCCCTAAAATAAAAAATTCTAGGGATACTTAAAGGTAATGATGCTATTGAGATCCAGTATCTTTCAAGGACTTTTCCTTGTAAATAGTCTGAATTCAGATTGCTTACAAATCTCACCTTCCCTTGCAGGAAGAGATCTAACAGCATCTCTAGAAGTGACCCCAGGCTATGTATGTTCAATTGTGCCTGCTACATTGCACTTCAGAGGGAGAATGCATATCAAAGTGTACTTTCAGTTGGAAAATGCATCCCTTTTGAGTTGAGCTGTTCTTGATGGCCCTCTAAAACAAAATTCACAGTGATGCATTTGGCTTCAAGTAAGGCTTTGAGGCTACTTCTGCCTAGCAATGCAGTATTGCCAAGAATGTCTTTGTTTAAATAAGAAGAGCCTTGCCAAAGGCAGGACGGTAGACCTGCCTTTTCCAGGACCCCCACAGGCAGCTCTGGGTGTTATGCTGATATAGAGCTTATCCTCATCCAAGCCCCCTTGTGTCTGCAAGACCCTGTGAACCTGGACTACCCAATTATTTTAGTTTTAGATTTAGAAATAAAACTGAAAAACTTAATGTAAACTTGACGTCCTCCATAATATCTAGGCTAGTTTCGTCCCTGGTGAACACAGATGAGACAGGGCAGAGAGATCAGAGAATATGAAAGCATGGAGACTAACAGTCAAATCGTGGGAGGGATGGACAGTGAGAAGGATAAGATTAAGTATCTATTAAACCTGAGATGAGGAACCTTAGACTCATCAAATTGATTAGGGAAAACCTATAGCAATGGATTGCCTCAAATTTTGCAGGCAAATAAGATGAAACTGATGCTATCCTCATTAAGATTAAAGTAGAAAGTAAAGAAAAAAATCCAATAAAGTTCCACACAAGAACAGGAACAATAGTAAACAGAAAAAAAAATAGATAAATCAGATGAGGGAGTTGGTCTTTTTCAGAGTTTTTCCTGCTTTGTCTATTTCCAGCTTTCCAAGTCAAGAGAGAGATACCAGAAAGATTAGCTCAGTAGGCATGTTTAAAGGGAGCATTTCCCAGCTATATGTATTATAGTTTTTCTGTGTATTCTCATTTATCTACTTTACTATTTCCAGAGAAAGTTGCTCATAAGATCTGAACAATCTGTAAGACTTAGAGAGAACAAAGCTGAGAGAAATTATACAATATATGGAAAATGTGTATGTGGAAAATCTCTATGAAAAAAATTTGGCAAATGGTATTCCTCAAAGATTAGTGTACGCAGAAACATATAAAAGCTGTGCAGAAAATCTTAGCAAATACATAAGAATTCAGTTATTTTGGTTTTAGAATGAAAAATCTGGAATTAACTCACAGGAAGGCCTGGCTATTACCATGCAGAACACTGCAGAATTTTGCAATCTGGCACTCAGCTCCAGAAATGACACTCCTAGTGCAGAATTAGGCATCTTGGTCTCAGGTGCCTGAGTGACTTGTTTAGTTTCTGAATTGAAGGAGAGTACTGATGGGCATCACAGACTGCTCATTTAGTATCTGCTGAACCATGTGGTGATAGCCCTTTTTTTGATATGCTTCATATAAAAATGTGGACACATACACCAATGTCAGAGACTGTAAAACTGGATCATGAAATGAGCACAGATTTATTTTGAATGGAAAAAATTGGATTTTCCATATTCCTGGACTATATAGGTGGAAAAGATTTATTTAAGATTCTGGAGCATACTGCGCATACTGCTTTGGACACAGATTACAATTTTGTCTAATTTAGGTGGTTTTCTGGCATTCCTTCTAGCACACTGTCTTGCAATAGTTTATAAATGGAAATATCTTTCATACATGCTGTTAAGACAATGGTTTGAGGAAGAATTGAAAAAACTCCCAGTACTCATCTCTCCCTTTGTAACTTTTCTGTGTCATCCCAAAATGCAAAAACTTATTGTGAATGCTGTAAGGTGTTATGTTAATGTGATTAGTAAATGTAGTTCTTTCCTCTTATCTCACAAGTAACTTCATCATTCATTTTTTTTACAGGATCATCAAAGCATTAACATCTTGTGGTTATGGAAAATAGTGTTTTGCTTTGAAGGAGTTTATTAAAGCCTCTTCAAAAAGTCCAGCATTTCCCTTTTCTGACTTATTTAGGATTGGCTGGTTTTGCATGAAGCTGGTCTGTGCCGCTGTAAGTGCTCTGACCCTCATCTCTGTGTGATTAAACACTGCAGATTGGAGAGTAGAAAGGAGAACTGCCATATATGCTTATCCCATTCTTTGCCCAGTTATCTCCTTGTAGGTGCTCTTGGAGTCAAAATCCAGGGCCAGATGAATCTTTTGGTATGACCCAGCAGTTGGTTTTATGTTAAAAGCAATGCTCAACTCCTTAAGTACAAATATAAGAGGGATAGCTTAAAGCCACCTACCACTTCCCACTAATTCCCACTGCAATCCACTGGCATTCACACACAGCCAAAAGAATTCACTACACTGTTGACTTTCACACTGGGGCAGCTCAGGAGCGTACATATATTGTATTTAGCTGCTCTGACGTTAGGCCGGTGATCTCTCATGAGAGAACAGTTATAAAAAGAAGTCCTAGAAAAGAACAGTTACTGGTCCACAGCTATTTGTCAAATGAACCTCTTGAAGCCCTCCAACATTTATATGAAGCTTAGGAGAAAGAGCAAATACCTTGATGCTTGAGATTTATATAACACCTTCATAGTAATTAGTGCTATGAATCTTCTGTTATTCCTCTAAATATTCTTGAAATACACTCAGACTTGCAGATATTTTTGTTTGCTATTTGGTAAAAGGATACAGCTACAGTCTAAAGATAAAACTAAAGTAAAGGACTTGAAATAAAAGATCAGAGGTCACAATGTAAGTTTTCCGGCATCAAAAGTATCTTTTTCACATTTACTGAAAACTCAGCCATCCATTAAAATCACAAACAAAATTTTGTTTCTAAGGAGTCAGAAGATTACCTTTATTAGCTGTGGGCCTATATTCTGGGCACAATCTGTGCATTGAAATGTGAACTGAGTTTGGCGTACTTCTGTTCCTGCTATAGCCATTAGGGGATTATTAACATCAATATGCAAGTTATACTGCAAAAGGATAAGATTCAATTTTTCTCAAAAACTTTCAAGATGCCTGATATTATAATTAAAAAGACTTGTACAGTCTATGCTAAGAGTTTTGCATTCTAACATGAAATAACCATAAAACCATTCAGAGATGTGAAGATGATGGTGTGGGACTGTTCACAGATGCTTGAGGGCAAAGTAAGAGCAACTTGAGCCTCTGTTTGTACATACATATACTTACATGATGAGCCCAGATCAAAAGAGGCCTCATCCTCTATGCGGCCATCACTGCAAACTCTGGAATGGATTTACACCGATTCTTGCATCTACCTTCCAAGTTCTTGGAAGATTAACTTCTCCTAACTTCAGTTTTTCTTTTATTCACAACAAAACAAAAAACAATCCACCACCATCCCCTCTCTGTATTCCCACCATGCCTGAAACTCAATCAATGGTAATAACTTCTGTGTATTATTTTTGTAAACTTTTAAATTAATAGTATTTCAAGAGATTTGTCAGCCAGCATAAAAGTACTCAAAGCAAATGCAGTAACAGCTAAAGAAATCTACAAGCTTGGAGAAAATTCTGGACATTTATTTTTAGCTCATTGCATCCACAGTTGCATCTACACAACTTCACCCACAGATTAGGTTATCTGGCAATAAATAGAGTAAATTTCTATATAAATTATTGCATAAACTGTTTTCGGCATAGATTTAATTATACACTTTACACAGCTCTTCCCATACTGATATTCTGTATAAAGTTTGGCTAACAGCCAACTTAACATAGTGTTTAGGACATCAGGTAAACACATAAAGAGCACAAACACAGAGATATCCCACCTGCATGAATTTTTTTCTGCTGTCTTTAAAAGAAGGTCTTAAAGGTTTGCCTATTTCCCATGCCAGCTAGTGCTTATCTTGAGTATTGCAGAAGTGAAAGTTTAGTTTTGTGCTTTACCGATATCACTGGTGTTTCCTAGCAGATCAAATGGGACTGCAAAGGAGGTGTAATTAAGCATTAATTTGTTCATAATTCAAGGATCTGCATAACTCAGTTTAAATTTGTGCAAGAACCCACTTTCACTACAGCTGGTACACATTTTAAGGCCCAAGTATCTTTTGATAAATTTACAAAAATGTAGTATATTTTGTAAAAATATATTTTACAGCTACTTTCTCCGCTGCAGGACTGCTTATTCCCTTAGCACTGGCTCATACTTCTTCTGAAGTATTATTTTTAAGCATCACCTGTGGGTATAGCCTGTCCTTTCTATTTGAAGTCTAGACACAGGGCATTTCTGTTTCTCATCCTCGAAAAGCTGTCCCTGGGCCATTCTCTTTCTCTGTTCCCAGATAGTATGTCTGACTTTCAGAGGTGAGAATTGGGATTCTCTCTGAATAGGCTTGGGGGAGGGTACAGGGGTAACCTTTGCTCTTGCTCTGCCCCAGAATCTCGGCTTTGCACATGAATGAATACTTGTCTATTGGGGTCTTTCTTTTGGGGGATGAAACAAATTAACTGTGAAAGAATACCAGGGATTTCACTTTGTGCACTGTCTCTGCAAAAGTTTTCTCTGAGACTCCATGAAAAAAAGAAATTCAGAAGCTTGAAATGCCCAGTGCAAAACTTTCAGAACAAGCAGGGCAGCCCAGTATTCATCACACTGTACTCTACAGTAAATAACGAAATAATTTTCAAACAAAAATTACTTACTAGCTACATGGTTTCCTACCAAAGATGGGATGTAAAATGCATTTGTGTAATTCTTCTGAAGTACAACTGTAGTTTTGAAGATTAAAAGTTTTCTGTTTCTTTGATTGCTGCTCTCTAAGAAGGACAGAACCACGTGGGGGGGTTTTGTTGGGGTTGGTTTGTTTGTTTGTTTGTTGTTTTAATTCAAGAATTTGGGGAATTGACTGAACTATGATGTGCAGAAAAGAATACTTTTGTCTTGAGAACAGGACTCTGGGTGACTAAATGCACACTCTATTAAGTATGATTAGATACTATGAATGTTTTTATCAAAAAAATCCTCATTATGCTTGTGCTGTAAACATGACATATGTCCTACTAAATGTGCCTGGATGCACTAATTGCTACTAAAGTGTCTTCTGCCCCTGACTAACATTTAGGCCTCTAAGCCTCTCAGAAACTCCTCCAGTTTCTTCATTACATATTTTACATGAAACACGGGAATTAATCCTGTATGACTCAATATGAAAAAGCTGTAGAAAAGGATACTGTTTTGTTTGCATTTTCTTGGCTATAAAGTATTTAATATTACACTTATTAAATCTTACAGTATTTTCAGGTGAGCCAGTGACACTGATCAGCAATACTGACAATAAATGGCCATCAGCAGTGGGATCAACAATAAATCATGGCTATTCTCATTCTGTCTCCCTCTCTGATCCTGGCCAAGGAGAAAGTGAATTCTTCTCCTGACCTCTGAGACACATTGAGAATATTAATGGTAAATACGTGCATTAATAGTGGTATGTGTATCCGATCCAGTGGTTATTACCTCTTAGCTTGTTAAAGAACTTCGCACATACAAGAAAACAGTTTGCTGTAGATGCACTGGCTTAGTGATCTCTTGGGCTTAGTAACTTCAATACAAATTCATATTAAAAGAATTATACTATTTTAATCAGGTCTACTTACACAGATTTAAATATAGTTTTGTTTCATCAAATGATATATTTCAAGTAAAAATGTAAACTGTACTTATGCTGGTATTGGAAAGGTAGGCAGGGCTACTCTTTAAATTTAATTATTTTATTTTCCATAAAATAGTGCTCTGCTGTATAAAAAAAACCCACTGCACCAGATCCTGTTGTACAGCTGAAGTACTGTCTTTAAACTCAGATTCCTAGCTTTTTTCATCTTTGTTTTTGGACAGACTTCTTCTGAAACATTCAGATGGTTTGATAGGAGTGAGCTTCTAAGCACCATGTATTTGCAATTGAGAAGTCCTGATAGCTGAGAATGGGGAAAGGGCTCTCCTCTTGCTGATTATGCATTAAGATTCAGCTTTTCTGACAGATGCACAGGCCTCTGAGATCTAGATTACCCGAATTTTTTTTTTAAATATGGTCAAATTTAACTTGGACTAATTAACTGTATAGTTGGAAAGTAATTTGCATGATTAATGGACACTGCTTTTTACCCCTTTTGGAAAATATGAAAGTAATTAAAAGGAATTACCCTTTTAAAATAGGGGTGTATGTGTTACACTTCTTATCCATCTTTAATCCTGTTATTTTACTAAATTAAACATACCTGACTGTTTTTTCATAATACTGGTAACAAGATCAGAATCTCTGTACAAACATTGCAACTTTGTCAGAATAGGTAATTTTTATTTCCCAACTTCACACTTGGTCATCAGGCAATCATCCCACATCAGGCAGCATAATACTTTAAACCTCTGAGCTATAAAGTCATACACTGGCCAGCTGGAAGCAAAGTAGGTTTCCCCTTACCCATTGCCAATGCTTCTGGACTCAACCAATTCCCTGAAGAAAAATGACTATATACTTGGCACAGAGCAGCTGCTAAATTTAAATTCCTCCTGCCTCTATATACTAAGCTTTCTCTCTGATTCAACACTAAACTCCTATGATTTGGCCAGCTTCTATTCAGAAAGGGATCTTAGCCATAAATAAATTCACTGAAAATGATTCTTTGCTTTTCTTTCCTTCATAGTGCTAAAAGGAAGTTTCAGTGAAATAGAAAAAGTGGCAAATGCAGCCAACCTAACATGCCATCCACAAAAATTTTGGCTATTAGCTGCACCACTCCACATCTGATTGCACTGCTTCATTTCCCTTATGAATTACAGGTGTCTCTAGCAATGCGCATAGTTAACCAGCAAATCTGAACTGAATGCAAATTTTCTAGAAAGGTTTGGAAGAGGAAGGTAGTCTGAATAGTTACTTTTATGAAATGAAAACAGTTTTATTTAGGGTTCTCAGCTATTTCTAGGACTACACAATATCCATCCAACATCTTATGGAAGATCATTGTATGCTTCTCTTGTGAGAAGATATTGTGATCAGTGAATTCTTACTCTGTAATTACTGTATGTGCAATACATGGACTAAGATTTTAACATCATAGCAAGCAACATAATTAAAAAAAAAAATTTTAGTCTACTAGAAGATATGGAAGTGCTTCTATGCATTGAGTAGTATATAAAAACAGTAGCATGCTCTTTGTACTTCATGATGTATCACCATGCCAAAAGGTGAAAGCAACTTTCTAAAAATGGTCACATACTGTCTTATCTTTTAATTGTAATTTTTTATTAAAGGAATAGCGATTATAAACAAAAACAATCTACTTTAATATGTAGCTGTCATATAGAATATTAATAAAGCATTGCAATGATTACTTACTGCTTAAGTCTAGTTGAAACAACCTGTCAATAAAAAATGAAATTTTGAACTCTTTTACTATTGTCAGGAAATCAAAGGATTTCCTTAGCCATGCGAAGAGCAGGCACAGATCTTTGAACAAAATATTTTTGTGGGAAAATATAACAGTCTAATTAATATATTAAAAATATTCTCTTTGGTCTGACTAAGCTGAGTTTTGTCTTACATACAACTGTGTAGTTTGCTAAGAATTTGCCAAACACCCATATCTGAAAATGTTTTTTCATATAAGCCTGATCCCTGCCATACTTATGCATGTTTACTGGAAAGCCTCACATTAATATTATTCATTTTTGCTTCTTGAGTTCTGAACTGCAACCACAAGTCAGTTGTTTGAAAGGGTAACATATCAGCTTGAGTTCAATATTTTCAGTATCTATTTTTTTCCCAGGCGCTCTTGCTTTTCAGAATTGGCACTGGGTTTGTGTCCCCTTGAGGAATTATGTGCATGTTGACTACCATCTAGATTGTATTTTTTAATAGAAGCAGCTTGAAAACAACCTTGCTAAAATGTTGCAAAGATAACTTTGTTCAGCAGTTATGATAATGCTTCTTTGATGCTACAGTAATCCAGTGGGATGGTTTCATCCCTGGTATAGCCTCACGGACAGTCTTATCTCCAGTGGAAAAGAACTTCAGCAGGAATTAATTTGTCTGAGTAAAATAACTGTCTCTTGATTTAAGGTGAAGGCTTACATCTAACTCCTGGTAGTTCTACATGGAGTTAGCTGATTTGGTTTAGGAGGTTTCTGGCACAGTATGGGAGATTTCTTCTTGTAAGTACTATTCCTATTGTACATCATTCTGGGGCTCTGTCTGTCCTCCTCCAATTTACTTTGGTTTATGTGACTTGGCTTTCTGAAAAGTGCTGCTTCTCTCGCAGTAACTCACAGTTGATGTAGTAATGTAATATTTCATAAAATTAATATCTGTGTTACATTATAAAATTTGAATGCTGCTGCAGCTACACTCTTCTTGATGTAGAGCAGACACTGTTTGACTAACAGTCAAGACACAGTTGTTATTCTCAGCTTCAGTGTTCTTGAACTGTAACCCATACATGAGAGCTTGCTTTCTGAGTCAATCATCTCTTAAATTAGCAGTCCAGAGACTTGCAAATGTTTTTTAAATTCAGCTTTGTTGTTACTGCCCCCATCGGTTCTAGCCGTAAAGGGAAATTTACATTCAAATTTGTGTTGTTCTTAGCAGAATTCTGCTGGGACCCTCACATATGCCATTATGGTATTATTTTTATACTTTTGCCAGTTCTTCAATATTTTGTCTTCCCAAATAATAGATTACACGTGATGTTGCCAGAATCCTGTCATATACAAGGAACTTTGATCCAGTTACAGAATTTTTGTCAAGCTTGCACTCAGTCAAAGAATGTATTGCCTGCACAGCCTTAGCCTTCATAAGCAAAGAGCATTAAAATTAAGCTCCTGTTTGCAATCAGAGCTTGTCCTGCAGTTAGAGCCATGTGGACACTACCCGATAAAGTCTAGATGAATTTTTAATTTGCAAAACAGGTAGGAGAACTATTCTGAACAGACCAGCTAACTTTAAATTCAGCTGAACAGTTTCACCTTTCCATTATGAAACACATGTCTGCTCCCTTTCTATTAAGCAGCTTCATTCACATGAACATCAGTCTTTGGATTCTTCCTTTAAATACAACAAAATAATCACCTTGTTTTCTAGTGTTGCAGTTCATTTTTGTAGGACTATAAATAACATGTTCCCAGATCTAACAAAAATACAACTTTCATTGCTATGAGTTTGACAAAACAAAACCTTTTAAGAGTGAAATAGACACAAATACAGAAAGAAATTATACGGAAATACAAGCATGCTGCCCATTCAAATAAAAACTTATACACAACTGCAATAGGTTACGCATACACAGTAGCATTGTAAGCTTGTTCTTTGGCAACATTTAATATAAATTAATAACTGTAAGGGTTTTACAGTCAGTGCAAATAGTCATAAAATTAATCAGTCTGTTAAATAAAAGCAATAGAAGTAGCAAAGATTAACTTTTATAACAGATATCAACTTTGAGCACTGTAATTTGTTTCTGTGGATAAGTTAGTGTTCTAGTAAAGATGTGTCTAGATCATGTCACCAAGAATAATTGTTTGCCTCATCACCAGTCAAAATTGCCCAGTGTTCTATTAAAGGAAGTAAAACACAACCACTTTCTACTCTTAAGGAAACTTGAGCAAACAATTGTCAAGGAAATGAATGGTCTAGTTATTTATCAAGTAAACTGCAACACTAACCTAGTTTAGTTTGTATTTTAAGTCTTTGTGCCTGAAACTATCTCCAGCAACTCATTTGATGCAACCTAAATTAAAACTAGAATAGGAATACCACCAAAACTACATTTGTCTTGGCTAGCTATAATCAAAAGCTCATTTGCAAGCACCTGCAAGCAGCATCTGTTGCCAAATAGGGAAGGCAAGATTATGTTTCATTTGACACAATAAATTTTCTGAAGTACAAAATTTAAAACGTTTGCAGAACAAAGAACTTTTTGTAACCATGACTGATTATAATTATGAGTAGTTCGGCACTGCTGAGGTACCTTGGAATGCTCATTGTTTAACCTGGAAACAATCTACTAAAACATGGTGTATTACCTGAGAATATGAACAAAATAAAGAGTCTCATTGTCTTAATCACTAGAATGTCATGCTTGGAAATAAGTAGAAGTATTGTCATCAAACTTTTTTGTGCTAAGACAGTTTGAAGCAAAATAAATAAATAAGCAAATAAAGTAAAAATGCAACAAGAACAAAACAATCCCTCTCCCCCCCTAAAAAAACCCAAAAAACCAACCAAACAAAAACCCAACCACCCCAAATCAGCAAACAAAACCAAACCAAAACAAACACAAAAAAACCCCCACAACCCTCCCCCCATAAAAAAACTGCACACCAAAGTAAAACAAAACAAAAGAAAACAAAAAACCACCCTAGAGTAAATCCAGTAAACCAAACCAAAACACCGAAACAAATAACTTTCTGTCAGAAAATACATGGGCTGGTTATCTTTTGTGAATACATATCTATTGAAGCTGACTTAAAGATGTAAACAGGTACAAGACTGCTATCACATGCTTTTTATTGGACTTTTCTTTTTTTAAAAAAGCTTCAAATACAAGCTAAGATTAAGAAAATATAGTGTCATTTTACCAAAATACTAACGAACATTCCAGGATTCAAGATGGGCTTATTTTTCCAAGGTTATATTATATGCCCATAACTAGCTACAGCAGTCTTCATTAGCATAACCTGCACTCTCTCAAAACCACGAACAAATCTCATGTATCTTTCTGCCAAAACTTTACATCCAGAAACTTTTATGCCAAACTCTCAAAATCAGAATTTTTTTCAATGCAGCAGAATGCGGATAAATATAGCAGCTGTATTTAATGCCACTATCAAAAGCTGAAAATCTGCAGAACAAATTTAGTTATTTCATTAGGAAATCACATCAGTAAGTCTGTCATGATCCTTTGCAGAGTTTATGAAGGCTGGCATGGTCTGCTCTTCCCTGTAACCTCGTAATACTATGTGCAAGAAGGTCTTCCTGTTGCTAGATCAGTTTCCTCTCAATATGAAGTTTGCTGTACTGATGTATTCCAGAAAGCAGGAAGAGCCGGGGGCTCTGCACAGCATGCACATTCCAGAAGAACCGCTACTGTATAAAGAGTCGTTTTTTTCCTCTTCATGTAAATGCCAGTCTGATGTCTAGATCACACCAAATCTGAATGGCAAGTAATGCTCCCTTGGGGTGAGATTTTCTACTGAAACAGACACAGCAGAAAGCACCAGTCTCCAAGGTTTGGCCTGCTATTCAGCAGGTGACTGCTCATCTGTGAATCATGCCCTGGATGGTGACACAGTTGTGACTGACATCTTATTCTTAACCATATTAAAACCACCAGGTCCATACTGGGAGAAAATGGTATGTGTTAGATGGAGAAGCTGCCTGCTTATCTGGTGCGGAGGCAGAGCTGTGAGAGGTTTTAAGCAGTGCCAATATTCCAGAGATGTGGGCCTAATCAAATAGACCCAGCCTAGTACAATACTTCCTTACTAAGTAATGACTGAAATTACAGAAATCTGTCCTTTTGCATGTTGTTATCATGACATCTCTTTTGATCCGCACATGTTATAACACAAAGATTTAGGTTTACCAAGAAGCCTGATTCTCTCTGGACAGGCATGGCTGAGTAGGGAACTGCTAGTCAACTAAAGGGAAAGAAGCAAAGGCACAGGCAGACTGGCAGGATGACATTCTTCAACCTGCTGGCACTACTTTTCCTATCGCACCCAGGATACCATTGACCTTCTTGGCCACAAGGACACTCAGCCAGGTCATAGATCAGTTTATCATCTTACTCAGGCTTGGTAGCTCTCGATGTTCATTTAACATCCTGGCTTTTTTTGATAGTACCATTGTAGAGTTCAAAATTGACAGTAAGCTACACAAATTCTTATTTCATAGAATGCACATAGAGACTCAATATTAGCATTTAATATAGGTGGTAATTCCAAATGAACAACTATTACTTAGAAATGCACGGACAGAAAAAATGGAAAAATTACCCTACTCTTTTGACATACTCCCCCACCCTCCTGATTGTTGAAAGTACTCATGAAAGATCTTACTCCCAGCTTTTTTCATAAGGAAGATCTATTCTTCATCACTGCCTTGATTTGCTTCAATTTACTCGTCACGATTTTTCTAGGAGCTACAGCTTTCGGCTAGCTCTGTTTCAGTCTGAACCAGCTTCTCTTAAAAACTGGCAGTGCATTTTAGGCCATAAGAGAAAATGGATTATCTCGTTCTACAGCTTTTCTTCTGCTGTAGTGATTCAATCAACCCTGAGGAAAAAGCTCTACAATGAACCTTTGGGTTCTGAGCATATCCAGGGCCTAAGCAGAAAGGCTTCAGAGAACACAGAAGATACCGTGGAGCTGCAGGAAGATCTCAGGGAATATCTATGCGTATCTCCTCAGGGTCCAACAATTTGTAGGACAGAGATTTTTGAAACCGCTGACTGACAATTTTCTTTAATAACCACTCACAAATCTGAGTTCTATAAGCTTTTCTTGCAAGTTCGTACGCAATCTTACAACATATTTTATGGCAGTGAGTTTCATAATTTAATGTAAAGCTTTATGTGAGGTACTTTCATTTAAATCTATTCTGATTTTGGTATGAAAAATAATGAATATTGCATCTTCTTTAGAGCACTTGTTTATAGACTATCCGATCTCCTCAGTGCTTTGGTTTGGGTTTGGTTTTGGGAGGCGGGTGGTATGGGTTGGTATTTTTCTTCTTTTTAAACATGAGAGGCTACTGAGTGTTTAACGTTTTTTCTTCTACTTATCAATGTCATAACAGAAGCAGTCATCCAGGGTCAATGAAGTATTTGAGCAGTATTAATGTTAAGGTGAAAGGATAGCAGAATACAAAGCATTTAAACACAGATGAAGAAAATAATCCTAAAGAGACAATGCTTTAAATCAAAGCCAAAAAATGTAGCAATTTGAACTCTTAATTAAAAAGACTGTAAGGTAAATGTGTATAGATTAGTCAGACTCTAGAGCTCATAGTTGAATAAGAGAGGTTAAACCACAACAGGAGGGTAGTTATACAAGCAATATGAAGCAAAAAGAAGTCAATGTTCATGCACAACAGCACACACCACAGTCTATACTCATGCCTAATCACCAGTTGTGAGGGTAAAATGAACAGTATTCACTCAAAACTACACAAGATCAATGATTTTTTTTGCTTACCGTTTAATTGGCCTAAAAAGGGCAATTGTACTGCAACTTATATTAGATTGGTCCCCTTTTCCTCTCCCATGTGTCCTTACATCATCTTTACAAGTCATCACATCAAATAACATAAACACCATTCTAAAAACCATCACATAAAACCATTTTATGATAGTATACAACTCTTCATTTTTCCATCAATTGAAAAATCACTAAAATTCCTACCTCAATAAATTGCAATCTGGTAAATAAAAGACAAACTTTATTTGCCATGGTTTTAGTCACTACAGATATGCAAGAGTATAATTTTTGTATATAATAAAATACTATAACATTATACTATAAAATACTATAACTATATGTATATATAAAATACTATAACAATGGTTACAGAAAAGACTGAGATTACAAAGAATGCCAGCATTGAGTCAGAAGGTAACTCTCAACTGACACAACTTAGAAGCTGTAGAGATCAACAGAACAGAGACCCATTAAAAGCCTTGATAAACAAGGTCTGAAAAAGCGAAGAAAGACAGGTACTGTAAGGCAATATAGCATAACACAATATGGGCCATTTGGGAAGCGTGCAGTGAAAGGCGCAGACTCAACATCTGCTGCACTTTGCACAGAAGGATGTGTCAGCTTTCCTAAGTGTTTATCTTGGAGCCATAAATTTGTTTGCAAAAGCTCCGAGAAACAAACAAGGCGTAACACATTCTTGAGAGGATACCTCTCTGCTAGCTCCAAATGTTTGCAAGGCCACGTACAGGAGAAGTGGTGTTATTCTCAATTTTGCCTCTACAGAGTACAAGAAAATACTAAAGGAAACTGAACAGACTTCAGGCAAACCAAAGAAATCTAAACCATAGAAGTAATGTATAAAGTATGATTTTTAAAATAAAAAGGACTGTTAAACATCTTGATCTATTACATTAATTGGCACCTTAGAAAAGCAATCAAAAAAAACTTCCACAATGCAAATTTTGATAGACCAACTGTAAGCAGTTAAAACAGAATCTTTTTTTTTCTTTTTCCAAATTTCATGCTCTTAAATATCCACTTTAATACAAAAGAAAAAAAAATCATCCAATGAGAAGTGATGGCTGATACTAAGAAAGCTTATCATGAAACCTAAGTATGTCCTAGCCCCAAATGAAGAGTACTGGTGTTGTTTTGTTTTCAAGTCCATGTGTAGGTCACATTACTTGTGAAAAGCTTCGAGGCGCATTCTGTTTGGATCTTCTGGATGTCTCATGGCCATTCCACATCGCAGCAGCATCTCAATATAAGGTGGCCAAAATGAATCATTGATTGTCACATAAGGGTCATGTGGTGTGGTCATTAATTTGTTTATCAGCATCTGGAAGACCAAAAGGATAAGATTTAGGAAACTAACAAAACAGCTGCATTTTTATCTCCTTTAACCAAATTTATACAAATTACTGTGATGTAGGCCATATAAGAAATAAAGGACTACAGAAGAAATATGAGACCTGTTCAAAGTAGAAGTAAAGCAAAGGACTTACAATTAACTTCATAATATCTTTTTTGATGTAAAAATTAGAACCAGAATTCTCCTTTTTTTTCCAGAATAAAAATAGACTAAATGCCTTATCTAAATACAAAATTAGTTAATGGAGTTAAAAACAAAATCAGTTTTGTCATTCTTTTTCAGTTCATGGAGATCATGTTCATGCCCTCATGATATTGCTCATGGGGAGTACTGCACACATTACAGATGAAATAATCTTACCCATCCCATGGTAGTCTTTCTATTCATCCTAGATAGTTCATCTTTCTACTCAGAGCTTTTAAATGTTACACTGTCCCAACTTCAGTGAGTACAAAATATTGTTTGCCCCTTAGTGTTAATGACAAATTCAAAATCCTTTACCAGATTTTATATTTTTTTCACTCACTGCTACTAAAAAAACACCCAAATAAACAACTGCTCTTCTTTTTCAGAACATTCTGAAGAAGAATTGTTAATATCTTTTGTACTTCCAATTATGAGAATTTACTCCAAATGCATTATTTTACACAAATTTTTACTTAGTTTTTTCTGACATCTGATACTCCAAAATAGCCTTTATGGCTGTAACTTTACCTGTATCTAAGAAAACATTTTTCAAATTTAACAGGGACTTGAAGCTAGAACCACACTACTCAACACAGAAAAACCTTCCAGAATACAAAGATAAGGGACATTGACACTTTAGGTCAGGATAGTTAAAATTCAGAATTAGTCTGAATTTTTCAAATAGTGTGCTCTTCCAAATGGAAGTCAGACACTACTTGAATATGTTCACATTTTCAGGAGATGAAGAAAATCAGAAAAATATGAAGGGCAATTTTAAAGCATTAGAAGAACTTTAAAGTTCTTGTTCCATAAGGGCTGTGGCTACTCTAAATTCTGATCTGTTTTCAAGTTCTGCCTAATTTGGCATCAACAGGTATGCTGAGATATTTGAAGAATATAAAATGATTTTGATGATGTAAGCCCAAAGTGTGGGCTTTAAACTAAAGTACAACAATGTCATAGTGATTAGATGATAGCATCTTAATACCAGAAAGTTTTTATACATCACATTTTCCCTCAAGAAAAAAATTTTTCCCCAGGGACATCTTACATATAGATGTCTAGAACTGTCTAAGGAGGAAGAACAGTAAATTTCACTTCAAATGCTACATTTAAGACAAAAAGGAAAATTATGCTTTACAATTCACATTCATAAATTGCACTGTAATTAAAAATTCACACTAAGCAATGCTTGCATACGTATAAAATCAATTAGAAATGCATGAACCAGATTAATTGATTTCCTTGTACGAGTTAATAATCCAGTTAATATACAAGACTATTGGTGCTTCTGAGGCTACACATTAATTGGTCCTTCTGTTAATGTATATTTCAGAAATATTTTTCTTGAAACAGTATAAAATAGAGCATGAAATGGACCATTTTTTTTTTGTTAAACATAGTATTTGTCTCTCTTCATATGAGCCACTAAGGCACATAAAACTTCTTTGAACTAAACATGATAAAATCAAGAAACAAGAGACAACTGTTCTCCAGCCTAAACTGAATATTATTGCCACACCTCTTGTAAAAATTTGGGATTTACTTTGATAGGAATTAAAACAGAAAACTGACCTAGATTCATAGAATGGTTTGGGTTGGAACGTACCTTGAAGATCCTCTCATTCCAACCCCTCTGCCATGGGCAGGGAAATGTTCCACTAGACCATATTGCTCAAAAGCCCCATCCAACCCAGCTTTGAAGACTGCCAGGCATGGAGCATCCACAGCTTCTCTGGGAAACCTGTTCCACTGCCTCACCACCCTCCTGCAGTAAAGAATTGCTTCTTGACAGCTAATCTAAATCTCTGTTCTTTCAATTTAAAACTATTCTCTCATGCAAAAAGTTGCTCTCCATCTTTTTATAGGCCCCCTTTTCGTACTAAAAGGCTGCAATGATGTCTTCTTGCAGTCTTCTTGAAGACACAACATTCTTAATCATTCTAGATTAACTGTCTTAACTAAATGCCATATGCTGTTATTCATCTTAATAATAAACACTTTATCATCATCATCATCATCATTACATCTGAGTATTTAAAAATTCCTCAAATCTCTACATAGTAAAAGCATCTTACCTCTAAAATTTCTTGCAATGTTATCAGTTCTACAGCTGGCTCTGCAGAAGAGTTCTGGAAAGATAACCACCCCCAGCCAAATTAACAAAACCCCAAACTAGTCAGGAAAAATGTTAATTGACAAAGGAAAATAATTACGCCATTATTTGATTGCATAGTACACAATAGATGAAAACTTTTACTTAGATTTAGCCCTGACAGAAATACAAGGTAGCATTTAAATCTACCAGTTCAAAATCCTACACTTCAAATGTAACATTTTTTGAATTATTAAGAGAGATTAATCTAAAGTGATCATAATGTTTCTACCTGTGTTTACATTTAAATAAAACCAAGTACATCACATTTATAATGTAATACAGAACCTTCTGTGAACAAGATTTGTTAGAGGAAAAAGTATTTTTCATGAGCTTTAAATAAATGTTTATAATACAAATTGAAGCAACTCAAGACTTCATTTCATAGTGCCTTAATATTTTTTCATGATTTGACAATTAATACTTATTTGCTTTGAATTCAACTAAAATTTATCTTATCAAGAATTAAGAAATAGAATAATTAAAAATTTCGGTGGAGAAAAAAGGCAATGATAAAATATCACTAGAAGATTACTTGTTTTCCTTCGTAGCAAGTAAATCAAGTCATTTGTTTATGAAGTAATAGAGATTCCTTTGGCAGCAATGTTGGTGGATCTGCTTGTACTGTTGCATGGTAAACCTGATTCTTTAATTTTCCAGTTTTACTCTTTTTCCCCATGCACTTCAATTTCAACAAAATAAAGGAGGTAATATTCCACTGGCTTTCTCAGCATTGCTGTTGAATATGTCAGTTTAAGTCCTAAGATATTAACAGGTGTGCAGCACCTTATACAAACTCCACTTCTGGAACAGAGGAAGAATATGTGAAAGGTAAGTTCTGGATCCTTTTTTCCAGCCACAGTTTGTAATATTCTCACCTGAAGAGAGTCAGAAGTTTCAGTTTCCACGGAGAGCCTGCTCCATGGAAACTCTGCAAATCCTGGAGCTACAGCCCAATAACATCTATCTATGCACCTTTATCTTGACACTCGGCTGAGGAAATAGAATCTACATTAACTATCTGCAAAAAGTTCCTTAGAGCAAATGAAGGGACTTCACAGCCTCTGCTGATATATTTCCCTGGTCAAAATTACTACTAAAACAAAAAGTACCTGTCTTGGGTTGCAATGTAAGATGTAACCAAAAGTATGTATTCTATCACGATCTCTTAAAACCAGGTGGAGCAGTGTTCTTTATCTCTTCCATAACTCCAGGGGGTATCTTCTGTTCATGGGCCATCAAGCCTCACTGCATGACTGACAAAATTACATCATCCCACTGTGAGATGCTCCACCCAGGGGGAGGAACCAAGCATTCTTACCTGAATATAATCTGAGGTTTGGAACAACACAAGCACCTTGCCTACTGGATTCCCAGAGGACAAGTGCTCCATAACCACCACTGGACCTTCAGAGGAAGATCAGACCCTTCTACAGGATCACTGCTTCAACAGAACCACATCTATCACTCCAAGAGGACTGCAGCCACCATTTAATCAGACTGCTACCAACACCCTGCCCAACAGGGTGTCAGGTTGTATTCTAACTCTGTCAGTGTTTCTATATTATTGCATTTATTTTAATTTTCCTATTAAATTGTACTTCTGACTTGGGACCTCCCACTGGTTTGCTTTCAAACTAGTACAGTACCTCTAATCAATTAATGCTTATAAAGTTACTCTAAGCAGGATGCTCAGCATTTCATTATTTATCCTGAAAGGCACCTTCTTCATCCTTTCAATCAGACAGATTTGCATAAAGAATATTCCTCAACCTCTGATTTTTCGTATTATTATCTTGAAAAAAACCCGTTTTTTATCCTTGATTTAAAATGCAAGATAATTGTTACTACAATCACTACCTGTATTAAAGGTGTTGGGCCATGGCAGTGGAAGCCAACCTGAGCTGCTGTGACCCAGACTTCTCTCCCACTCCCAATCCCACATGCATGTGCCAGGTGAAAGAAGGGTGGAATCAGACCAGCAAGACTTGGAGCAGTTCAGACTATGCTGCAGCCATGTCCTACAGACATCAACCCTGCACATTTGCCCTCACAAAGAACCACTGTGTACACAAGATGCTTCCACAAAGTGAAGCAAAATTACTGATGTGCAGAGTTAAGAGTTTAGCGCTGCCAGACTGTTGAACCAAGCTGATAATAGAAGTGAACAGTGTGTTCTCCTGAATCAACATAGCAGCAAAGTTCATTGCCAGTGATTACAATTTGTATTTCTGACACTTAATACAACAATATAGGCAAAAATGGCTAGCTGTCCTGCCTTCAGTCATTTACTTAGATGCAGATTAGGGGAGACCTGTAGATAAATCAAGTGATCCAAATGAGTCAAAAGATATGGAAAAGCTATGAATTCACAAAGAGTGAAAAGAAAGAAAAAGAGTTGTCAGAAAACAAACTGTGTTTAAGAGTTCAGGAAATGCATAAATAAAATTTCAGCTAAGGAAAGATAAAACCTTGTATTGAAATCAATCAAAGTAATGTTTTTGTTTAAGTAAAAGTGACTGGTGACAGCCAACATGGCTTCATTAGAGACCAATCGCACCCAACAAATTTAGTGGCCTTCTACAACAGAGTTATAGTCTTTGTGGAAAAGGGAAGAACAACTTATGTCATCTACCTAGACTTGTGCAAAGCATTCGACACTGTCCCACACGATATCCTGGTTTCTAAATTGGAGAGACCGAGAGCAAAATCTGTCATATTTACTAACAGCAGGAAAGGAAGGCATTGGTATGCAGAAAAACTAAGATTCAACAAAATAAGATGTTTGAATAATATTTTGAAAATGGACATCATGTCTTGACATCTCCATTTGGTATTTTTATGTGCAAAATATGTACTTATGTGCAAAACCAAGATTTTTTTTTAAATTAAAAGCTCAGGATTCATTAGCTGCAAATTACAGACAGAAAAAGACATGGGTGTAATTCATTGCTTTGGTGATGGGTATGAGCTAGTAGTTTTGTTTATAATATATTTTCTTAGCAGGTTGCAAAAAAGATGAATCCAAGTGAAAACAAACATAGAAAATGGGTATTACTAGGATAAGCCAGGGAACTGAAAAATACGATCTTACAGGAGAACATAAAGGCATTGCTAGTTCAATTAGCAAAACAAAGGGAGGGTATGAGATTGCTGCCTATAAATATATCAGGAGGAATAGACACAAGAAAGAAACAGAGATGTTCTAAGGAAAATTCTGGTGTAAGAATACCAGTGGATCTGTGTTAGACATGGATAAATTTAGACTGGAAGCTATGAGAGAGTTTCTAACCAGAGTACTGAGGTACTAGAAGAAAAAACACAGGAGAAACAGTAGTAAAAAATTTATTTGTTCTAAAATGGAGCTCAATGATAATATTAAAGAAATTATATTATGTGGTTATCTGAAATAACAGGGAACTGGATTAAAGAAATTGTTTCTACTTCTGTAATGTTAAGTGTGCCTCAAATCAAAACGAAGCCCTGCCTTTTTTCATAGGTTTTTGGTATCTATCAAATAGTAATGGTAATAGTTTTATTTTTACTGCACACTTTGAATTTATTATGCAAAATACTCCCTAGCTGCCTATTTTCTCTGTAGTTTTAAGATCATTTCTGACCCAGTTTGCCTGAACAAAATCTGATGGTTAACATTCCAAACTACTCTGTAATTATAAACACTTTTCCTTATTGTTCCAAAAACATTGTTAGACAATTAAAATTTGCTTTGCCAAGAAAAATAGGAATTTACTTGCCCAGTCAAGTAAAAAAGAAAATGAGTCAATTTGGACTGAACCCCACACCATTTCCAAATTTAGCATAGCTTGCAGTTCAGTAAGAAATACAATACATCGCTATGCATCTCATTGGGTAAAGGACATATGCATAAAGAAAGAAAAAAATCTAGCTGGAAACAGCCTTAAATAATATAAAACAACCTGAAAATATAAATTAAACCTAGAGGATCAGCTGTAAGAACTATGCTTATTTCAAAATACAACTGCAGACTCAATGCTAGTGACTTTAAACAGATATTGCATCTAATTAAATATACATTGAACATTTCAAATTTAGTAGCTAAAGAAAAGCCTTACCTTGTTTTTAGTATTTTCACCTTGCTCTGGGAGGGGAAAATGTTCATCCAGGAATTCACCTAAAGCACTCAAGAGTTCTTTCTTATAGGTCTTTAATTTCAGTATTTTATTTTTCAGTTCATCGAATCCTCTAATTTTCATACTAATAGTAAAAACATAGCAATAGAACATGGGATCGAATAAAGTAATTAAAAAGTCCTTCATAAGTAAAAAAACCCCTTATTATCTTTGTTAGAAATTCAACATCTTTAATAACAGAATATAGTAGCATTACTTCCTTGTTTCAACTACGGATTACTGAGCAATTATTTGATCTATTAAACAAAGCAAGGAATACATTTTAAAAACAACCTGGCTCATTTGCTCGCTCATTTGCTCCTCTTGCTATTTAAATTCTTCAATTTATAACTCAAAAATGTAGAAATACCTTTTTGTGGAAGGTTCAACTTGAGTTTCTGCCTCTTCTTTAATTTTATCAAGAGTATTTAGAATCTGTTCCTGTTCCTCATACCACTGCTGTTCTCTTTGAAACATGAAAAGTAGGAAATGGCACAACAGATAAATAGTTTCCCTGGACAGTCAAAAAAAAACCAGCTTACAGCATTCCTAAGTCCAAATTACTGTATTACCTTTTCAGATCTTCTTCCAGTTGTTTATTCTTTGATCGAACTGTTGACAGCACCATTTCAAGATCATTTTTTACTTTCTGCAACTATAAAAAAATAGAAATTAAACTACTGTTTGCAGGTAGCCTAGTCTGTAGTATTTGTTCCACATAAGGCTACATCTGTAAATCTGATAAAGAGGGACAAAATCATCTGCAATTTCTTAATAAACATTAAAATCCAGTTTAAAATGCAGGAGTTATTCAAAATGTCACTGTGACCAGTTGCTCATTAGTGTCTTCTTGAAGCTCAGAGAGCTTAACAAAATACTTAATTTTACCTGAAGCAGATTGTGGAGCACACACATGAACTGCTCAGCTTATGAACGACTGAGGAGAAAATGTCTGCAGCACCAGGGCTCCACTGTCTAAATTATTGCAGCTGCTGGCAAGAATGAATCCATGCTAATTGCACCACATAAAATACACAGAAAATGAAGATGCTGCAAAGAAAGACTAACTGCATCCATGAATTAAATTATCCTCAGAGCTATGGACATATCTGGGACAGGAAATATGGAGAAATAAAACTACTGTAGTCCGAAGTTGTAGGCATTGCTGAATCTAGGGAACAGTGCACTCTCAGTGGGCTGCGTCTTTCATTACAGAATCACAGAATGGGTAAGGTTGTGTTGAGGAATACATTCAGTGCAGGTAGCTCAGGGTGCAGCTGCAGCAGGAGCTGCAGGCTGAGCACTGGGTTGAGCTCTGGCAAGAGCCCTAGGCAAGAGGCCATGAACTGCCAACTCTCTGCAGAACAAGGGGCTCGGGGACTTGTGGCCCTGCCAGGTGAGGGGACATTGAGACGTGGCAAGAGCTGATGACACCTGGACCCTCTGTGTTTACACTGTGAGGGTATAAAGACCTTTTGGCTTTGAGGGTATAAAATTCCTCTGTTCTGGGTCCCTTCTCAGAGGCACCCAGCTCAAGCCGTTATTCTGTTATTATGCCATGATTAAATTATTTTAAGGATCAGGATGTGTGAGCCTAAGGGAAGAAGAAAACCTGGGATTGAGCTGGTAAGGAAACCTGATCTGGCTGTGTGAGTGTGGAGTGTGCAGCTGCGAATGGGCTTAGTGACTGACACAGTGGCTCCTGGATTGCTGGACAGGGAAGTTTCCTTAACCATTGGGAGGGACCAACATTGGGTCATCTGGTCCAACCTCCCTACTCAGGCAGGGTCATCCAAGAGCTCATGGCACAGGCTGCATCCAGATAGTTCTTGAGAAACTCCAGCGAGGGAGACTCCACAACCTCTCTGGGCAATCTGTTCCAGTGCACAGTAAAGAAGCTCTACCTCCTGTTCTTGTGCATTCCATTGCCTCTTGTCCTATTGCTTGGCATCACCAAGAAGAGCCTGGCTCCATCCTCTTCAGATACTTGTATAAATTGATGAGGTCCCCTGTTAGAGCACTGATTGTCTACAAAAGAATGTTTCTAATAGTTTATGCTTTTTCTAATATAAGCCTATGATTTGGATATATTTCTGCTTCCATACAAAATAGGAGCACCTGAGAATTTAGCTCATAGAAATACAAATTCTGAAAATATGCTACGGAAGTAAATATGCTGCATATATTCTACATCTGAAAAAACCTGTAATCCTCAAATATCAGACCAACATGCTGTACCTATATACGCAAAGTAAAGTTTGTAACCTAACAACTTTTTGATAGTGACTCTTAACAGCAGTCGGGTTTGCTGTTGTGAGCAATACTAGAAGGCATTAGACACAGGAATATTCTCAAGTCACATAGGATTCCTATGTCCCATCGATACAGTGTAATGTTACCCACAAGACATTCTTGATTTGCTCTTTCTACAAATGGAGGAACTCAACAAACTATTTGCAAATTATTGCCACAGAACTCAATGTCTAAGATAACTGACTCTTCCGTGTAACAAGTAATATTACATAATTTTCTAGTAAGTATGAAATGCAATATATTATAACTTTTTGTTTAAAAAAATACACACAAATATCTTAAAGGCAGGTGTCAGAGGATAGTGTCAGACTCTTGGTACCAAGTGACAGGACAAAGGCCAACAGGCACAAACTCAAATACAGGAAGTTCCATCTGAAAATTAGGAAAAACTGCTTTATTGGAGGGTGACTGAGCACTAGAACAGGCTGCCCAGAGAGGCTGTGGAGTGTCCTTCTTTGAAGATATTCAAAAGCCACAACACAATCAACACAATCCTGTGAGGCACTTAGGGGCAGAGTTTAGTGGTGGATTTGGATGGTTGGGCTTGATAATCTTGGAGGTCTTCTCCAATCTGAACTATCCTACGGTTCTATCTCCAGAGGTCCCTTCTAACCCCAGACATGTGACAAATTCCACTCAGCAATTAAAATCCAGCCATGGATCATCTTGAAACACATAGTTCTGAGTGGATCTTCTTGCCCAAGCACTTGAGCAATGTTAAATGAAAGTAATCTTGAAAAGTACAGTGTGTAGGCTTCAGCCCTAGAAATGGGCCCTGTTGCATGATGTTAAAGATGATGGCTAAATCTTTGCAAGGCATGGTCATCACTCTCCTTGGCACGAGATTTCTGTCTCCTGGTGGCACCCAGCACAACGGGACTCCAATCCTAAGTGAGGCCTTGGAGCATTAATGTAGCAGGGATGTTGATTATCACACCATTTTCGTTGCATGCAGGTAAGTTTATTGAGCTACTGTGATTAGATGGTGTGTCCAGAGGCAAAATACTGTTTATTGTGCATTACTCACTGACTTGTGCAATAAGTCAGTTTAAAACCTCACTCATTACAACTAGGAGATTTTCCTAGTTATACTACAGGGGGAAAAAATCATTAGAACAACAAAAATGGCTAAAGGAAAATGCACAGTATTTTAGCAGCAGACCACCCTAGCAAAAGTCATAGGAAAATGCAGCAACTGTATAGACTGTTTTTCTTTTTTTCCCAACAAGATTTTATTATCTCTTACAAACAAAAAGACTTACCTCTTCTTTTCCGAATTCTAACAGTACATCTGGATTGGTAGAAATTACTGAAAAATAAAATGAATTGGTTATCTTTTGCATTGGATGATAAAGATTTATTGATACTGAAAAGCAGCCTGGCTAGAGAGAAATTTGTGTACCTTCTAAGAAACAGTTTGGCTGTCAGCAGCAGTTTAACCACATGCTGTGGTGTCTGCTGGGCTAACCTACTTCCACTATTCAGCAAGTTAAATTAGACTGAAAAAAGTGCAGTGTTAATGTTTGTGTGTCATTTTTTATACCTAAACTAGCTCCAAGTACACTGGTGTAGGTACATAATGAATGAACACCACATTTCCATGTACTCCAAGACAACTAAGCCTGATTTTTCAGCAGAAGGCATTCAATCAACATTACCAATGTGGGCAATCAGATTCTTCCAGTCTTCCAATTCCTTGTTAAACAGCCTCACAAATGCTTGATCAGGACTATAGAACCTAGTTTTAGTAACTTCAGAAGTATGTCACCATCCTTACAGTTCACAAGAACAGCTATTCGTAGGGAGATGAACGGCCCAGCAAGGCCAATATCATAACTCCAACCCTGAGCAACAGCAATAATAAGGGAAAGCAAAGTACAATTCAAGAACATGGAAACGTTTCCCCAGAATGCTTCTACAAAATGCAGTGATTTATGACTCACGCATTTTCAGAATAAAAATGGAATTCTTGCATTTTACAGGGTTCAACAGACTGCAGTCAATTCTCAGATCCATGTCAACTTGCAGCTTCTGCATAAACATATGACTTTTTTGAATTATTTCAATACATTAACTAAGACAGATTTTTTTGTGCAAGTTTGGGCTTGAAATCTCTAATCTTATAAATAATTATTTAAATAAAATATTTCCTTTAACAAAAAGGAAACCCTTAACCCTCTCATAGCAGCAAAAAACATCTCCTAAATACACACAGTTGATTTAATAAATTCAGAAAAATACTTTCTTTGGTAATGTTCTAGGACTTACCTCAACAAATTTTAACAAGCTTTAGACTAGTAGTTTTAAAAACACTGTTTATTCTGATATGAAAATCAGAAAAACTACTGAGTTCAAAATGCATTAAATTAAATGCTTCAATAAAATTCCATTTACTTAGAGAATTACTGTTTCTAAATCTTGACACAGAATTTGAGTACTATGCTCCCAAATTAAGCTTAAGAGCTGTGGGAGATAGTGGACTACGCTTTATTAGAGTAAGATTTCTTTGTTTACATGAATATCCTACCTACATGTGATAAAATTAATTGGTGCACTTTTATTCAAGTTCACTGGCATATTTGAAAAAGTCCATACAATTCTTCCTCCTGCCACTTCCTGCTGACATGATCTAAGTCCTTCCTTACCAATTATTATTAATTTCTACAATTGCCTTATAACACTTCTTTATTTGTAGATACCTAATCCTGAGTTAATGCTTCCCATTCAATGTTCATACTGTGTGAGTATCAGAATAGAAGGCCCTGTCTTCCTGGGAAACAAATCACAAACCATAATTTAGTGAAGGAATAGTGCAGGTCTAAAACACTGGTACAACATACTTATGCCAGCTGCTGCTGTAAATTCACTGGTTGCTCAATCCACTATTGGTTAAAACTTTTTCAGCTGCAGAATCACTACACTTGCAAAAATCAAATGTCAGACAGAATTGCCTAGTGATACAAAGTACAATTACTAAGAAAAATACTACCAGATGCTAGGAACGTAAAAGCAACTACTATGCACATGTTTATACGGAAACTCATATTAAAATAAAACAAAAAGGTATTTGGCAGAATACTGCTATTTTGCAAAGAAAAACAGAAATTATGCAGAGACCACAACTGTTTCAAATGGTTTAAAATATCGTTGCTTTCACTTCTTGATTTTGCAAAGGTAGAAGTTAAATTTTATTTTTATAAGCCAAATGCTTTTAAAAAAGTTTTAATTCAGCTGATTTAGCAGATCTAGAGCTACATAAATAATACCAGAAATTGAGAAAGAAAAGAGATCAAAGTAAAAGCTTTGCAAAAATAAAATTTGCATTGTGAATTCAAGTCTGTTTGCCAATATTGTGCTCAAAAAAAAATGTAGAACTGCCAAGTTATAACCTCTGAAAATATGGTTTAAGATTGAAATGCTGACAGGTCCTCATTTACAGGAAATGAACTGGCCACTACTAAAAGCAGAAACCAAAGTAACAAGACAGCCTGACATTCATGCTCTATTAGTAAATTGTCTGAAATCAGTATTTCTGCTATTTCTATTTAGATAAAATCAGACAATGTTTTCAATTAAGCAATTCCTCCTTCAAAACAAATAGGAGGTAGAAAGAAGCCAAGACAGAGAAGTAAGCAAAGTGGACTCCTCGTTTTCATACAAGCACTGTAACTCTATGAAAATTCTTAGCAGCAACTTTTTTCTTCCACTGGAAAGGGAGCCATAAAAGGCAGAGATTTTACACAAAGTATTAATTATAAAAAGATAATTTCTCTATTACAAAATTAAGATTTCTAGTAAGAAATATTATCATCTGGGAAGAAGTAAGAATGGTTGAACAAAGCAAGTCAGCAAGCCAAAAAAATAGGCCAAGGATATTTTTAAGCCAATAGCTTGAAGTTTAATATACATATTTTAGTACGGAAATCTAACAGCCTCAGGTATTTCACCCAGATAAAAACTAAGTGCTTTCAATTAATTTGCTTTAAGCCAGCAGCTTATTCGTGAACAGCAGCCAGGAACCAGTACGTTCCAAATTCATTCAGTGTCATGCCTTTGGTCTACATACCTCAGAAGCACTGGAGGCTGACAGTTCTTGGAGTGAGGCTTACAACACTGAACTATAAATTTATTCTAATAGAGCAACAATATCTATTTATAAGAAAGAAAAAATATTTTTTCCGAGCTTCTCTTATTTGGTGATGAGATGCAGCAAGTACATAGACTTTGAAAGAAGTTGGAGAACTGCCTCTAATGTTGATCTGAAAAGGCATTTCTATTTGGCTAAATGACAAAACATAGGAAATCACCATGTGCTGTCTAAAACATATTCCTATAATTTTGCAAATACTACAAAATCAAGCCTCTACTGGCATAAAAATATCCAAATAAGTCAATATATTAATTTAAAGATTAACTAGAAGTTTTACTGGATTGACAGGTGCTAACAGGTCCTTGACAGGAGACATAACCATGAGTACTACCAGAATATTAATGATAGTGTAGTGTGAACTGTTTTAGGAATCTCAATATGGGACATCTGAAAACAAAAATTACTTTACTCACACTTAGATCCTGAATGCTTTTATTTCCAGTGTCTGGCCACATGAGCCTTGCAAGAGAGTGAAATCTGCCAGTAGTGATGCTTATGTACAAAGAGAATTTTGAAGAACTGAGGAATTTATACCTTTTGACTGATAATGCCTAACAAGTATAAGAACTACCACTAGTCTCAGTGGTTTGTGCTTCTCAGAATCAGTAGGTGTTCTGGATTCCTGTGTTGTTTAAAAATTCTAGTGTCTCTTACCACTTTATCTTGACCTGAAATCTCCAACCCCTGTTAATTCAAAATAGGTATTTTACTACAGTTTAAAGGGCTTAGCACTAAAGGTCTGCTTCAAAGTTTCAACTAGCACATAATACAACACACCTTAGTAAAATATTAATAAAAAAAATAATTGGAGGATGTATGGTTAAAAATAAGTCTAGGCAAATTATTGTTGGCTTATTAGCAATACTTACAAAGATAAAAAATGTATCAGCTTCTTAAAAGACAAAATAAAGACAATATTATTTGCCAAAGTAATTTTGTTCTAAAAAGGAAATACAAATGAAAGATGGAGAAAAAACAATCACACAAAAAAGAATATAAAGGAGGGTAACAGCATAATGAACTTCTCTTATTTGGTTAGGAGATCCGCTAATAGTTGTTTTTCCGTTTAACTGACTGATGAATGGTGGTATGAATCATGCATTTATTTGTCCAGAATCATAAGATTAAGTTATAGTGGAATTCACTTTTAATTTCAAATCAACTTAGAACTGAAGTACAAAAATAATGAAGAAAGGAAACATACATTCTACTTTTTTTTAGTAGCATTAAATTTTTTTTAATTTTTAAGTAGTTATAGAAGGAAAATACAATCAGCAGACATTCAATATACTCACAGCCTAGATGAAAGAAACTTTGCAGAAGTTTATATAAGCATTCTTTACAGGGAAACAGTTACTTACTTTCAGGATTTCTTGCTTGCCACTGACGACAATCTACTGTTAAAGCCTTCCATCGCAGCATTAACAAGGAAAGCTATGTAACAAGAAAAGAAGCATCCCTTGAAGTGTGTTGAGTTCCACTGGCATAAAATGAGGTAGCGGGGTATAGAAATTGAGTTATTAAGTTGATACAGCAGAAAACAAAAGAGCATCTATTACAACAGAACACTAATTCCTTAAAAATATTTCACAGTCACTCGCAGGGATCAAGAAATGTTTCTATTATTTTTTCAAAAGGAGGAAGTGAGAAGGAGTGAGAGTTAGCAGAGTTGTGAAGGTCCTTCAGAGAAATGTTCACACAGGTAAAGAAATGCTTTCTAATGTCATCTCTGAACCTCCCCTCGCATATCTTTGAACCATTCCCACACATAATATCACTGGGTATCAGGGAGAAGGTATTAGCACCTCCCTCTCCACTTCTCTGAGGAAACTAGTGAGAGGAATCAGGTCACCCCTTAGCTCCTCTACAAAGCAGAGACACCCAAAGTCCTCAGCAGTTCCTCACAGGACATGCCTTCCGGCCCTCTCACCAGCTTTGTTGCCCTCTTCTGGATGCACTCAAGGACCTTCACAATCTTCTTAAATCGTGGGGCGCAGAACTGCGCTGAGCACTCCAGGTGAGGCTGCACAGCACTGAATACAGGGGGGTTAATGCCCTCTCTTGTGGCTGCAGTGCCGTGCTCGAGGCTCTCGGGATGCTGTTTGCCCTCCGGCTGCCAGGGCACACTGC
>VZTF01003691.1:0-30229 GCA_013397755.1 Cnemophilus loriae | reverse complement strand
TTCTTGTTTTTGGATATTTGGATATCCAAACATGCATTTTATTTCAGAATCTCAGTTTAATGCAGAACTGTAATTATCATTTTATTATCATTGGTTATAAAACAAATCTGCTCTAAATTCCGTGTGTTTTCAGTGTGACTTCATTTGAGAAATTTTTTTTTGGAAGAGGTATCACAAAATATTAAGAAACCTGGCGATTGCAAGGGCACAACTGTATTGTCCATGGTAAAGCCAGTAAATAATTTTTACCAATTGTTTCTCTGAATAAAATGTGAAATATTTTTCTCTGTGAAAAACAGGTAATTCTTTCTTGCCTATTCTCTAGACTGTTCTGAAGATGCATTAAAAAACTTNTCTGTGAAAAACAGGTAATTCTTTTTTGCCTATTCTCTAGACTAGACTAGAACTTCTAGTTCTGAAGAAGCATTAAAAAACTCGAAGACTGAGTAAACTCTCTTCTTTAAGAGTTTTCAGGTTTCTTAGTCTTATGTACCTTATTTTTTAGTTATGAGACAAGTATTCCCAAGAATCACATTAACAGAAAATAGCTATAATGGAAATTGCTTCTGCATTTTTCTTGTCAGATTTTTGGAAGCCTCAATCCTGCAAATAAATACCCATCTATAACTTCACTTACATAAATGGTCCCGCTAAGCTCCATGACCCTGCTTGCACATGTCTGGCTGCAGTACTCAAGCTGTGTATTTTAGTGGTGTGTGGAAACTTCAGACATGTCATTTTTCTTCAAGAGATAACACCACTTATAGAAAATCAATGCTGCTTTACACCACGTGTGTTTTGCTCTCAAAGGCTATTTTCTTGTCCTTCAAGTAGTGACTTGACACCAAACTTGTGAAGTCTGACAAAACTACAAACAAGAGGAGCACATCTCCAGGAGAAAGGTGAAAAGTTGTTTAGAGGGCAATTTATGACAGCAGTAGGATACTATACGTGGTTTTGAAGGGAATGTAATCAAAGAACAAATTGAGCTTCTGCAGCTTTAACTATATTATAGTCTTTGAAAGAAATGAATGTTCATACAACTGAACCTAATAGATACATCTTTATAAAACTGCACACAGAATATATTATGTCTTTGCTGTTTTCTCCTACTTTCTTTCCATCATCTTAATAAATGTTCCTTACTTGGCACCCAATCAATGCTATCACAAGGAGTTGGTGAAAAATTGTGCCAATATCCAGTTGTTTCCCCTGAAGAGACTCTGCCACATGTTTAAGCATGACCTTCTCAAAAGATCAGAGAGAGCTGGTGGAATTTTTTAAGACCAATAACCATGGTGTAGAGGGACTAAAATGTTGCACTTTAATGACCAAATGCTATGTGGCAGCAAAAAAACTCCCAAACTATCTCTGTGTTTCCTTTGAGGAATTGCTATACAATCCCTCTAACAGTTCCCGTGTGCATATGCAATCAGTAAGTTTAATTTATGACCCTTGTTGCTTTCTAAATGTTTAATTAAGTTAGTACTTAGCACTGACTCATAAACCTATAAAGGCTGAAAGTGGTGAACTGATTATTCACTGCACCTGCCCTCCAAATATGTGTTAGTATTGAAAGCTGCTAATCAGCAGTCATGATGCTAAAAGTTTGCTATCCAAGCACTTAAAAAGTAAGGGCATACTCTGCAAGCAGTGGCACAGGAGAAGGATGGGGGAACAGGAAGGAGCAAAATCAACAAAAATCTCTTGCAAAAAAAAGGACTTACATGTTTCCTTCGCCATCATACACCCATCTAGTGCTGCCAATTCCTTCATAGTCCGAAGCCCAATAATACAGGCATGCATTAATATGCAAGATAAACAGCAAGTATCCAGTTGTTCGAATGACCCTATAAAAGTCAACAGATTCCAGTAAAACAACTTACATTTTTCTTTTTTTTTAATGTAGAAACCATTACTTTTTTGGATTGACAATGTTAATGTTAAGCGTCCACTAAGTAGTTCCCCACCTGTATTGATTCTATGAAAAAAATAGCTGGCAGTTACCCATCTCTCACATCTGTCCAAGGTCAAATAAATAACTCTCCTAGAATGTTTGACATGGGGTAATTTTTAAATTATGGTTCCTTGAGGAGTTTATAGTCCACTTCTTTAAATGGCTATGAATATTTCCAGAAATTTGAAGCTATATTAATGAGGGTACAGGGTAAAAAATATTGTGTTTCCCAAACTCTATCCAAGGTAGGCTCTAAACTTGTGAACCAAAGCCAAGAAATGTCTGAGGTCAGAAATGAACTGCTTTACAAGACCTGTAGTAGAAAGCCTGCAGTAGATCCTCCTAATAGTATGATTTAGTCGCTACAGCAGGAGTTACATCATTCCTAATCCCAGTTCTTATGCTTATGGCCAGTTCTTTGGAGAATACCAATGATAAACTACTTAAGCACCAAGTAGCTTTCTGTTTAATACAACAATGATCTCATTGTATATCCTCTGTTCGGTGCATGGGGATCAAAAGAAAGATCTCCTGGATTTAGATCTCTATTTAAATATTTATACAAGCAGGGGGTAAATAAAGAGGAAAAGTGCAGGACTTGCCTAAAAACAGGCTGATAGTTAATGAGTTTATCTGCTACAGCTAGAACTCAATGCAGTATGCAGTGCAGAATAACTGAGTAAGTGGTTTTATGAAAATTTAATAAAATCTAACTAAGTTGGGTCTATAAACAAAGGTAATGGGAGATAATATCTCTGTGGTTGCTTCATTAAGCACTCCTTTGCTGCTTCTTCAGGTGCCTTTGCATGCCCTCCTTGGCCTCTTCATGCCATTAGGTAATTTACCTAAGTGTACTCTTCGTCTTTATGATGCTCACAAACGAATGCTATTTCTCTGTTAAAAAGTTGGTGTGCTCCGAGGACAGCTCTGTTTAGGATTGCAAGCTATAGAGAACAGCAGATAGCTGTTGTGATCTTGCAGTATTGCCCATGCTAGGTCTTCTGTTCAAGTATGAATCCATGAAAGTGTACTCCTGAGGTCTGAGTGAAGATTCCAGAAACCTTTGCTATGTTATATTTCTCTAGACATATGTTGAATCTATCACAATGAGAAAATAAGACGTAAGTAACTCTTGCTAGCTCTATTCCTACAAACTCAAACTAATTAGTTGGAGAAGAGAATCCCCCCAGGTATATCCACTTGCTGTGTAGAAGCTTAGTTTGATATTATCTGGTTAATTGATGCCTTATTGCTCAAAGTATGATTGTACCAATCTCAGACCAAAGCAAGATTACCATCTTGAAATGAAATGCAGTACTTTGCACAAAAGGACTGGGTTTTTTTAGATTTTTTAGCTCCTGCTTGTACTCTTCTTCTGTATAAGAACCTCTGTTCTCCATTTGTCAATGAGCAAAACTCAGAGTCAGTGTTTTCTGAAGTACGAATTAGAAAATAGATTCACTTTGTAATATTTAGATTCTGCAGTTTACATTGTGCAAGTGATTTAATATTGGAAATCTGAGTGGGCCTTTGACCAAGAAGCAAAGACACAAGCAGCAACACACAATTGTGGTTCTCAACCAATACCATACATTTTACAGAGCCAGTGAGATCTTGCTCTGTGTGTCTTAGCCTTTCTAAATGAGCTTTCCCATTTTTTGACATGTAAAAAACCATCATATCCTTCAGATTTGGTCTAGCTTGAAGATATATACATCCTCTTCTCAACTTGTCCTTTGAACAATCATTTCCCATTCCATATTTTGTTATAGTGTAAAACTCTGTTCCTTGAAAAACTGTTTATTTGGGTAAAAATGAGTTTTGTTTCCATTTCTTTGAAATCCGTATGCACACAACAGTATTGTTACATACAAAGTAATTACTTGACTCAGAATTATCTAGATTATTATATACTATCTATATATATACTGTATCTCCCAGTACTCACTGAAAGTATTATAGGAGATACAGAAAAATCATTAAATTATTACTCCAAAAAGCAAAGGATATAATATGGAAAATAATTAATTCTAAAGCAATTAATTTTAAAGCTTATCAACATTAGAAAAAGTTAAACACCATAAGCAGATGAAGGCCCATTCTTTTTAATGAAATTAGAAAGTGGAGAAGGCAGAGATTCAGAAACTGACAAGAAATTTCTTCATCTAGTGGAAATTCAGTCCTCTTTTGAACCAAAATAATTTAAAAAAACCCAAAAAAAAAAAAACCAAAAAAAACCCAAAACAAACCAAAACAAAAAACCACTTCTAAATCAAACTACAAGGGAATCTTAAATAAGTGGAAAGAGAGGGCAATATAAGAATAAGTTTTGTGAAGGTCAGCATCTCAAAAATATTTTAATAGAACTTTCAAACTTTTATTTAATTTCACAGGTACGTGAAAAAATGAAAGAGATGATGTTTGAACCTCCTTTTGAAATTTACCTTGGTTTTAAATCTCATAAAATATCTCATTTGAATATATTAATACCAAGTGTACTGTTTAGGTGCAATAATCTCTGACATAGGATAAGATGGTAACCAACATATTTCTGCAGCACCAACAGACAGGAACAATACATGCCCCAAAACTGGGACAGGGAAAAGAATCTGTTTGGGTAGGTATTACAGAAGATAAACAAGGCCTGATGACATTGACAATAATGATGACAAAGTAAATGGGTTTATTGGGTCTTAGCAGCATCACTGACAGCTGAGGGGCCTATGAAACTTGCCATGGACTACTTCAGTTGGATCCAAAATTCTTTCTGTCAATGCAGAAGGTGAGAACACAGTTTGGCAGACTACATTTATAATCACTATTTGAAAACTGTGCTGAATTGATCCTCATTCCAACTATAGTCAGTGCAGTGAAGGATCAAGTTTCTGTATATGCCAGGTTCATGGGGAGAGCATGTTTGAAGAAAAATGTTGACACAGGCTCAGGCTCATAACTTCTATTAAGCACAAATAAACAGCTACTGAGGATTTGGATCTGCTATTAGCAACCTAAAGAAAGTGTTCTTTAGCTCTTTCACTACAGAAACTTCTTTCTGATACTTCTGATCAATTAAATTTTGGCAGCAGCCTCAGTTTGGTGAACATTTTGCCTGAACCAGGCCAGCTGAACTGAGCTAGATTTAATATGTAAGTGAAGCCTTATATATATTATTTTAACGATTACCATAAAGACAAATATTTAAAAAAACCCTTTAAAGTGAACAGTTAAAGATGTATCATATTCCACCCAATGCTTAACTGACAACTCATGAAATCACATGAAGTGCACTCTGTGCCAAGCTTTGCATGCTACTTGAGTTTTATCAGCACATACCTGTAGATGTATGCTTTTTCCATGATAGCTTCCAAACGATCATTAAACTCAAAGAACGTGTTATGCTGAATAGAAAACAAATGAAGGTAATCCAATCACTATTTTTCAGTATACATCTTTTTTATAATAGTACTGGCATTAATTCACATACACATTTTGAAAATGGATTTTTCAGTAATCAGACTTTCCTTAAACATCGTCCTGGTTCTGTCCAGGACAGAGTTAATTTTTGCAGTAGCTGGGAGGGACATGGCTAAGACTCCATGTTATTCTATACCACCTCAGGTCATTGATGGGGGTGGGATAAAGGGACTCTCTCTTCCAGGGAAGAAAGGTGTTCCCCACTTTTGAGAAAACTCAGCAGAGGGAGCTGTCTGGTATTGTTTATTATTGGGGAGTTTTTCCATGTGAATAATTTCTTTTCTTATACCCTCTGTCATTATCAATGTTGTTGTTAGTGTTCATTTTCTTATCTCATTGCAGTTTCCAGTAAATTGTTCTTGTCTCAGCCTGTGATCATTGCCTTTTGTGCCTCCAATTGGAGGGCAAGGTGGAGCACCTTACAGTTTTAGTGGGAGTACTGAATTGTAGAATACTATTCCTAAACCACAACAAACATTTATCAAAAATGTGAAATGAAAAGCAAAGATAAATTTGAGTTAAGTGGTTTTTTGGGTGTTGAGAGTCCCCTTAATCTGATTACATAAATAGCCTTGCTGTTTTGGTCAGAGTACTACAGATGAACACCTTCTACTTCCTCAAACATATGTAATTGCTTAGGCAACATGATCACGGAGAATTACATGCATTTTTTCTCTTCCTGAAATTCCAGTAATTCTCCAGTAGGCGTTCATATGTATCAACAACCACATACTAGAGGATACTCTGTGGTATCAACTGCAGCTGTATGGAATTCTTCCTGTTTAGTTTTTGCAGTTGATCTTTAGTGATCGCATGTAGCTTAATGTTTTTGTTCAATACACAGCTGGTTGCCTAATACAAGGTGCTATTGAACTTTTCATTCTTTCATATTACTTTGGTTCTGATTTAAGGAATTTTGAAGTTTTATTGAATACTGAAGTGAAGAACACCCTCATTTTATTGTCAGTGTTCTTGAGCCTCCCCCCAGCTTTAAATGAAAACCAATTCTTTGTCAGCATGTTGATTGTGTGCAGAGAAATGTATTTAGACACAGAGCGGCCTGCTAGGTACTGAGTTTTATCTCTTCTCAGACCATTCATTGCACAGCTCCAAGTTTCTTTAGACTCGATAACAAAAGTAGGTTTGTGCTTGATAGATATTCTGTGTATAGTTTATGTTGTCCTTAAAATTACCTCCTTTGCTTTTAAAAACCTGACATAAGCAACAGAAGGAGAAAATACATTGGCATTAATTAGTGATTTTTTTTAATCTTTGAAAACTAAGCAGGTAATTTGAGATTAATCTCATTTAAATGATGTGAAAAACCCAGTCTTTATGAAAAAATACTTTTTGAAATTAGGAAATAATAAAGTCAGAAGAAAAACAAGAGAATAAGGGCTCAATTTGGCTAGACTATGACTTGTAATTTTTGTTTCTTTATTTAGTTACGTTGTACCTTAGCCTGAAGATATTTTACAATTTCTAAATTTCATATTACTAAATATTACAAAAAACTTTCTGTTGCATTGCAAAAACATCTACTCATGGTTAGCCATCCATCACTAACACAGATCTTACCTTTAGCATCCTGTTTGCTCGAAGTGCTGGATTAAATCCAAAGAAGAAGTATAAAATGTCAAATGGAAACACTGATATCACATCAAGCTGTTGAAGAGTAGAGAGGTCAATTTAAACTTCATAGTAATCATAATGTATTTATCTGCTGTCAAAAACCTGCTTAGACTGAATCATGACTGCGATAATATTTGAAGAGTCAGCATGCTAAGCATGTAGCTTCCCAAGTACTGGCAGGCAAGATTATCTCTGAAAACACCAACAGCTTGGTTCTGCCCTGCTTTTAAATCCCTTGTGCCTGAGATTTTAATCTGTTCCATGTGGATTATTAACAGTATCTCATATATTTGATTATTAATACATTCCGTTTTTTCAATTGTAGTTCTGACCAGACTAAAATGTTTGGCGTGTGGCTGGTGAGTGCAGGTGGGGAGGCCACTACACAAGGACTTCTTAAATGTCTTTCAGTTTTTAAAACAAGGCTGCCTAAAGAAATTTGAGGGAGCTCAATGAATTAGCTTTCTTGCTTGCAACCTGCAGAAGGCATGTGTTCCAAACAACAGATTCATCATAGGATGATAAATTTGGCTGGGATTTTTTGTTTATTTGTTTGGTTGGTGGGCTGGTTGGTTTGGGTTTTTTCTAATAGATTTTGTCTTCCATCATATTTGTATGCTGCTTCTTCCCATACCACTAAGGTTTTCCACATCTCCCTGCAATCCATCAACTATGTGATTACTCTTATCTGCATGCTTTATTCTTTCCAAAGATAGAGAAGGAAAGCTGTGGCAAATTTGTCTTTTCCTTTTTAAAGATCCTGGGATACCTTGCTTTGTTGCTGTTATTGCTTGGGAGTGAGAGGGGGTGTGGAACTCTGGGATTCATCTCACTGTAATCAGAAATGCCTTTGCTCTGAGGGGCGTAAATCGTGTTGGCAGCAACCAGCCTGCAGCACTGACCTTTTATTCCATGCAAGAAGTGATTAATACCCGAACAGTGTGCAAAGCAAACCAAAAAATTGATTGAGGAGAAACAGCCTCTTATGGTCTCTCTCTCTCTCCTTCTCTCAGACACATGTCTAAGAAGAGGCAAAATTTAGTCAAAAGGGCATTAATATCAGTAACTGTTAATTAGTACTTAATCATATGACAAATTCCCACATTATATCTATATCTTGCATGTGATGAGAACACTCAACTCATTAGCTTCTTCAGAAATCAAGAGCACTAAACACACAGCAAGTGTGAAATAAGGCCGTACAAATCCACTTAGGTCTCTTGCTTTAAGTTTGACTCTGTTGAACTCATTTGACTGTATGGTGTATATCCTGCACTTTTGGATAGCTTAATATTAAGTATTTAAGTAACGATACCACAGTCACTGAGAAAAATTTAACTCTGAACAAGGCGGGTGCAAAAGTAGAGAAGAGGAGAGGGCAATAAGTGAGATGTGTGCTTTGTGTCACAGAGCTGTATGTGCATCAGGAATTCAATAAACTACCTATCTTCCGTTGGCAAAAAACCTCCAACATTTAGGAGCAACATGAACAATTTTCCTAAATCAAATGCATTGTTGTTTTTAAAAAGTGCCATGAGCATCAAAAATCTTAGTTTGAATTTTTGACTGCTCCTGTGAGTGATGAGCTGTTCAGTACAATGAGGTGCTTCGTAAGAGTTTACAGAAAAGAGATATCATCTCTCTTCAAGAGTTTTAATTTTGTTTAATGAGTCTCTGGAAAATGGTACTATTGTCTTTAGTGTGTGCCGGGATGACCTCACAACAACAAATCAAATTCTATTTTAATAATTTATTATAATTCCAAAATAATATTTAGAATTACGTTTCTAAGTATTCTGTGTTCCAGTTAAAGACTGTTGATGAAGATGGCAGTCTTCAGCTGATGAGCGCTGATATGCCATCGAGCCAATGCTTTCTGGTGATATTCTTAAACCAACAGTGATTTTCAGTGAATGAAAAAAAAATCCTGTGAAATCCTAAAGCCAGAACTTCATATTAATATCAGTAATACAGGGTCTACTTACCCGAAACTTCACAGTGCTGCGGTAGAATTTCCCAGTTTCTGCTCTGTCTGACTACAGTGATAATGAAAGGGGAAAAAGGCATAGTCAAGAACAGAATGTCAAGGATGAGCCTCTGCTACCCAACAGTATAGTAGGGGTGACGACAGTTAAATTAATGATGGTCTAAAAGTATGAATGGAAAAATACCTGTAGATATTTCTGAGAAGTACTACTTTTATTATTCTAGCTTACATTAGATCAGATTTTATTAGAACGACTTGAAAAAATGAGGGTTGGGGTTTGTATGATTTTTTCCAATTTGGATGTTGGTCTAGAAAAGTACATTACATTTTTTCTGCAAAACTTCCCTCTCGAGACATCTGTACCACTTCATGCTCAACCCAGCCCCCTTCAATTTCATGACAAAAAAAAATGCATTTATCTGCTGTGATTCCAAGAAAAATGCGAAGAGTGTTTCTAATGCTGCTGTACAAAATTAGCTCTTTGAATGCTAGCATTAACATGCTAGCATTACTAGTATTATAATAATCAACACTGCATTCATTAGTAATGATTAGCTTTTTATTTTTAAATTGTTCTTCATGGGAACTGATGCTAATATAATAAGAAACGGTAATCACAAGTACATAAAGAAATTTATCTATTATTATACTTTCTGTATTTATATCAGGGAAACTTTAAAAATAGCTTTAAGATCTTAATCATATTTCCATGCCAACTTTCACTATTACCAGTTTAAACATTAAACTAAATGCAGGAGATCAGGCAGGGGATAGTTTCTGTGCACTAAAGTCTGTGAATTGTGGAAACAGCTTCAAGGGAAATACAAGCTGAGCTTTGTATGTTAGAGTTCTGACTTTGTTAATAAAAATTGAGTTTTGTGGGATTTAGGCAAGATCCAGTTATGGAATGTCTTGGTGTGGAAAAATGCATTCCACTGCACTGCATTTAATACCTATTGAAATGATATTTGCACAGCTTTGTCTGTAAAGGTATCAGTAATATCGTGTATGTACAATGTATAAAATTTTTTGTAAAAATCACTGAACTAAAGCTAGTTCTAAATTAGATTTGAGGATATATACTTTTGAATTTTCTGTCTGTTGGGCACAGTAATTTCATGCTGAAGTTATCAAAACTCTTTTTTTTTTCTGAATTAGGTTTCTTTTTTCTATAAGAAGTCAAAGAATCAAAAGCAGGGAAGACTTAAAAGAAAAGTTAGTGTTCTAGATACCCTTTGTTAGGTTAAGGGCAAGCTTTCACCCATTTTCAGATACTCGTTTAAAATTTTATTTTGCATTTTTCTATAATAAGATAAGGCAAAAATAGTAGCAAGAATCAAAATTAAACATACTTTTTTCCCATACATATTTTCCCAAAAGAAATTATCTCAGGTGAATTATTTTCGAAGTATCCTAAAATTACAGGGATTTGCTCTGATTTTAGGAAAAAATAAAACCACCATCTCACAATCTCTTACAAAGCACTCATGTCCTGTCCAACCCTAGCAGAATATGCCCTGTCTTCAATTATGATTCTGGCACAAGGCAAATAGAAAGGTGAAAGTTTCATACAAACATACAAACAGAGGTATATATGCATGAGAACATACGATATAATCACTGGTTCCAGTGAGGAATCTATTTAGAGCTATGTGCCTGTTTCAGCTGCTCTCATCTGTTACTTTCAAATAGTTTTTTTCAATTTTTAAGAATTTAGTTAATGGATATGTGTCTTCGTACGCAGGATAATGAAACGTCAGTGTAGAATGGAAGGTCAGTGAAGAAGAATATATGTATCCTTTGATAAATAAAAAAGTTACATGGATTTGACACAGTGGTAAGAAAGGAGTGTCGGATTGGAGGGTTTCTATACTTGGACACACAACTACTGCCTATGGAAGTCCCACTTCCAATACTTACTATTATATCTCCCCCTCTGATAAACCGCACTCGAGGCTGGAAAATTATTAAGTCGCACAGGTAGCAGAAATCACACATTACATCAATGGCAAACCAATATATTGTGTTGCTGGGGGTTTGATATGGGAACACGTAGCGCAGGGGAATAAACCAGCAATTCCAGTTATAGGCGATTGTCACAAGCATGAGCCATGCCACATAACGGCGGTCTGAAAGAAAAAAAAGTTGAGTGTAGAGGCATGAACTTAGAGTCTGTCATTCTTTTAGGCACGTTAATTCTGCTGCGGTCTCTGGGAATGCTTCTGCCCATATTAACCCACCACTCTCCCTTTTGCAACAGGACATGCTGCTGAAGTGAGATAGCTTGGAAATAGGAGTCACACAAGGGATTTGCAAAAATGACATCATGTAGAATTCAGTGTGTCTGAAAAAACTTATACGGTCATTTTGCATGCTGCTCATGTATATTATAACTGACAAAAGACTAATTCTGGTCGGTTTGCATAACATCTTTGTTCAGACCATCTTTACAACTGGTGTCACTTTTCCCTGTTTGGAATAAGTGTTGTTTAGGACAGGACCTCTGTGTCCCTGGGAGTTGCAAACTGGAATGTGTATCTTATGGTGGCTCACAGGTGCCATGTAATACCAGATCACTTCACTACGGTTTTACCCCATTACACAGCTTTTGATTTACCTGTGTATGAGTCAATGGTATCTGGTAGCTTCATATATTCCATGTATTTTTTCAGTGGAGGTTTTTTGAATTTACAGCACAGCATATCGCAGTAATGATCCTCCTCTGGCTTTGCTTCTGCCTCTTCTTTCTTTTCTTCTTTTTTTTCATCTTTTTTTTCATCTTTCGGTGGAGGTGGAGGCTTCTTTGGTGCTAGACACATAGATTACCAAAAACATTAGCATTTTAATAATGGCTCAATTAATACACCCTGTTTTAACATGAAAAAAAGCTTCATCATGCTAAAATATCTTCTAAAAATACTGGGCAGTAACTAAATTCATTATATTAAATACGTAGAAAAACACTTGAAGAATAAAATCACCACTGGTATAAACGTGTGCATCTGCTGTCATGAACAGGGCACTTATGTTGCAGAGTACAATATCTATATTGCTGAATTTTCCTGTACAGTGCCTACAAATTATGCCTTTTATAAGACTGAAACAAAAAATGTTAATTCATAATTCAGCATTCATTAATGCAACAGCATTTCTCTTGACATGACTGTTGCAAAGAATGGACGCATTGAGGATGGAGATAAGAAAAGACACCTGTGCCACAGGCTGATCTCTCCCCTCTCCTGAGACCTGATCTACAAGATGCAGCAGGTGAAACTTGTGGTAAGCCTATGGTTTTTTACATTTCTGGGTTTATAAAACTCTTGTAGCACTCCTTTGAACCCGGTTCTTCCATCTTTGAGGTGGATAATGTTGTTTGCACATGTGTCCTATTAATTCTGGTGGCTTTGCCTCTGATTAGGACACACAGTTTAGCAGTAAACTGACAAACTGGATCTATAGTAAATTAGGAAATAAAGGTTGTAAGTTCTACAAAGAGAACAAAAGAGGTAGATGAGCAAAGAAATAATTTTTAAAAAAGAAATTCGTTTATCAATTGATATAGTTTATTATTCTTAATGCACCATTTTTACAGCTTTTTAAAAAACACATAAGCAATGAAAAGCTTCTAAAAATTGCCAGAACATAAAATCACCACACTCAATTCTTTGTGGAAAGGAAAAGGAAAGTCAAACTCTCCTCTGAAGAGGAAAAACATTGATTTGTTTTATGTTTCATATTTCATCCAAAGTCAATGATTAATTAATGTCAGATGAGTTTGCTCTATTTAAAGCATGGACTTAAAGTCCTCTGTGTGTCCAGATTTCTGTCAAGGCTAAAATTTTATTCAATTTATTTACACAGCAGATCTCATATCATAGTGACTAACATCCACTAATAATGTATATATGTTTCTTTATATGTTTCAGATTCATCACCATGAATAAACATATCTGGGAGCTATCTCAAAATACAGAAAAACGTCTTGACATGGATGATTCTAGATATTGCCTCTGTAAGGTTTTTCCCCAAATTCTTCAGTGATGTCACTCAAAAGAAGATTGTACCTAAGGACTCTGGCTTGCTGTAGAGAAATAGGGATAAATTGACTTCAGTGGGCACAAAGTGATCCTTTCCAATGGAGAAACACACAGTATTTTCTATTACCACAAAATTAGTTTCAGTTTCAAACTGAACAAATGCACAGCTATTTCTAGAGTCACTTACAAGCTGTAGGACTTCCTTCAGGTGAAGATATGACTGGATCATTCAGCTTTTCCTTATAGACATTTGCCCTTTCACGCAATTTTTTGACAATCTCTTGAAGCTGGGCATCAGCGTACTCATTTGTTTGGAAACCTGGACCTGTTGGCTTCTGTGCGCTAATTAAAACAAAAGAGAAAAAAAGGCTTAATGGGCTGGAAATCAATGGAAGGAAACAGTGATAATTCTATTTCTGAGCTGAAGGCAGACATTAAGATTGGATCTTTATTGAGCACAGTGCTTATTCATACCACTTAATTCGTGCTAAGTGGAAACCTAAGTTACGTGCTCTTGCCTCGTGCTCATGCCAGCAGCAATCTGTGTGTTATTTCAAGCAGAGAAGGTCAGGGTACCCTGTTTAGCCCACTGCACTAATAGTTTCCCACTGCTGCTTTTCACCGAGTTCTACTGTGGCTGTGTAAAGCCTAGAGCTTAACTGATGTACTCACCAAGTTACAAGGCATGAGGTTCACATCTGTGTATACAAATGTGCTCGTTGTTATATGGTAATATCCTAATGATGACAGGAAATGCGGGTGGGGGGCGAGAGATTTATGCTTACTTTATACTTTCTAATGTTGGGAAAATTGATTTCTTCTATGTTTTTTATGGTTTGTTATGGTCAACATGAGGTAAAAAAAAAAAAATCGCATCTGTTTTCAGTGTAAACAAAACACTGGTCTTGCTGAAGTTTCCTCTTATTCTGCTAAGAGTTTGCTCAGGTTCATAGTAACACTAAACTGATATTCCAGCACTCACAGCATCTGTTTAAACCTGAGAACTATTGATTTTCAAACACCTGCAAACTCATACTCTGCACTGAAACAAATGCTTTCTTTAGGTTTTATGCACGCTGGACAGTCAAATAGAAAATCTAGGTGAAAGTGATTCTTAATCAACTCTTCTGTGCTTATTCTTACTTGAAATTTCATCCTCAATTACTTGCTACTGTCTGATTATGCAGACTGAGGTTGTTTTTGAGTGCCACTCAGCTGCCAGCTGGGCCACACATTTGGACTTCCTCTGTGTAGAGACCAGGACACGGGATTTTTTTCTGTATCCTTGACTCAACTCTTCTCAGCTGATGTGGCACGCTGATGTCAGAGATGGCTGGAAATGGCTGTGACTGGGACAGGGCAGCTCAAGGTCTCCTCACAGACAGGTCATTGCCACCCCTGTATTGAAATCCTGAAAGCTATGCCCGATAGAGGGGCTACAGCAGGGATTTGTTCTTTCTTTCTTAACAGTTCTTCAACTCTGTCCCAAGTACCACAGGGATGTGGCTACAGCAAGAGTAGCAGCAGGCCAAGAATAACGTATGCTTGAAATGTCCAGATTCTTGAGAAGATCTTCCCAAATGTGAGTAGAGGGGAAAGTGGTATGACAGTACCTTGGGTAGGGAAGAAATGAAGACCACTGCAAAGCGATCTTTGAATAAACACCATGTCTCCTCAAGACCTAAACCTACTTTGAAATTTCTGACAGAAGGAGCTGTAGCTAAAAAAGGAGAGTGTCAGAGTGGGATGTGTGCAGCTTTTTGAGAAGCAATTTTCTGGAGACACAACACAAATCACAGTGCCCAAGGAAGTATAATTTAAGCATGTGAAAATCCTTCAGCAGAAAAACTATTGGATAAAGTGGAGATATGCTGTTAGAAGCAGCAGAAGAAGCAAAAGTTTGGAAGTATATGCTTGTCATTCCTCTAATTTAAGTCTTGTATACTGTCTATTTCTTAAAACTCACCAGACAGAAGATTAATCAAAACAGTTATGATACGCTTTGTAATCTCATCACAGTTCCTTTTGTGTCACATAGTCCCTTTGCTCAGGCCATCTGTAATGTGATGACATACTTTCTTGTTTTGGGCTAACATCTCACAATTAGTTTTATGCTTCTATGCAAAGAATTTAAAATAATTCTTAGTCTTTGCTGTTGCTGTATTTGCTCATGTTGTTAGCTATCTTACAGTTAGATACCACTTACCACAAGTGTCATGGCAAAGGCCCCTTCTATCTTTTTTCTAGGAGTAAGCTACAAATTGCTTGAGCTTTTCCTCTCATTTCATAGATTTTCCAACAAAAGTTAAAGTCTCCTCTATCATGAATTTGGTGCAATGTAGTGCAGATAAACCATGTTTCCATTTGGTACTGATTAGAATCTATGTGACTTAGTTTAAAGTTGTTTGCCCCACAGTTGATGAGAAATTGATTTTCCTTGCCCAAATTCTCATTTGGCTTGCATTACCTCCTACTCCATTATTTTCTTGTAATGAAATGCTTACTTTAAATTTTCTTGGGTTAATACAGATGGAAGAGGCTGTATGTTGAACGCTGCTAATTTGAGGATGTTTATTGTATATGTACTTTGTGTGGGGGTGCACTTTAAATTGTCTGGGCTAATTAAGCCCATTTAAACTCCACTAAATCACTTTTAATTAATCTTGTCTCCTTCTCTTGCACCATGTGGTGCTAGGATTTGGTTCTAAGCTGTTATTCTTTAAGAATGTTTTTTCTTTAAGCAATTTATCCTTCACCTTTGTACAGTATGTTACGATATGCCTAGGTCTATATTACTTACTCTCCACGTAGTCCTTTACAGAGTGGAAATGTTTATTCCCTGCGCAAGTAATAATTTCATGTGGCTAAGAAATAAAAATCAGGACTGCAACTCATGTACTATGCACACAGTCTTGTTACTACCTCAAACATATTTTGTTTAATGATAGCAATATATGTTACATGAGAAGTATAATAATAATAATGTAGATTTCTGATATTTTTAATTTGTAGATTTAAACTTGTTTGTTTAGTGATAAAATTGCAGTGCCTTTATTCTCTCCAAGCCACAAGAGAAGATTTAGACACCTATAGCATAGTTAAAGAATATCACCTTGAAACAGGCTATGGAAATACTGTGTTGAGTGCAACAGCTGTTAAGTACTGTGGATTGAAAATTTTCTGTGTTAAGAGTTCAAACAAACAGTGATAAGAAATGCAATAGTTATTTCAGAAGGTTTGCCTTTTTCTAAGCTGCAATCTAGGGTTTAATTCCTTCCTGTTTCTGGCCATGAGCACCAAATACCTGAGTTTGATTCCATCTTTTTTTTACCAGATGATCCGTGAGAAAATGCATTTCACAAATGTATGCTGCCTGGAAAATATCCATAACACTTTTTGCTGGTTTCTGTTATAACCCTATTTTTTTTGCAGCACTTAAGAAACTTTTTGCTAATTACATGGAAATAGAGTTCTTGATCTTGCAATTGAGCTCTGATGTTGTGATTTATGATTGCATTTACAATCTGTGTCTTCAAAAAAATTATTTGTCTTTTATGAATAAATTATGGGTAATCTCTAATTCAGATAATCAATTTTCAGAAGGATATGATAATACATGAAACAAGATAGCACAGATGGGAAAGATTTCAGTGAGACAGAAAAATGTAATTCCAGGCATCATGAAATGTATTGATTCAAAAGCACATCCTCGGTTTTTGCTGACAATCCCAGTGTGAGTTATGCCAGAGAAGCCCCGAGCTCCAAGCCTAAGATCACTCAACCTAAATTACTAGAAAAACTAGTAATAGAAAAAACCCAACGTTAGTCACTTTCTTAGTACAGCAACAGACGTATTCCAAAAAGTTAACTTCCACTATTTTTATTATGCTGTCTTTATAGTCCAGAGAAGACTTCCATGAGGAGAGGTTCAGAATGACTGAGATAGGTTTCTGCTCTGGATTGCCTGTGAAGAGAGACTATTTTTCTCCTTTACCTGCACAGGATGCTGATGGGGTTTTAGGAGTGAGCTTTAATATTCTCTTTCATGATTTTGGTACAAAATGTAGTAGTGTTCTAATGATGTTTAATAGGGCATTAGATTTGGAAGATTAAAAAGTAGAAGTGATTCCTATGCAGGAAAGTTTGAATTATTTAGTCCAAGTAATAGAAATGAGGACAAATCTAATGCCCCATACTGCAGACACATACTTATAATCGAATTGTAAGAATTTATTTTGTAAATGCTGGGATCATCAGTTGCAGGTGACAAAAGGATAAATATCCAAGTCTTTAGTCAAAGGGAAGTTGCCTATGAGCCATACATAATCTGGCTATGAAAAACACTGGTGCAAATGTAACTGTAAAATGCGTATGACATACTGCCGGGGAAGTAAACACTAATGTTGGGATATAAGCCAATGTGAGAGTTATTCTGACCAGCTATACTCAAAAGGTGGATTCCCATAGGAGACTCTAGAAAATCTCTTAGAATGGCCAAGGCTACTGGGAATATGACTTTGAAAAGGACAGCAAAACAGATTGAGACATAATGAGATCATGGTCTGTAAGTTCAAATTTTGGTGGAGAACCGTGGGAAAAGAGGTATTTGAGCTGAGAAAAAATATTGTGAGAAGAATAAATGTGAATAGAAGCACAGCGAATTAGCTTGAGTTAAATGTCTAAAGAAAGTTTCTAAGCCTTTAATGACCAGAATCCTAAGCAGCCTTTTACTATGAGTGAGGAGCAGTTGAAACAAGTGTGACAGATTTCAAGATTATATTAGCTAAGATATGAAGAATGCTGTAGGCTGTGATTCCTAACAAAGCAAAAGAATGCATGCAGCATGACAAGGAATCCTTTTCAGCAAACAAACTTGAAATATATAAACATTTGGGAAGTGGATAAGTGAGTTAACCTGTATATTTGCCACCTACTTAGTCTATTCCTTCCAAAAATCTTAAGAGCCCAAGTGCTAAGAAAGTAAGTTTCTAAGATAAATATATTATATTAAAGTCTTGGAACAAGCTGTTCACACATTAGATTCCATGGAATTTCAAAAAGATCTTAATTAAATTTTAATTTTCCTTAACAGTCTTGAAACAAGTGTCTTCCTCTGACCCATCATCTTTTCCTTTAATCACAGAATCATCAAAGTTGGAAGAGAACTTCAAGATCATCTAGTCCAACAGTCAACCTAGCACCATCATAACTATCCCTAAACCAAGTGCCACATCCAGGTGTGTGCCTGGGCAATTTATTCCAGTGCCTGACCACTGTTTCAGTGATAATTTTTTTTCTAATATCTAATTTGAACCACCCCTGGCAAGGGAAAGTGTCTGATAAAGACCCATCTTTACTGATACAGAAGATTATCTCTTTTTCTATTTGCTGCATTTTTGAAATACTGGCATTATATTAACTTTTCTTTGCAATAAAACAGAACAAAACACATTTTTATTTTCATTTCATTTTAGGATTGAGTTGTTCTTCACAACACAATTTTATTTTAAACTGATGTTCCTCTGTCTTACTATATGTTTTATGACCTGTTTCATTAATTTAAACATAGTGATATCATAATATTTGTGTTGGGTTTGGTTTTACATATATATAAGCAGGAATGGGCCATAAGCTTCATGCAGACAACATATAAGTAAATCTTTCCATTGGAATTCATGACTTTCCCTTAGTTCAGAGTCTTTGTACAGAAATCATGCTTGTTTGGGCCCTAAGCAAATGTTCTTGAAAAAAAATGCAGAGATCATCCATTTCCCAGATTTCATGTTGTATTCATAAAGCAAAACAGATATGGAAGCAACAGTGTTCAAGGAAGGCACTATCTTTCAGACTTATCTACTTGTATTGAACTCACAATAAACTTCTTGATGCAATGCAGACTGAAATCTAATAATGTGGGCTGCAGAGATTCCTGCTTTTTAGCTCAAATTTTTTTTCACAGCAGCTTCTTTGACAATCCTCCTAGTTATTGAATCACAACAATCTGTGAATCCTCTAATCTTTTTTACAGTACTCTCTAAGGAGAAGTCTGTCTCAATGCTGAACACATGGGACTCTCACTGAGGTACCAGATTAAAATGTGAATAAGATTTTATTCTAATTAAAAATTCTGCAGAACTATGAAAGTAGTAGAAAGAAAGTATTATGAATGTTGAAAGTATCAATTAGCTATGAAAAAAATCACCTTTCCTTAAGATAACTGGTGATATAAAGTTTAATTGCACTAGCTGTTTACTATGATGTGAAAAATAAGGACAGAATAATTCTAATACTAATTGCTTTAGAACAAAGGTATAATAGTCTAATGAAGTCATTCTCATTTATTTCCTTATCTGGTGCTGTTGTGTCATTGGGGCTTTCTTATCTGTAAGTAATTAAAACTGTCTGGGACATCTGCCACTTATCAGGAATTTTTAACATTTTAACATTTAAATGCAAACACATAAATGTCATGGGCTGACAGGTTTCTAGGTGAATTTCACCCTGCCAGGTCCTGTGGAGTGGCAGGGTGTTGTGGGCCAATGGCATTTAAGGTACGCCCTCTGCGAGATACAGTATTTAGGGAGCTGGACATTTGGAACTTTTTCTTTGGCTTCCAGCGTTCCATCAGGTAACAGGTAACTTATAACATAAGCCTATAATTTATGGCTATGTAAAACAATTTAATCAGAGTACGATCCGGTGCTGTACAGAGTTCATGAGCACAGCACAAACCCTTTCTCCTATTTTCTATCCTTCGGTTTTCCTAATATGCAGGGAGTTAAAAGTCAAAATGAAAATGCCATAAAATTTCCCAATGTGAATGCTTTAAAAGGTTGGAAAAAAGTCTCAAATTTGAAAAACTTAATATCCAATAGATGCTTTAATTTCTCATCTTTCCCAGGATCACAAAGAAACTTGGAGAGAAAGAACCTATTCCTCTGAGATGACTTCCAATTACTGCTGTTTGAGACCATCCTTTCCCCTTCTGCAAGATCCTGACACATTACTTTCCAAATGCAGCAGCAAATTAGGCATGTTCCCTGCCAACACTGGTCATCACACTTCTTCTCGTGAGCATCATTTACCCAGGGCACTGAATAAAACTGGGCTGCCAGGTGTGTTTGACTTCTCATCTGACCCTCATATCTCCACCTGTCACTGTTTCCTCTGTTCCTCGCTTGGGCTGTACGATACGGGATGTTTTCATTCTAAATTTCTAAGATTTGGAAAAAAAGAGTAAATAACTACAGACAGGGTGTTTTAATAAAATATGTTGGACAAGATTAAACATAGGCATGAATACTTAGACTTGTCATGAAGTAATAATCAGTTTTCTTTTACTAAATGATAATAAACATTATGTCTTAGATTTATATGCCTCTTAGATTTATCAAGACAGGCCCTGATATATTTGCAAATGTTTGTTACAAATGTGGTTTAAGTACAAATGCAATTTAAATATAAATGTTTTATATTACACATAGTAATGTACCTGTCACAATGCTCATTGCTTTGCTTTTTTTCCCTGAAAATGACTCAACATATAATAGCAGAGATTCCATTTTGAATAAATTATAATCTATTCCTTTATGGAAAGGTTTCTTCTTACTTTGAAAAATATTAGTTAGATGGAAGATTTACACAAAATGCACAGAAATTGCTTTTAATTAAAGAAATCAATTAGTGGTAAATTATGACAAACGATACCCTTATTTTGTTACATATTAAAAAAACCCCAATTTCTTCCATTGATACAGATATCAATAAATAAATATTAATATCATGAGTATGTGATTTGAAATAATGGAAGGGTAAAAAAAAGCAGCATGTCAGTCTACATAATGACATTCCTATCCTTTCCTCGCTTCATTTAATCTTCAAGGAAAAACTTCTGAATCCACTACTTTTTAATTTCAGGCTACCTACTTGATTTCCATGCAGAGTGAGTGACATTAAATAGCAAGGCTAACTGCATCCTGCAGATCGGATAGAATTTAAAGGCTCTAGGAAAATATATCTCAGCAAAGATTACAACAAGTTTAATCCATTTTGGTATGGACAGCACACCATCACCTTTCTATTTAATTTGTAGGCTCTCAATGCAGTCATTTCAGAAACTCGAGTCCAAGAACTAGAAGTGACAAGCTCTGAAAAAAAAAAAAAGGCCTAAGCAGAGGGAATATATGTGCTAAGAAAAGTATTTTTATTTTTTAACACATTAATGTCTTTTCAGTCAGGCTTAAAAAACATGCTAGATGCATTCCATCTGTTTACAATTTCAAGTACTGCAGTGATTAGCTGGAACTAAGGAAATGTATTAGCCTCTCCATAAACTGTACTTGTAACTGTGTTTAAATTGGGATTTTTTGTAAGGCCCAGCGTTGGCCTTGTTTTACTTAATCTAAATTTGATTGGAGTTTATTGCCATGAGTGCCATTTTCTTACATCCCTGGTGTTCCTACAGTAATCAAGAATTTCTAGAGACTGCAGAGAGTCTGTTTCACTAATGTGCTGAGATTTTGTACTTGTGATAAGACACAGTTTCTCTAAGGTGCATCTGCTTGGTGAATTGATGTGTTGTAAGTAGTGGATGGCAAGCACTAATAAGAACAGTAATTTTCTTGGTCGAGGTTATCGAGGTAAATGAAGTGCATTAGTCACTAAGAACATGCTACCAGCAGGAGTTCTCTTTATTAACCCGGCTATGCACCACATAGCAAATTGCCTCTTAATCTTTGTTTTGTTTTCTTTTCTTGCTATTAGCCAAATTAAAGAGGAAAAAAATCTTCTTTATGGAAGGACTGTTTGAGTCTATTAAGTAATAAGATGTGGCTATGAGAAAGGCAAACCACAAGCATGAAGTTCAGTTTTCCTGAAACATCCATGCTCATATGGAAGTTTGCAGTATTGGAGCTCCCTTTTTTTTTGAAAACTTTGAAAGCTGTGTTTCTGCATTTGAAAAAGCAGAATCAGATGAGTACGCGTTCTGGGTGGAAATGCAATTTTTTTGAGGGATAAATTTAATATTTTATTAAAATTTCTTTAGTGCATTTTATATTAACATATTTTGTTTGTAATAGCTAGATTCTGAAGGTGGCATATCAGATATAATTTCTTGTTCCTCTTTAAACATAAAAGATAACATGTAAGATTTTGAGATGAAATCTAAAAGCATAAGAAGTCTCAGTTACCTACTGCATTTTTTTTCCTTTATATGGTCTTGAATATTTAACCTCCAAACACGGATTATTATTTTATGCAGTATTTTGCACAGCGGGGTTCATGATCTTTGACTGGGGTTTCAGCGTACTGCCTTAGTATAAATAGTACATTATAATCTCTTTGGTAATCTGGGAAGATGAAATACTCTTACAAATTCAACAGGGCTTAAAGGATTTTAAGAGACACAGAGGAGAGAAGAGGTCATAGAAGCTCTTTGTGTCCCTCCATTTTTAGTGATCTATGCTCTCAGATGCTTTGTTTACCTTCTTCCATACTCTATTTTTTCCAGGACTTGCTGCAACTTCTTTGTCTCATACCTTGAAGCTTTGTGCTAGTTTCTTGCTAATAAGACTCCCCTGTCTTCTATTAGAGTGCAAATGAGGTGCTGAGTGTTCTTCTGTTCCCTTATTTCTTGCTGTGAAGAGACAGGGTAGTCTTAGCCCACCCTTCCAGAGGTTATTATTGCTCAGCAAATAGCTATTAATGAAAATTACCTATGGCTCTGTTACATTATCAATAAAGATAGAGGGGAGAAAAAATATAATCGCAGACGGAGCCAATTTGTGTGCAATTCTATCCAAGCCATTAGGAAACAGACATGAAATGTTTCAGTCACTAGGCTGTTATTCAGCGCTTCGCACATCATCCATTCTTGTGTGTTTCTTCTTTCAAAGTGTTCAGGTGGCTGAGACCAGTGCTGTATCTCTCTACTCTTTATTAACCTCCATCATCATGTACAGCAGTATTTTAAAAAATGAGGATATGCTGAGAGGGAAAGGCAGATTTTTTTATTTTTTATTTTTTATTTTTCTGTTTAGATTTTTTTTGTAGACAAACAATTTCTATGGGAATTTTTAGGAGTAAATGCAGTCTTTGTCAAAGTTGTCATTCACTTAGCAAGCAAAAAAAGTATTTGCTCCTTTAGAAGAAAATAAAAAATGTGCTGTTCCAAACAGGAAAAGTGCCTTCTTCCCTCTTCCTTATTCTATGTATCTGAGTTTGCACAGATGCATTTTAAAAAATTAAATGTCACAGTAACAGCAGATAATGTGAAAACTTTTCTATTAACATTTCCATGAAAGTTGATGTGCTCTGGATGTATAAGATTCGCAAAAAAATATATATCCATGAACCTTATTTCATTATGTATATTACTCAGAGTCAGTGGGCATACTGATGATTTCTTGCAGATCAAGTGACTTTTGATTAAACTTTGACTCTTGAAAAATAATTAGCACAAGAAAATAGTCTATGTTAATTAATTGCCCTGGGACTTCCAGTGGGAATTCCACCCACGCTCTATGCCCATGTGTCTTTGTTGTCCACTTCAGGTCAGGCCTTGGTCACTGCCTGAGCTACGTCTAGGTGTGTCTACCTCCAGTTCTGTCTCTGGTCCTGTCTCCTAGACAGACTTTGGACCTGTCTTGTAGCCTGGTCTCCAGCCCTGTCTCCGACTGTCTTTTTCGCTCCTGACTGGACTCCCTGGGTGGACTCTAAAACTGGTCCATCACTTTGCCTTGTTGATGGAGCCTGTTGCTAGGATCTTGCTCTGCTTGCTGTGTTCAGACCCTGAGAGGCTGAACCTTGTTGGTAAGGACACTGCTTGTGCTGGGGTTATCTTGCCTCCCATCTCCTCTCAGCGAGCCCTTGCTGCAACCTGAAATATATCTGCGCAAAGACTGAAATTCCAGTTAAGAAAATTCTACCAGTGATTTTGCCAATCTTGATTTCCATAACAATATCATAGAACCATAGAAATTTTTTATTTCCAAGAGACCTTTAAAGATCGTTTAGTCCATCCCATCTGCTTTGGGCAGGGACATTGTCCACTAGATCAAGTTGCTCAGAGCCATGTCTAACCTGGCCTTGAACACTTCCAACAATGGGGCATCCACAACTTCTCTGACAAACCAGTGTCTCACCACTCTCATCACAAAAAAATTTCATCCTCATATCTAGTCTAAATCTGTCCTCTTTAAAATCATTACCCCTTGTAGAACTGCAAGAACAATCACAATCCTCTCAGCCTTTCCTCACAGGAGATGTGCTCCATGTCTCTGATTATTTTTGTGGCTCTCTCTAGACCAGGTCAATGTCTTTCCTGTACTGAAGACTCCATGACTGGATGCAGCACTTCTGGTGTAATCTCAGCAGAGTGGAGTAAACAAGGGTGAAATCACCTCCCTCGACCCTCTGACCACACTGTTTTTGATGCAGCCCAGGATACAGTTCCGAGCACACACTGCCATCCATGGCTAATTTTTCATTCACCAATACAACTCCAAGGCCTTCCCTGCAGGTCTGCTCTCAATCTGTTCATCATTCAGGCTGTATGGAAACTGGTGATTACCATGACCCATGTGCAGAACATTGCGCTTGGTCTTTTTGAACTCCATGAAGTTTGTGCAGGCCCACCTCTCAAGTCTGTCGAGGTCCCTCTGGATGACATCCATTCTCTCCAGTTTGTCAACTGCACCACACAGTTTGGTGTTGCCCAAGGGACAGCACTCATTACTAATCTCTATTTGAGCAGTATCCAAACATGGATTAAAAGTGACAGAGAAAACTCCTGGACAATGGACCTCTTAGTTGACTATCCTGACTGTCCTAACAGTCCTTGATATGGCTTTGACTAATCAAACTAGCACTTTTCCAGATAACTCCCAGGTATGGAAATACCTATAGCAATTATCTATGAGCAAACTCTTCAGGAGGCATTTTGTATTGTTCTAGTTGGCCTCAGTGCTAGACAGTGATTTGAGCATGTTTCATTTGCTGCTACTTTTGTGACCACATGTACATATTTGACTCAAATTCTCAGCTTTTCTCACCTGGTAAACTCAGCTGATTTCCCTAAAAATATTGTAGTGAGCAAATTTGAACGCGTAGACTCAATAAGGCAGTAACCTTGATGGGGAATGGTGTTTAAGTAGACTTCCATGAACCTTAAGAAGCAATGGATTAAATTCTCTCAAATGCACATTTTAAAAATCATGCTTCCTCCAGCTGTGACGATCATACAACAGATCTGGTTGGTTTAGTTTCATGTCAATGCAATGACACCAGTGCCATGACTTCCAGACTCTACTGCAGAATTTAGTGGGTAACTGTTTTGACAGTAGAATTTACCAAATATTTACTGTATTTTTAGAAGTTGTTGCTCAAATTAGGCTGACTAGGTATATCTGGATAGACACATGACACTGAGTCAGAACACCTCTGAGAAAGCAATGTTTAACATAAATGTTTTTAATTTCCTTTTAACAGACAGATTTTGTTTTTACTAATAAGCAATGTTCCCTTTTGTTCCAGAAGCACATAGCAATTATGTTAACCATGGTTACAAGATTTACCAATGGAACTGTAAGCATTGAATAACATACTGTATGATGACAAAAAAAGGAGATTCTTATCTGGGTTTTCATTTTTGACCTACTGATTCACGCTGAAGTGACTAAGTTATTTATAACTTTTCCATTCCGTCTAGTCGGAGTTATTTTTAATTGCATCTATTATTTTATAGAGGCATGTGCAGTAGCATTTTCCTTGATTATTTCCAGACCCAAAGTCTGTCTTAGTAAAGGGGAGGAAATAGGTAATCATCTCTATAAATTAACTCCATGTCAGGGAAAGACTTTTTCTTTGTGTCATTAGGATAATTAAAATAATAGAAGGCAAAGACAAGCAGCAGGAGTTTCTGTACTGTTCTCTATTGAGGGTATCTGTTTTTCTCCACTCAAAGTGATCTCAAAAGGCAGAAACTTCATGATGCACAGCAATAGGCCATATGAGGGTAAATACTTGGAGCTGACTGACTAGATAACAGCTTTGCATAAAAGGATCTGGGGATCCTGGTGGACAACGAATTGAACACGAATCCACAGTGTATTCTTGTAGCAGTAAAGGCTAACTACACACTCTGATTTAGAAAGAGCACCAGAGGTGCAGAGCAAGAGTATGAGAGGCAAAATAAGCAGGTTAAAGAAAAGGAAAATTTAATTCCATTTAATTCAAAGGGTGGACCAGACTGCCCAGAGGAACTATGCAAACTCCATTCTTGATGATATAGATTCACAATTATACTGAAAAAAGTTTTGGGTGCCTCGATCTAACCTGGGAGTTGGGTCTAACCTCTAAATATTTTCAGCAGGAGTTTGGACCTCATTCCTTCTGGAGGAGCCTTCCAACCTGAGCTGTTCTATGAAGACCTTTATTTTCCACAGTGACACAGACAGTGGTGTCAAGTGCACACTCAGGAAGTTTGAAGATGACACCAAGCTGGGTGGTGTCATCTGCAGGCCTAAAGGAGAGCCAAAAATATGATCAGAAGTCTGGGGCACCTCTCCTGTGAGGAAAGGCTGAGAGAGCTGAGGTTTTTCTGCCTGGGGAAGAGAAAGCTTCAGGGAGAACTTTTTGGTGGCCTTTTACTATTTCAAGGGGGCCTATAAGAAAGATGGGGGCAAACATTTTAGCAGTGGTTGTGACATGACAAAGTTTAACAGTTTTAAACTGAGAGAAGGCAGAGATATAAGGAAGAAATTTTTTACAGTGTGAGTGGTAGAACACTGGCACCTGTTACACAGAGAGGTGGTGGATGCCCCATCTCTGGAAACATTCAGGGTCAGCTGGGATGGGGCTTTGAGTAACCTGATCCACTTGTAGCTGTCCCTGCTCATTGTGGAGGGGTTGGACTTGATGACCTTAAAGGTCTCTTGCAACCTAAAGAGCTCTATGATTCCATGAATCTATGAATCTCTGCTTCTGAAATGACTGTACACTATTCCAAGTTTATTATTTTCTAGACTTCATATTTATTTATATTTTTGCAAAACAGTCACCTCAGCTTTTTGAAGAGGTTGAATGACCCTAGGTTTTCCCCTGAAGGAATATTACTGTTTCATTTATTTGTCTCTTCTTGGGAAGAGATAGTACTAATCTTCTGATTGTGGAGACTAATGCTGATTTAATGTTATAACTCAGAAAAAAAATCTGCAGGATAAAACGCTTCAAGTCAGAATGATGTGACAAACATTCAAGGTATTCAGGGCAGCATTCTGGGACTTTCTTCTTTGCTAAGACACAGTAATAACTGAACAGCAGCACTGTTAAAATTAACATATAACTGTAGTTGAGCAAATCCTTTTCCTCATTCCTGCAATTTAGAATGATGTACACGACAAACCAACAAAAGCACATAATTAATGAATGCCTCATATATATGCTACCTTGATATTTAAATAAAGCTCTTCAGATCCTTACAGGAGGGACTCTTAAAGAACTGATATATGGCACACAGAAATGTTAAGTCAGGATGTCAGGTAGAATCTTCAAATTTTTAATTGAATTTACTCACTTGGCATCTTCTTTCCCATCTTCGAGTTCATGCTCTTCCTGTTGAGTTGTCTTAGCTGGTTCAGTTGAGTTTTCAGGTTTTGAAGGCTGAGGTGCTTTTGCTGATTCTGTATCTAGAAAAAAGGTTTTAATTTTTGAAAATGAACTTTTAAAGAATTGTAATAATACTTTTGAAGGAATTGCAGTCTGTCTGACATAATTTCTTCAGTAGATAAGCACTAAAAGACACAACTTCTGGGACCTTTGAACAATTTCCTGCATAAATCTATTTCAGTGCCAACTGTACACAGCATGTTTATGATAAGTACACCTTTTAGAATCTGTAATTTACTTGTGGCTTTTAACTAGATTCATCAGTAGCCAGCTCAATAATGGTCAGTTCAGAGCTCTTGTGTATTTATTAGGGACAAGAAGTCATGCACATGGTAGAGGACAGATAGATCTTTCCAGAAATGCCTTCTGAAATACAGGAAGAAAAAAAGAAGAGTAGCTTATTTTCTTGTCAATAGAAATGCTAATAACATTATCTATACTTCAGTGTTTGTACTGCATCAAAGATGTTGTTGCTTTAGCTCCCATAACAGTCCTTTTCATTGCTGAGTAAATTATGATTGAAATATATCATTAAGGATGTATGTTGTACTTTGTCTGGTCTATTTCTTTATTTCTGTTACTAGTAACTTTTTCAAAGTTGTCTAAGTAGGAAGTGCATAGAGTTTGAAGCAAATGGTATGGTCTCTTACCATTTAAAGGGCCTTAAGTGATGCTTTCTTATAATTAGTCTCATATCTTTTTTTAAACTTCCATGTTGAAAAATAATTTCATAGCTGACATCAGTCTGACACTTTGCATAATGGAGGAACAAGCTCAGCCTTCAGAAATACTTTAAGTAATATGATGATAGAGGAAAAATCTTGGCAGCAAAACATGACAACAAATAAATCAGGAGCCTGTTGTATGTGCTGTATTCTGAGACAGCTCAAAGGAAATCAAACTTCAAATGTTCAGGAGCCTGTTGTATGTGCTGTATTCTAAGTTTGAGACAGCTCAGAGAAAATCAAACTTTGAATGTTTTTGATGGACAGTGTAAGATTACTTTTCTGATGGTTAAACTCCATATTTAGAGTTATTCAGTTCACAGGAGCAAAAAATGCCAGCACTTTTTGCAGTTTCTGCTGCCTTTTGGATTCATCGTTTGTAGTTTCCCAGTTCTCCCTGCCTTGACTCCACCATCCAAAAAGCCAAGTAGTCAATCAACAGTGACAGCAAAGCTAATCTCAACATTTCTGTAATCACCTCACTTTGGGAATTTTCTTTGTTATAGTAGTTACACCTAGTTGTATCTATACTAGCATAGGATACAATCTGATATGAACAATTAGTGAAATGGTGCTGAAAGCATGGCATCCAATTTATACCTGTCAGATATAAATATTCGGTATATCTGGCAGATAACTTTCAAATTAGGTGTATTGTGATCCACTGAAATTAAAGACAATCAGCAGCTCAAGTAAAGTAGTTTTACTCGTGGAGTTATTCTTCTGGTTTGGTTTTATTCTAAAGGAATCCAGTTATGAGTTCCTAAAGGGTTTTGGGTTTTTTTTTTGCTGGGAAAAAAAGAGAACGTCGGGGACAATCAAGAGGGTTTTGTTAGACGGGCATTCTTCATCGAAACAAAATGCCAGTGTAGTCACATTGTTTAGTGTAACAGGCTCCTGAATGAGACAATCCATCTTTGGAATGACAGCATGTATGAGAAGCAAAAAGCACAAAGTAAAAAATATATGGTGCTTGCACATAAACACTCCATTGCAGAGGATAATGCCTTCTAAGCTCGATAGATATTCTCAAGGTATTCAGTGTGATGTCTGAAACCACACTGACCATTAAATGCTGACTGCACTCAAACTGAAGGAAAACCTTGTAATCCCATGAATATTCCAAATCTTCACATACAAGGATTTATACATTTCTAGGATCAGTTGTGGCAGGACGTCTAACCACACCCCCCTCCCCTCCTCTACCACAGATAGCTGGTGCATAAAGAGATAACCCAGGGGCTGATAGGCCCAGCAAGGGGTCATCCCTGGCGCCAAAAGGGCTCAGGCCTCAGCTGAGAATAAACATCTTAGTCTGGAGAGCTGATGTGGGAAGAGATAAAAGAAATACTCTTGACTGAGAGACACTGTTTTACAAACTATAAAAGACACACGAGTTATCACAAAGGTAGAAGCCTTCTACACTCACACCCTGAAAGTGTTCGAGACTTCTCCCTAGGGCTTGGATGCAAACTCCGTGGTTACTTCTATGGGGATTGAGGAAAAAGGATTTTGATGTGTGCCCTATCAACAACTGGATGGTAAGATACATTGAATCCTACGTTATATTATTTCTTCACTAGCTGTAACACTAATAGTACATTTAACCTCATGCTGTATAAATGTACTAGCAGTTTCTTTTTTTTGTCTTATTCCTGTGTGGTATTAGTTTGTTTTAAGTCTTATGTCTGTTAGTTTCCTGTCTATTAAATAAGTAATTCAGTCTATGATAGACTGAATCAGCCATTAT